>CM060921.1:136300983-136843483 GCA_030737875.1 Allium sativum | reverse complement strand
GATAGACTTCTTCTTGGGATGGAGATGATTGGGGAAACCTATGATAAGGTTGAGTTGATTAGAAAGAGAATGAAGGAAGAACGAGATAGACCAAAATTTTATGTGGATAAGAGGAGGATCGACTTGGAGTTTGCCATTGGAGATTTAGTATTCATCAAAGTTTCACCATAAATCAACGTGGTAAGGTTTGGCTCTGCGGCCAAGCTGACCATGAGGTTTGTTGGACCATTCCCAGTCATAAAGAGAATTGGGCAGATGGCTTATAGATTTCGACTACTAGAGAGATTATCGGGGATTTCATGGTGTGTTCCATGTATCGCACTTGCGGAAATGCCTACATGATTCGGCGGTGGTAACGCCCAACGCTTTAGAGGATTTGGAGATCGAGCGGGAAGCATTTATTCGACGAGCACCTCGGCGAATCTTAGATTTTGAGACCAACAAGCTGAGAAACAAGGAAGTAAGATTAGTTAAGGTGCAGTGGGGAGACAATGATGGTGAGGCCACATGGGAACCCTAGGAGAAGATGTGCATGTCTTATCCCTATCTGTTTGATGGTATGTTCCGATCTTTCTTTTTCGATCTTTAGTTCTTAGGTTCTCTCTTTTAAATTCCTCTGAACTTGATCCTAAGAGAAACCTATAATTAATAGGATATGGTTTAAACATGTCGTTGAAACATGTTATGTTTGATGTTTGCAAATGGATGCAAGTGGATGCATATACATACATTAGGCACTATGATCGGCTGAATATGACACTTGCATATGCATATGGATGTGTGTTCATTTTTATTTCTATTGTTGTATTATATGGATGTCATCATATGATTGCTACATATGGATGATGTGTGATGCACGCATATAGAATTATCTGTTACCATTAGGATTTTTGCTTACATTTATAGGTATAGCACAGACATAATTGCATAAAAAGGAGGTTGACTAAATCAGCAGACCTCTTAATTTTTTGCATTAGTTAGAGTCATATACACTACGCTATTGCATAAGTAACATAAATTGCATTAGACAAATTAAGGACAGTGGCTGTCAGTGGATGATGGATGAGTAGATGGATATAGAAAACACTTATATTATTCTCTTGTCTTAGAGATTTCGGGGATGAATTCTTTTAAGAAGGGGAGAATGTAACAACCCAAATTAACGAATAATAATTAATTTAAAAATTATTAATTAAAGAGTAAGTTATAAAATAATGAGAAATGGGCAATGGGGTTTGCGCCATTAGGTCCATTACGATTTTCTAGTTCAAATAACTTTTGGTTTGCGTAAAACGGACTTAAAAAGAACTAGTTATGGCTAATTGAAATTTGAAATACAAAATAGAATTCAAAATAAAACATAATGAATTAAGATAATTAATTATGCGTAATTAATGTAATTACTGGAACGACCCCTGGGTCAACCCAGACCCCAAGTGGGTCAACTCCTGTGTCGACCCACCTGGGAGGTGGGTCGACCCAGGTAGTGCAGCCTGGCACATTTTCGTGTCTGGCATGAATCGGAACACGCTAGAAGGTTCAAAATCTTGTTTTATCCAACATTGGAGGACAAAAACCTAATTATCTAAAGGTATGGGACTCTTTACCTCATCTATAAATAAACCTATACTCCTCCCTCATTGCCCTCATTCTCATTCTTCACTTCTGAGCCTCCACTACACCCCTCTTCTGCAAAATAAAACATAATTTGTTCACCCACAAAATGAAGTTCTGTTTATTCATCAATTTTAGGATCTCCTACCGGGCCATTGGATTTGCAAAACTAGGTGAGATTTATGTGATTCCTAGATTTCTATTAAGCTAAAGATTAAATCTATAAAATAGCAGTTGTAGTTGTTTCATATTTAAATTATTTGCAGTTCTTAGATTCAGATTCAATTGTCTTTATTCTTCTTTCTGAATTTTTTCTGCCTATTTCTATGATTATATTCAGATTTCTATGGATTTTTGTATCAGGTCTATTCTTTCCTTTTTCTGTTTTCTTAGATTTTTCCTATTATGGTAAAAATATGCTTGAAAAGCATATAAATGCGATGAAAACATGCTTGAACCTGCATGCCAATATATTTGTGTTGGATTATTTCTCTTTTTCGTTTATTCTGGGCCTGGATTGGGGAATAAAAATTAATTGAATAGAAATAATAAAAATTGAGGCTTAATTTGAATACGTTGAAACTGCAAATAAGAAGGGAATAACTGAATTAAGGCAATCGAGCTATAAGTATCTATTTGACAGAAATGGACTGTAATTAGAAATAGCATAATATGATAATTGGAAACCATAATTAAACATGAATATTTTATTCGCAATATGGCTTGGAATACTTGAGAGGAACAATTAGGCCTTATACATACATATTGATTTATAGTATGTGGGTAAATTACGAGCCTAATACTCCTCGTTGTCAGGCTTTAATATTAACATATTAATTTGCAGTATGCAGATAAATTAGGGGCCTAATATATTGAATTTGTTGCGAGCCTAGTACTCCTCGTTGTGGAGGTTCAATATGAACATCTTAATTCACTGTGTGTGAGTAAATTATAAGCTTAAATTAGAATGTCATGATTAGACCTTATATGTACATATTGATTTATTATGTATGGGTAAATTACGTGTCTTCTACTCCTTGTCCTTCTTTAATATGGACATATTAATTTACAATGTGTGGGTAGATTAAGGGCCTAATATATTGAATTTGTTTGTTGGGGGTCAAGTCAAGGGTTGGGGATTTGACCAAGTTAGTTTAATGGGATTCATTCCATGAAGCATACATTTTTATCATTTTCAGTCTCATATGAGGCAAGAACACTCACCCATGTTGCGTTATGGATGTAAGTCGGTCTAATTGGAGAGTGTGAGTGCTTTTCAGCGGGTCAGTATGCGTGCACTGGATCGATTTGGAAACATAAGCCACTTTGACATCAATGGATAATGTTATGTCTTTTCGTAGATGGGCCAGGGTATGATAAACCCAACTCATTTTAGGCATAAATTTTCCATGATTCGTTGTAGTAGATCGATTGGGTAATATTAGGAACTTCTTCCTAATTATGGTTTCTTTCGAATTTGTGTAAGTGCAAAACAAAAATCTTTATTGAATCTGGAGAATGAGAACATTTACATCTTTTGTCATCACTATTCTATTTGTCACCCTTAGGCGTGCACAGACACTTACTCTTTTTATGACACAAGAACTACTATTTTATTTATTTTCTTTCGTTTATCAGTTGTGCTAGAAATCACTACAGCTCAGCATACTTTTCATATGACCTATTTATCCTTTTTTCTTTTTTCTTTTTTCTTCTCCTCGGGCTCTCAGGGAGGAAGTGCTTTGCTTGGACTTCTTAGTTGATTTCATCTTCGAAAACTCTTGCAGAGATATATTGTTTATTTCCTTTCCACGGTTTGCTTGTACTTTTTTAACTATTTGGGGATATTATTGTTATTGTACTCTGATATTTCTATTATGACTGAGATTTGAGACATGATATTTTAAGATAGTTTGGTTTGGCTGAAATAATAAAGATGATTTTGTTATTTTTAATATAAATTGTCCTTTTCTTCCGCTGTGAAATTATTTTATATCTTATGACATCTTAGTCTCTGTGATATTATTTGTCTTTATACCTACAACGCTCCATATTTCTTAACGAGATTCTATATTAGGATAACGTTAAGAAGCGTGGGGCGTTACAAAGTTTTTATCCAAAATATACGAATTACTGAAAATCTATATCTTTGGATAATCCTCGATTAATCCCCCTCCTAAACTGTTAATCCATAGCTTATTACTTTGCACTAATACTACAAATGTCAAGCTGTGATTTTTATGATCGTGATTCTATTCTAGAGGGACACATGATTATTACTTTGTACTAATACCACGTATGTCAAGCTGTGCAGATAAAACGCTTAGCGGTTCTATAACGATAGAGGTGTAAAAAGTTGTAGCGGGATAAAACAGAGAAATAGCGGGGATAGTGAAGGTGCAAAAATGTTAATTAGATGTAGAACTATATAATTAAAATTAATTATCATTCCCGCATCATTTGTGCAGAAGAAACAAATATTAATTAATATTATATAGAAAAATCAAATAATATCATGGTTATGCACACTAGATTCAAAGATTACTACAAATTTCTATCTTATATAAGGCATTTATGACTAAAAATTAGCTTTTTACATTAACTTTAAAAAAAAAAAAATGAAAACTGATCAAATCATCGTTTATATATTAATATTGATAAAGCGGATACTAAATAGCGTTGGTTTAACGGATGCAGCGGAAAATAACAACGTTTAAAGTGAGACTACTATTCATCGGCGTTAAATTGAAATAACGTAACGGCCGGAAAACGCTACAGGCTATAGCAGAGATTTTGCAAGGATTTAACGTGGCTTTAATTGCATAGATGTCAAGATTAATATGTACCAGTGTTAGCCCAAAAAAATATTCATGTTGTGCTCCCTATAAAGTATCATTCTTCATGTTATTAGGCAATATTACCACCTAATACTCTTGAATAGCATGTGTATAGAGATAAAGTATCACAATAGCGGGGTTTAAGCAGTTCTTTTATTTAGTATCCCCACTTGCTTTAGAGGATTTAGTGAGAACTGCATAAGGTTGCCAAGCAACCATGTCGTCCGTACATGTACTGCTTGAGAGTTGTACTGGAATGCAAGATGACGAAAAATATTCATATGAAATGTTGTGTATTTTTGTTTTGTTTGTTTATCAGTTAAGTAAACATATATAAATAGGGGTTAGTTACTTAAACACAAACGGTGACATAAAAGCTCTGCATCAAGAGTCCAAAGGGACAGTCCAAATAGACTTTCTCGTATGACACTGTTATTAAGGTGAGGAAACATCAATTTAACTCCATAAGATAGGATCATGCAAGTGAAACTCAGATCACCTTTTTAATCAAGTCAATAACTGAAAACTGATAAAATAAGTTACTTTTGGGTATTGTCACTGATACTTCAAAACTAGTTGAAAGGGAAACGATGGAAAATAAATGAAACCACACCTCCGTCGAACTCCCCTCGTTTTTTTTTTTTTTCACACAAACAAGGCCCCGGTTCATTTCAGACAGTCTCAGTCGTCCGAGGCAGTAAAGATTAGCCGCCATCTCCAAGCCAAATGAAAATACCGATCGCTCAAAGTATCCAATCAAGGGCTAAAATTCTTAAAATGTATTGATCTGTTTTATGGCATGGGACTATAAATCCAATGCACATCTCAATGTTTTCACCAAATTCACATATTCATGAAATATTCAGTCGAAAAAGAAACAAACCTGCACGATACTAAATACATATGAGGACCACTAAGGGAGCATTGCATTAACAATATGGTTTTCTTCTCTTTTCCAAACATTTAGAGTTCGGCTAACATTTCAAACTTGCACAAAAACTGAACAAAAAATAACTTGTTCAATGACATGTCAAAACTTGCATGTTCATATTTAAACCAGCACACACACAGAACACTCGGTTTCTTACCAAATTTTGCACAACTTGCTTCCACCAAGCAGTAATTTTACACTATAGAAACCACAGCTCAAGGTTGCTTGAGCTTATACAGAAAAGGCAGGTAACCTGAGAAAGTACATTTGCACAACAAATGTTTAAAAGCTGCAATTATATCCAATCAAAGAAGCAGCCCAGAAAATCTCACCATTACAGCATTAAAGTTACATAGAACATCACTTGAAATGCAAACCATGATCGATCAAAACATCACTAGCAATCATCGCTTCCATCGTCAGGCAACCTCATACGCCTTCGCCTTGGCCTTTCCTCTACCCTATCAACACTATCATCGTCTTCTTCCTCTTCTTCATCGCCATCATCGTCCGGCAGCAACCTCATGCGCCTTCTCCTTGGCCTGTCCTGTAATCTATCATTTTCATCCTCGTCATTACTCTCAGCAACAGGAGATAGCCGCATAAGCCGTCGCCTTACTCTAACAGCTTCCTCACTAGCATCATCGCTTTCATAATCTGGAAACCTCATAGTCATCCGCCTCCTCAGTATTTCTCTCGTCCTCCTCCTCCTCTCTCTAACTGCCGTCTCGTTTTCTTCATTAACATATTCAGAATCAGAGCTCTCGTCGTTGCTATCTTCCCCAGCATGAGAAACAACAGCAGATGAAGATGAGGGGCTTCTTCTAGGTGAAGAAACCGATTCTAAGCTCTCATCCATTCGAAAGGTATACCTGATAAGAAGCAAAACAGCTATGGGAGAAATTCTAAGTCGACCAACTAAGCCTACCTCATTCTCATCCTCGTTAAACAGCCTCTCCAACCCTCCTCCATCTTCCTCGTTGTTTAACTCTCCTCTCATTGTGCTCATCAGATCCTCAAAGTCCCTCCTCTGAACCATCCTCTGCCAGTCCTGCTGCCTCTCTGGATCAGCCGTTGATGGCCTATCCAGCGGATGCTCTTTTCTTGCATGCTTTCTGAGTTCTACGTATGTACCACTGAATCCGCATGACTCTTTTGAACAGGACCGGACTTTGGAATCCATGTACCTACGTGCAGATTTGTCCACGCTCCAACCATCGACGCTGCCACGACAGAGAGGGCATGAGATTTTGGTGAAGGCTTTTTTGTATTGGTCGAGGCAATTTGAATGACGGTAGCTTGTATCACACATGAAAGGTCTACAGCCTTTTTCGATGGAGGTGCATGTGAGGAGGACGGCATTGTGAGGGTGTTCCATGCATACGGAGCATCGAGCTTCTTCCCAATCTTTTGTTTCTTCTTGTGTTGGTTTAGGAGGACTGGTTGAAGAAGAAGATGGTACCCTGCGATGGCTAGATGAGCCATTGATTGGGTATGGAGATGCACGTATTCTTGATTTGAAGGAGTTGGTTCGGGTACTTTCTTGCTTCGGCATGTCTGATTTTCTGGAATGAAAGAACATTGAGAAAAGCTTTCAAGCTACTATAAATAATCAATTTGAAACAACCTTTTCTTACGTGTGGAAAAAACATACAAAGAAGTAACAATACAGAGGTATTGATAGTCTAGATATAGTTTCTTTACTCATTCATCCATGCTACCCAGTTAAAAATAAAAACATATTCAACCACAAAGAGTGTGCATTGGCAGATCCATTTTTGTTAGGGACCAGACAGAATCCATATTAAACAATATAGTAACAGTAAATGAGCAAATATACAGATACAAAACATTAACTTGATATTATTACAGAATAATCCGAGCACTGATAATTGATGTTTTAAAAAAAGCGCATGCTAGCCACACGCAACGCCACTAATGTGTCTATAACATCATCTGACACCTGAAAGCCACCATAGTAATGTTTACATGGAACTTTTGCCAGCATAGGTCAGATGTTTTTGTTAATATGAAATTTACGTGATATTGGTCCATAAGATTCTTTTTCTTGGAAGTAACTAATATGATAATCTCATTTAACAAATCACTAAATGAGTCTTTCTTGCTGACATGAACAAGTCATCACATAAGAAGTTGTGAATTTCAATATTTGGTGTTTTTTATCCCAGAGAATACTCATTATGCCATCACAATCAAAATTCACGATAGGCAAATCTAAACTTTCACAAAGCCTAGGCAAGCTTAAGTAGAACAGGTAAACCAAACTGAAATAAAATAGGTGCCTTCCAACACAGATTTAGAAATCAAGTATTTCTGCAAGGTTGTCATCTGCATATAATTCAACAAATTATTTGCCATACATATCACATCTACATAATATCCAATTTATTGGGGACAGTTATCAATCAGAAGCTGTATAACTGGACACATTATTTACCATATTTTAGCCAGAGAAACACAAACTCCCCAACCAGTAAAGAAGTCAAATTGATTCCATCTAACATGTTTCCTGAGGTATATAAACGAAACAGCTCTCGTACACATGGGAGGATTGTTTCTCAACGCACCTACCTAGAACTGACATTTGGACCGTTCCACAAATCCACAACTGACATTTGGACCGTTCCACAAATCCACAAGACACAGAATGCTAGCATATATGCTTTATACAGTTTAAATGTACAGGAGTCATTTGCTGGAAGCAGAAAATAAAAATGCTCAAGAAAACTACTAAAACACTTGTCAAAATGCACGAAAGCTCATTTGAACTTTTGTTATACACACATAGATAGAACAATTCAAACAGACCGATTAGTCCTACCATTGAAACACTTGATGCTCCATAGGTAACTTGGAGTACAAGTTTGTAGAAACGCTTTAACGCACAAATTTTAATTGCTATAACATGTACAATGGATCAAGCACTTTTGTTATTACCACCGTGGACAGCAACACTTAAATCCATTCACCAAAGCCTTATCGAAGTTATAAACGAAATTATAAGCATGAATTTCAAAAATTCATGATTCTTAGATCCAAATAAAAACAACTGGTATTAGCACAACATCAAGCTTTGTCCGTTATCAGCTCAAAATCAGTACAACAGAAGATAACCATTGAAACAAAACTGTACAGATGCAAAAGAATAAATATACCAAAATTAAGAAATTTCCGAATTTAAGAAGGAATCGGAAGCAATTGAGTTTGGATTGATGGTCGGAAGCGTAGATTCCAAAGCTGCGTAGAGGTCAAATATGGAATTCCAAAGCCCTAGTTCTCTCTCGCTCTAGAAATTAGGGGAAAACATGAGAGAGAAATGAAAGCAATTTTTTATGATTCTTGTTTATAAAGGCATGGTTCGACGTGGAAAGAAGATTGTAATGGATTTGAATTCCAACCCTTAGTTCTAAAACAGTGATTCACGGTGTTGAGCCAGATATACACATACTTTAAAATAAAGATAAAAAATTACATACATAAAAAGACAGGTTAGATTAATGTTAGGTATCTCTGTCTTAAGTAAAATTTACTTATGGTCATGTGTTCAAGGCAGGGTAGAAATGCATATATTGTGTTTAACTAGTGACTACCTAGGTTGAGTTTACATAAAATTTTTGCCTCTTTTACGTCCGCGTCTCCCGTGTCGTTAGACATATTTGATATTGTGCCAACAAAATAAATCGTTTATGTAAACCTTTAAAGTGAACCTACAATTAACACCAAACGCGTCCGGTGTCACCGTCTTTGTTACTGGTTGGCTCAGCCTCCGCTACAAAATTTTCTCACTTCGTCCCTTCCACTATATTTCAATAGCTCATGTCCCATTACAGAATTTTAACTTTTCTTTTACCAATCCTGTAATAATCCGGAATTCTGAGCCAATTTAAAATTTTTATTTTGGCAATTTTAGCGAATTTTGATTATTTAAAATGATTTATTTTAAATAATAACGACGAAAAATTTATTTTGAATTGAATTCGAACGTATATATTTATTTGAATCGTCGTTAGAATATAAATATTTTATTTATAATTAAAAAAAGAATTGAAAATAGCGCGGTAGTTCGATAATTCGATTTCAAAGTTCAAATGAATGTACAGGATTCAAAATAAATCGGATTTTGGCGAAACCAAAAATATTAGATTCTATTTGAGAATATCTTTCCAACGAATCCGAGAAACCAAAATTTCATAGCGGAAATCAAAAGTTATGTCCAGTTGAAATTTCAGAATAGTCACTATGAAATTCTGGCCCTTAAAAATGGAAATTTTGCAAATGACCTCGGTTTTCGATGAAACCACTTTTGTTGGATCCGGTATGTCAAGTTATTGCTAGATTCCAAAATTCGTAATTTTTCGAATCAATATGTGAGCGTGGCAAAGGAAAACGCGTTTGATCAGTTTTAGTTGATTTTAATCGACTGGAAAATGACCATTTTTCAAACTGTCTCAGAATTCGATAAAATTAGTTTTGTTAGGACTGTATCGTCAATACGAAGCTAGAAAATATTTTTCGGGAATTTTTAGTGTCAGTATGTGACCCCAGTAAATTGAAATGTGCTTTCAAAATTCAATATATAGAGTTATATTTTGATTTTGATGGAAATCGAATCGATCGAATCAGCTTGCGATACCTATCCCATTGTGTTCGGAATGGGGATAATTAGCTATGGGCGACAGTCGGTGGGTTCGATTTCGAGGTCGAAATAAAAAGTTGCTTTTTGGAAATAAATAAATAAATAAATATAAAAACATATAAAACCTCTCCCTCCCCTTATACTCTCTCTCCCCGACAGCACCATCGAATTTAAAAAAAAACGCTAAAATGTTTGTCGCCCCCCTACAGGCTGCGTCGCCACCGCTTCTTCTTCTTCCTCCTCCTCCGCCTCCGTTTCTCCCCCACCTCCCCTTCGTATCGACCTCCTCCTTCCCCTCTTCTGGCAAAACCGTCGATCCCCCCTTAGCCCCTCCACACCGCCGTGGACCCCCTAGCCACCCCCTCCGACGTCGCAACCCCACCCCCTCCGATCAGCACCCCTCCAACGCCTCCCTTTTTCCCTCTCTCCTCCTTCTAAACCCTGAAACCCGCTAACCCGCCATCGCCTGACCACCCATCATTTTCTGATCGCCAAAGCGAGCCCTACCACCTCGGCGCCATCATCTCCACCTTCGTTTCAGCCCGGTGAGCTTTTATTTTATTTTGATTCACTTAATTAGAATAAAAATAGGATCTTTTAATAGGTTTTGATTTTTATTTATTAGAAAGGTTGGATTTTTGTTTATTTGAAAAAAAATAGGATTTATATATATGAAGATGTAACGGTTAAAAATATAATTTTTATTTTATAGAAAGGTTAAAAATATAATTTTTATAAGTGTAGTAAGATAAAAATTCAATCTTTATAGAAGGAGTAGAAATATAAAAATATAATCTTTATATAGAGAGAAGCAAAATATAATCTTTGTCATAAAGGTAGCATTACCAAAATTGTGATTTTTATCCATATAGTAGCGGTAGAAAAATAGAAATTTTATCTATATAGTAGCGGTATAAAAATGTGATTTTTATATACATAGCAACAATATAAAAATGTGATTTTTATATATGTAGTGGCTACGGACAATGAAAATGACAAAAGGTGAGCACGGCGAAGATTTTCTACATATGAAGAGTCGTGGTATTGGATTAGCTAGTCGGTGAGAACTCCTCACTTTTAAATTTATTTCTAGTTGAATTATATACTAGGATGCAGACGGTGTTTAGTAGCACCCGACACCCATCGTCCACAGACCATGGATGACTTGTTTGTTTGGTTGTTGTGTTGTGAAATTTGATTGTGTGATGTGAAAAGAAATAAAATATTTTATAGTGGAAAATGTTTTATAGTTAAAAATATAATTTTTAACGTGTATATAAAATAAATATTTATAAACAAATCGGCCGATTTGTTTATATACACCGATTTGACTGATATTGATTAGGACGATAAATTTTATACAACGCCCAACTACACAAATAAAATCTATGTTTGTTGATTTGAAACCCCACACGGGTATTGGGATGATATTTGACATACACTAATCCTGATTGTTTAGTTGTATGTCAATCGATGAGTTGATAGACCGTGTAAGCGTTAATTATTGATATTTAATGCTTATGCAGTTGTGTTGTGCACTCTGGATGATGGTGATTATTTATCGTTGCTGTTATATACATGTGTTGTAGAGAATCCATATAATTAACATTATATGGTAATTGATTGGGTCTCATTCCAATTTGAAAAATAGAAATGTAAATTCATGTGTTGAATAGAATGAAAATTCATGTGTTGAATAGAAGATAAATTCATGTGTTGAATAAAAGAAAATTCATGTGTTGAAGAGAATATTCATTTGTTGAATAGAATAACAAAGTTATTGAAATATATAAAGCCGTGTTGATTAGATTGACGCCATTTTGACGTGAACGATATTTATATCGATTATATTCGTTTTTAAAATGAATATAGAAAAGCAAGTGATTTCAAAATAGAACGTTTTGAAAATATTATTATTTGTATATCGATGATGTGGAATATTCAATTTTGATTAGAAATTGAATATGAAGTTGAAATCGTTTTGAAAACGAATTTAAATCGATTTATAAAATAAGTTTTAAAAGGAAATCGACGAAATATATAATATAATATATATATATATATATATATATATATATATAATGGCCTGAATAGAACGCGTCGCGCCGCGGCAGTTCGCGAATTTTGACCATTGTCTTCGAATGGATATTGCGGGAGATCCGATCGTCGGATTCTCCTAAAACTGGAACCGTTAGGTTCGTATCGAAAAGAGCTTTCTAACGAATATTAGAGATTTGAAATCTAACGGTTGGATTTGGAATTATGTCCAAATCAAATTTGGAAAAGGTCGCTGTAAGTGCAGTTCGATGACCGTTGATGGAAATCGACTGTACGGGCCTTGATAAAATTATTAAAAATAGTAATAATTTGTGTAAAATCATAAGAAATGATTTGTGAAGAATTGGGATGAAAAATTCCATATTTGAAAAGATAAAAATAAATTTTTATTGAAATGAACTACTTTTGAACTAGAATTGTAATTCTGTTTATTTTTAAAATAAATAAAGTGGATTTGAAATGGTTTTGAAAATAAACAGAATTTCCAATAATTGAATTGGAATGGATTTGAATCGAAATTGTCTTTGGAATATTTCGATGTTGGATTTTTTGATTATACAGATATGGTTATGGAAATTTGAACGATATATTTATATCGTTATTTTCAATACGGTATTTGTTGGTCGTAGAATTTTGATATTGAATATAAGCTGATATATTTTCCATTCAGAGCCTTGTATTTAATATCAAATGTGATATGGGTTTATCGTGAATGGTGTCTTCATTAACACTGTTCTTAAACCCAGTTGAGAAAAAGATTAAATCTTTTTATTTAGATTTAATGAAGTATACCAATTAAATGGGATTTAATTGGAATTGAATTTGAATTGATTTTTAGGTTTATCGTGAACGGTGTTTTAAATAACACTTGTTCTTTAACCCGATAATTTATGTAATGTGATTTTGGGTTTATCGTGAACCGTGTTTTAAATGACATTGGTTCTTTAACCCAGTTAAAGACAGGATATGATTTCCCAAGTTAAATAATCATTTATAGTGATTATTGGGGAGATTAAAACCAAGTGGAGTTTTAATGAATCTTTAATTAGATTGCAATAAGCGAGAATGGAGTATCACCAGTTTTGCTCCAGGCGATAGTTAAATGTTTAATTAGATTTGAACGTGAAATGGTAATTGAATTTACCGATAACACCGTGGTGTTAGATATAAAGTATTACCAGTTTTACTTCATGGGATGAATAGGTTGGGATTGGGAGATTAAAACAAATGATTACTTCGGTGTGGTTCGCAAATCCCGACTAGTTTGAATTGATATTCAATAGAAGATTAATGAATAAATTTAAAGAATTTATCTTTGATAAAATTAATGGGAACCTTTCCCAAAGTATAAGAATAATTGAATAAAAGAATATTTTGAATTGGAATGAGGCGTATGTTGTGTTTGTGTAACACTTGTTTATTATATACACGAGTTATTCAGAAAGACCGGGTTTATCCCATTCTGAATAACTGATTCGACGTGGTGTCGAGGATGAAGACGGTGGTCGAAGACTGGAGGTCTTCATGTCATTTTGGTGATTACTGATGATCTTGATTTGGTTGTACGCCCAAGAGGAGGGAATCAGTTGATGATCGTCCAGACGAACTTGGAGATCGATGGATATGCGAGGTACAAGGTGCCTCCGGTTTCGTTCAGACCCAGAACGAACTTGTAAATGGACTGTGTGTCTGACATTGGATTTTATTCTGTGTGATTAATTTCTATTAAATATATATCTGTTTGGCGGCGAAGAATTTATTCTCTTGCTTAACGCCCTTCTCTGAGACGTACGAGCTCAGGGGTTATATATTGATGGATATCAATCGCATGGAGTGAATTGCCTGTGTGGCATGCCTAAGTGGCAATTGATCAAGGCTTCTGTTGAAAAGCAAAGTCTTGTGGTTGATGATCAAAGCACTGCCTGTGTGGCATAGCTTTGTGTAACGTTGATTCGCGAGCCTCACACCCCGGTTGTGAACCAGAAACGGGAGAGGACGGCAGGGAGGGCATGCGTTTATTTCTAGCTAGTGGTGGTGTCAGTGCTTAAACTGGCTGACATTTATATACTTTTCACCTGTGTGGTTGTTGCTGTTGCGAGGCGCCTCAGATATATCGGTCGATCCGGGACCGATGGAGTCATTGGGCTCATTTACGCCCCATAGGGCGGGGAAACGCAGTGTCCAGGTGTAACACCCCACGCCCGCTAGGGTCACTCACAAAGGGAATGCCATAGCATCGGTGGAGTATTTTAGTGAATATAGAACAGAAATATTACAACAAGACAGATATAAATAGTACTTGAAATTTTAAAACATCATCTCATAACAGCGGAAATAAACATGTCTGGTTACATCATAAAACCATGATAAAAGTCAAGTACAATATCCATCAAAATAAAGGAGTACATAATCCCACTCTCTCATACAATAGCCATAACAAAAGAAAAGATAACTGGATAACTGGAGCTTTACATCTACCCAAGCTCCTAAAGACTGGAACAGCAATCCGATCAAGCTCTACTACCGCTAGGATCCACCGTAGGACCTGAGGGTTGGGAAAAAGATAAAAACAACGGGGTCAGACATAAGTCTGAGTGAGTCCTATAACTTTAACAATACGATCATTAAAGTAACCAGAGAAGACATAAACTTGACCTACGGTAATATCTGGGGATGAATGGCTACACTAAGCAGCTTGGTAGACTTAGGATAAACTAAGCTAACCGTCAGGACGCATCTACCCACCCAAGGATAATTACTAACTGCACCACACCAGTCATTCCTACTTAAAGGTTGATCCCTTCCAAGGACTTAGAAAATTTCCCCTGTAGTTTCATGTACCCTTAGTCCACTACATAGGTGCCGTCTGCCCCTATCTCCACTAGGTGTACCCAGTAATTCTTACCCAGTAGTTTCGTGTACCCCTACATAGGTGCCGTCTGCCCCTATCTTCATTAGGTGTACCCACTACTCCCCAAGCGATCGGCTCCCTACCGTAGATACCCGTGCTGGTCCCACAGTGGGGTGTATCACTCCCCTAAAGTGGCTACCCAATACTAACGGTGCACGGCTTTATATCTACACGATGCAACAACGGCTTATCTACCAGCCCGGGCCCACACACGCATATGAAACCCGTTGGACTTGCGTTGTCACCGCTAACCCGTTTTGGCCTCTTATAATCAAGCCCAATATGCGTGTCCCGTCACTCGACATGGGTCGAGCCCACAAAGATACGTTTGGGATATTGGTTGAAATGGGCCCCCACAAGCTACCCACTTAAGCTTGTCAAATATCTAGTGTATCCCACTTAACCCTTTAATCATGTTTAATTACATGTTTCCACTTGGTTAAGTATTCTAATCGTATTTTCTATTGCCACCCAAGGCAACCCACTAGATTCCACATGCCACCCAAGGCACCCATAAAATTTCCTCATGCCACCCAAGGCACCCACTTAACCCCTCATGTCCCACTACATGCTACTATGGTTAAGTGTTTCTTAATTAATTAAGACCGTGATCTCCCATAAAGACCTCCCACATTAGACTAGCTGTTATGACCGCCTGGTTAAGCCGGTAGAATCCGGGCAGTCTTACGTCATAACAGAGTCTAACCTCGTGTCTTTACCTTAATCACATATTTAATTTATGGCTAAGACCTCTCACATTGGGCTGACATTTGTAGCAACTGGTTAAGCCGGTCGGGTCCGGGCAGTTTTACACTACAAATGAGTCCAACCTCGTGTCTTAGTCGATTAATTACACCTAATTAATCACCCCCATATTAATTATCCCTAATTAATATCAAGTTTTCCATAACATGGGTAGACCTAACTCAATAGGTAAATTCCCATGGGGTAGACCTAACTCAATAGGTAAATTCCCACTTATGGTAATTTATTTTTATGGTATGCTTAATCATACCCAATCATTCATTTATTAACATATTTACCAACCCCATCGTTCCCCACGTAAATCGTTCTCATTTCATGACATAAATAAGGGGAAGATCATCACAAATATCATGGGTTTAGCATATAACTTTGTCATGGGTTAAGAGGATGTCAACTTGCATATATGAGCATATATTAACCCAACTACATATAACCCAAACTTGCATATTATCATACACATGATTTGCATAACATGTTGCATATGAGCTTGCATATTATCATACACATATCTTGCACAACATGTTGAACTTGCATATAGGCATTCTCATAACTTGCATAACATGTTAAACATGCATTTAAGCATACACATAACTTGCATAAGCATTCACATACTTGCATAAGCATCCACATACTTGCATAAGCATTCACATACTTGCATAACTTGCATATCATGTCATTTAAGCATATACATATCTTGCATGAGCATTCATATACTCGCATAAGCATGCATAACTTGCATATCACATAAATCTTGCATTTAAACATATACATGACTTGCATAAGCATCCATACACTTGCATAAGCATGCATAACTTGCATATCACTTTCAACTTGCATTTAAACATATACTTAACTTGCATAACTCACTTTGCTAAACATGCATAATTCCACTTATTAAATATGCATAAATCCACTTGTTAAACATGCATATATCAACTTGTTAAACATGCATAAATCAACTTATTAAGCATGCATAAACCAACTTATCAAATATGCATAAACATAGAACAACATAGAGTAACATATCATTATACATGATTCAAACTCACTAATCCGCATTTAAGACCATAAGTCTCATTACACCCAATCTACTTACTTTAACAATTGATGTTAAAGTGATAGAAACTCACCAAACTCAAGATTAGCAACCTTATGAAGTAGAGTTAGTTGCTAACTATGAAGATAATGATGATTAGAGAATGATTTGAGAGGAATTAGCTTGAAACTTCCTTCTTAGATTAATGGAGACTCCTTCTAGGATTTAATTTGGCGGCATAAGGCCTTCATTTCTATTTTTAGTATGGATTAAGGTAGGTTTAGGGTGTATTTATAGATTAAGAGAGTGTTTTAGGCCCTTAGATTAACCCTAGATTAATTTAGGTCCATTAGATTTAGGAAACCTCTAGAACCAAGCCCAGCCCTAGCCAGAAAACCAGATCTGGTGCACCCAAGCACCCTGGTTCGACACACCATGTCGACAGGCAAGTCGACAGGCATGTCGACACCCCTGTCGACAGGCCTGTCGACAGCCCTGTCGACATGCTTAGGCGGGAATCCTCCCGCCTGGCCCCGCTGGTTCTAAATTTAAATTTAAATTTTAAATTCCTAAATCTGTTTTTAGCTCTAATTTTTCTGCAAACTTCCTTGGGCCATAACCGGGCCATAACCGGGCCATACGGACTCCGATTTTCGAAAACTCGGACTCTATTTCGCGTATTTTTCCGAGACGAACGCAATAACGCAGCCCGTTACCCCCAATTCCCACGTCTGAGATTATTTATCCTGAAATTAGTGAATTTTAGTATTAACTAAAATTCGGGGTGTTACATTCTCCCCTCCTTAAAGGATTTCGTCCCCGAAATCTCTAAGCTAAGGAGAATGCATATCCTACCATCCAAACAACCATCTACTCAAATCATCAACCACGGGCATCCATTGTCCTTAAACAGTTTCTAATGATGTATGAGCATATGCAAACGGTGTGTGTATATGTTCCCTATCTAATGTATGAACATATGCAAACCATGATAGTGCCATGCATCCATTATGTATGCGAGAGAACCCTGTCGACACATACAATATCTACATGAGTGCACAATCATTCACCAAATTGCATCATCCATGTGATAACACAACCATTATACATCCATAAATATATTTTCCTACACACAATTTTATGCAATATGCAATATGAAGTGACTGAGCCGATCTAGTGCCTAGAGTGTGTGTATATGCATCCACGAGCAACCACTAGCAAACACTTGCATCCACTTGCATCCATCAACCATAACATGTCTCAAACACATGTTTCAACCATAGGTTTACCCTATCTAAAGGTCAAAGGTACTAACGAGAGGACATACCAAAGATAAGATAAGTACTAGACAAGTGAGAAAGTAAAGACATGCCCTCAAAAAGAAATGGGTACAATGAACGCATCTTCGCTTCCGTCTCCCAAGTCGCGTTGCTCTCATCTTCTCCCCATTGCACCTTGACTAGATGAACCTCTCGATTCCTCAATTTCCTAGTCTCTGACCCAAGGATGCGAGTAGGAGCTCGTCGAATAGTCGCATCACGCTCTACCTCTACATCTCTAAGCAAGCTCGGCTCTACCACCTCTGCCGTCTCATGTAAGCACTTCCTCAGATGTGATACATGGAATACATCATGAACACTACTAAGTTTGTCGGGCAACTCCACCCTATATGCCATCCGTCCAATCCTTTCCTTGATAGGAAACGGCCCAACAAACCTCGGTGCTAACTTCCCAACGGATCCGAAGCGAACAACATTTCTCAACGGAGATACCTTGACAAAAACCATATCCCCAACCTCAAACTCAAGATCCGTCCTTCTCTTGTCCGCATAAGATTTTTGCCTATTCTGCGCTGCTTTCATCCTTCTTCGAATCAAGTCAATCTTCTCAGAAGTCTCTCTAACCATATCGGGCCCAAGCAAGATCTTATCCGTAGATTCCCACCAACATGTAGGTGATCGACAAGGCCTTCCATAGAGAGCTTCGAAAGGATCCATACCAATACTGGACTGAAAGCTGTTATTATATGCGAACTCCACCAATGGAAGATGCTCTTCCCATGTACCTCCAAAATCTAAGATACAAAGCCTCAAAAGGTCTTCTAGAACACGATTCACCCTCTCAGTCTGGCCGTCCGTCTGAGGATGATATGCGGTGCTTAGACACAATTGAGTCCCCACTGCTTCTTGCAAACTTCTCTAGAATTCGCTAGTGAAGATAGGATCTCGATCACTCACTATGCTAGAGGGTACCCCATGCAATCGAACTATCTCTCGAAGATATACTGAAGCTAGCCATGGAGCGGTCCTCTTGCTCTTCACAGGTATGAAATGGGCGCTCTTAGTAAGTCTGTCTACCACCACCCAAATTCCTGTATTACCCTTTCTCAACCTGGGTAACCCATCAATAAAATCCATCGAGACGCTATCCCACTTCCATTGTGGAACCTCCAATGGGTGAAGCAACCCACCTGGTTTCCTTTGCTCCGCCTTCACTTGCTGGCACACCAAACATCGAGCGACATACTCGACCACATCTTTCTTCATACCGGCCCAGAAGAAAACCCTCTTCATGTCTTGGTACATCTTATCCCCACCGGGATGAATGGTCATCCTAGAACGGTGTGCGTCATCAAGAATAGCCTTCCTCAAACCCTCGTCTTGCGGTACACAAAGTCTACCGTCTCTACGCAAGCACCCTCTATCATCTAGGGTGTACCTACTCAAATGGCTGGACGACTCCCCCCTTATGAGCTTCTCTACTAACACAACCAACCGTGGGTCGCCCCTCTGTGCTTCTTCAATCCGCCCCAAGAGAGTAGGTCTAACTTCCAAAGAAGCTAGCAAACCAGGTACATAGTCAACAGAAGGTCTGAAATCAAACATCGAGATAAATTCCAGCTTTGTCGTTCCACGAACAATGGACTCAAGGACAACCTCTTCCTGCTCAAGGCGTCCGCCACCACGTTACCCTTGCCAGGGGTATATGATATCTCGAAGTCATAGGATGCTAAGAACTCCATCCACCTTTGCTGTCTTAAGTTTAGATCCTTCTGAGAGAACAAGTACTTCAAAGATTTATGGTCAGTGAACAACTCGAATCTCTCACCAAGAAGATAATGGCGCCAAAACTTAAGCGCAAAAACAATAGCGGCCAGCTCTAGATCATGGGTAGGGTAATTTTTCTCATGTGCCCTTAACTGCCTTCCACCATAGGCTATTACCCTTCCCTCTTGCATTAAGACTGCGCCAAGTCCTGTCCCACAGGCATCGGTATAGACAACAAATGGCTTGCTCCCATCTGGCAACACTAAAACTGGAGCGGTGGTTAAAGCTCTCTTTAACCGTCGGAACGCATCATCACAATCTACGTCCCATGTGAAAACAAGATTCTTCTTTGTTAAGCGGGTTAATGGGGCTGATATCTTCGCGAAGTCTTTAATAAACTTCCTATAATAACCCGCCAACCCCAAGAAACTTCTTACTTCGGTAGCATTCTTCGGAACCTTCCAATCCTGAATTGATACTACCTTCGCGGGATCCACAGCTATCCCTTCCTTGGAGACCACGTGCCCCAAGAATCGTACTTCCTTCCTCCAGAAGTGACATTTAGAGAATTTAGCCTTAAGGCTATGTGCTCGAAGAGTCTTCAACACTTCCCCAAGATGTAGGGCATGCTCTTCTTCACTCTTAGAAAATACTAAGATATCATCCACAAAGACCACCACAAATTTATTAAGGAACTCCCTGAACACCCTACTCATCAAATCAACAAAGTATGCAGGGGCGTTCGTCAACCCAAATGGCATCACCAGCCACTCATAGAAGCCATCCGGAGTCCTAAAGGCAGTCTTGTCTATGCTATCCTCAGCCACCCTCAACTGATGAAACCTCGTGGCCAAGTCCAACTGAGAAAATACTGAAGCGCCAACCAACTGATCGAAAAGATCATCTATCCTCGGCAATGGGTGTCTATTCTTCTTTGTGAGCTTGTTGAGTTCTCTGTAGTCTACACAAAGTCTGAGGGACCCATCCGCCTTCGTAGCAAATACTACTGGAGCACCCCACTCCGATATGCTCCGTCTTATGAACCCCTTCTCAAGCAACTCCCCTACTTGCTTATGGAGTTCCCTCCTCTCACGAGGAGCCATGTGGCGCACTGGTAAAGATACCGGTTTAGCATTATCCACCAAATATATTCGGAAGTCAATCTCCCGCTTCGGAGGTAAGCCCTTCACCTCCTCAGACACATCCGGATATTCCCGGACCACTCTAACAGATTGCAAACTCTCGACCGAAGCGTCAAGCGATTCAAGATAACTTAGCATAACAGAGTCCATGGGATTACAAGAAATCTCGAGAGTGTTACCCAAACGGGTCATGAGCCTAACAACTCTCCTTTCGCAATCAAGAACGGCACCATTACTGGATAACCAGTACATGCCCAAAATCAACCCATAGCCCGTGAAGCCCAATACAAAAGCATCACATCTAAACTCAATGCTAAGTATAGAAATCTTCAAACCCAAACATATCATGGACAAATAAGTGGAGCCCCCAATTGGGTTTGAAACAACCAAGGGATCATCTACCAGACTGGTGTCTAAGTGCAGTAACTCAACTAATGATGATGAAATAAACGAATGCGATGCACCTGAATCAAACAATGTACGGACATGATGGTCAAATAGAAAAACCAGACTTTCAACGGAAATAGTTCTACCTCTCTCCTGAATCGGTGGAACCGCGAGAGCCTGTACTTGCCCCCTAGCCTGACTCGGTGCCATAAGAGCTTGCACCTGTCCTCCTGAGGTAGATCCCGTCCTTTGCCCCTTCTTAGGGCAATCCTTCACTAAGTGCCCTGCTTCGCCACAGTGGAAGCAGCCGGTCTTCTTCTTCTTGCGACAATCCTTGCTTAGGTGGCCAGGTGTCCCACAATTGAAACACTTCTTCTTCTTGCCCTTGCCACCGTTGCCTTTCCCACCTTTGCTTTGCTGTTGTTGAGGTCTCTCTTGATCTCCCTTCTTCTCGGGTGCCTTATTAGCATTAGGACCCTTCTCTTCCTCATACATGAGTGCCATGTCAACTAGCTTCTCAAAGGTGGCCCCCATAGGGATATGAGTCATAGCCAACCCATGCATAGGTTCATTTAAGCCTTTCACGAACCGCAAAGCCTTCTTCTCCGGTGTATTCACCATATCTAGGCCAAACCTTGCCAATTGATTAAACTTGTTAACATATTCCTTCACCGAAAGATTTCCTTGCTTCAGAGTCAAGAATCTTTCCATATACAAGTTTTCCTCCGCCCTTGAGAGAAACTTTGCCACAAATCTTTGCCTAAAATCCGCCCAAGAGTCAACGGGGCGTTCTCCATTTGTGACCTCCCACCAGAATGAGGCCTCTCCCTTCATTAACCAAGCAGCCAACTTGACTTTCTTTCCTTCTTCCATCTCAAAGATATCGATCAACTCTTCCACCTCCTTAAGCCAATCTCTAGCCTCCACAAAAGTTTCAGATCCTTGAAAAGGTTTCCCTCCCATAGCTTTAAATTCCTTGCAAGTCTTAGCAAAAGTATCCGTGCGAGGAGGAGGGGGAGGAGGAAGATCGGGTGCTACGGTTGGTGGAGGAATATTTGCTGGACCCGCAGTGGTGGCCCTAGCCTCCATCAATCTCCTATACCATACTGGTACCGTCACACCCTCCGGAAGATTAAGATTCTCGGTCATGCTGAAACGAAAAAGGAAAGATTCAAAACGGAGAATTCGAAGGATATAAATATGGCTATTGGGGATTATGCTTTTCTTTCAAAAACTTTTCTCTTAAAAGACATGTTTTTGAAAATATCTTTTCCAAAAATGTTTTAGAAAAATAGTTTTCTAAAAATTTTATCTGTTCCGGTAACCTTTGCTCTGATACCACGTGTAACACCCCACGCCCGCTAGGGTCACTCACAAAGGGAATGCCATAGCATCGGTGGAGTATTTTAGTGAATATAGAACAGAAAAATTACAACAAGACAGATATAAATAGTACTTGAAATTTTAAAACATCATCTCATAACAGCGGAAATAAACATGTCTGGTTACATCATAAAACCATGATAAAAGTCAAGTACAATATCCATCAAAATAAAGGAGTACATAATCCCACTCTCTCATACAATAGCCATAACAAAAGAAAAGATAACTGGATAACTGGAGCTTTACATCTACCCAAGCTCCTAAAGACTGGAACAGCAATCCGATCAAGCTCTACTACCGCTAGGATCCACCGTAGGACCTGAGGGTTGGGAAAAAGATAAAAACAACGGGGTCAGACATAAGTCTGAGTGAGTCCTATAACTTTAACAATACGATCATTAAAGTAACCAGAGAAGACATAAACTTGACCTACGGTAATATCTGGGGATGAATGGCTACACTAAGCAGCTTGGTAGACTTAGGATAAACTAAGCTAACCGTCAGGACGCATCTACCCACCCAAGGATAATTACTAACTGCACCACACCAGTCATTCCTACTTAAAGGTTGATCCCTTCCAAGGACTTAGAAAATTTCCCCTGTAGTTTCATGTACCCTTAGTCCACTACATAGGTGCCGTCTGCCCCTATCTCCACTAGGTGTACCCAGTAATTCTTACCCAGTATTTTCGTGTACCCCTACATAGGTGCCGTCTGCCCCTATCTTCATTAGGTGTACCCACTACTCCCCAAGCGATCGGCTCCCTACCGTAGATACCCGTGCTGGTCCCACAGTGGGGTGTATCACTCCCCTAAAGTGGCTACCCAATACTAACGGTGCACGGCTTTATATCTACACGATGCAACAACGGCTTATCTACCAGCCCGGGCCCACACACGCATATGAAACCCGTTGGACTTGCGTTGCCACCGCTAACCCGTTTTGGCCTCTTATAATCAAGCCCAATATGCGTGTCCCGTCACTCGACATGGGTCGAGCCCACAAAGATACGTTTGGGATATTGGTTGAAATGGGCCCCCACAAGCTACCCACTTAAGCTTGTCAAATATCTAGTGTATCCCACTTAACCCTTTAATCATGTTTAATTACATGTTTCCACTTGGTTAAGTATTCTAATCGTATTTTCTATTGCCACCCAAGGCAACCCACTAGATTCCACATGCCACCCAAGGCACCCATAAAATTTCCTCATGCCACCCAAGGCACCCACTTAACCCCTCATGTCCCACTACATGCTACTATGGTTAAGTGTTTCTTAATTAATTAAGACCGTGATCTCCCATAAAGACCTCCCACATTAGACTAGCTGTTATGACCGCCTGGTTAAGCCGGTAGAATCCGGGCAGTCTTACGTCATAACAGAGTCTAACCTCGTGTCTTTACCTTAATCACATATTTAATTTATGGCTAAGACCTCTCACATTGGGCTGACATTTGTAGCAACTGGTTAAGCCGGTCGGGTCCGGGCAGTTTTACACTACAAATGAGTCCAACCTCGTGTCTTAGTCGATTAATTACACCTAATTAATCACCCCCATATTAATTATCCCTAATTAATATCAAGTTTTCCATAACATGGGTAGACCTAACTCAATAGGTAAATTCCCATGGGGTAGACCTAACTCAATAGGTAAATTCCCACTTATGGTAATTTATTTTTATGGTATGCTTAATCATACCCAATCATTCATTTATTAACATATTTACCAACCCCATCGTTCCCCACGTAAATCGTTCTCATTTCATGACATAAATAAGGGGAAGATCATCACAAATATCATGGGTTTAGCATATAACTTTGTCATGGGTTAAGAGGATGTCAACTTGCATATATGAGCATATATTAACCCAACTACATATAACCCAAACTTGCATATTATCATACACATGATTTGCATAACATGTTGCATATGAGCTTGCATATTATCATACACATATCTTGCACAACATGTTGAACTTGCATATAGGCATTCTCATAACTTGCATAACATGTTAAACATGCATTTAAGCATACACATAACTTGCATAAGCATTCACATACTTGCATAAGCATCCACATACTTGCATAAGCATTCACATACTTGCATAACTTGCATATCATGTCATTTAAGCATATACATATCTTGCATGAGCATTCATATACTCGCATAAGCATGCATAACTTGCATATCACATAAATCTTGCATTTAAACATATACATGACTTGCATAAGCATCCATACACTTGCATAAGCATGCATAACTTGCATATCACTTTCAACTTGCATTTAAACATATACTTAACTTGCATAACTCACTTTGCTAAACATGCATAATTCCACTTATTAAATATGCATAAATCCACTTGTTAAACATGCATATATCAACTTGTTAAACATGCATAAATCAACTTATTAAGCATGCATAAACCAACTTATCAAATATGCATAAACATAGAACAACATAGAGTAACATATCATTATACATGATTCAAACTCACTAATCCGCATTTAAGACCATAAGTCTCATTACACCCAATCTACTTACTTTAACAATTGATGTTAAAGTGATAGAAACTCACCAAACTCAAGATTAGCAACCTTATGAAGTAGAGTTAGTTGCTAACTATGAAGATAATGATGATTAGAGAATGATTTGAGAGGAATTAGCTTGAAACTTCCTTCTTAGATTAATGGAGACTCCTTCTAGGATTTAATTTGGCGGCATAAGGCCTTCATTTCTATTTTTAGTATGGATTAAGGTAGGTTTAGGGTGTATTTATAGATTAAGAGAGTGTTTTAGGCCCTTAGATTAACCCTAGATTAATTTAGGTCCATTAGATTTAGGAAACCTCTAGAACCAAGCCCAGCCCTAGCCAGAAAACCAGATCTGGTGCACCCAAGCACCCTGGTTCGACACACCATGTCGACAGGCAAGTCGACAGGCATGTCGACACCCCTGTCGACAGGCCTGTCGACAACCCTGTCGACATGCTTAGGCGGGAATCCTCCCGCCTGGCCCCGCTGGTTCTAAATTTAAATTTAAATTTTAAATTCCTAAATCTGTTTTTAGCTCTAATTTTTCTGCAAACTTCCTTGGGCCATAACCGGGCCATACGGACTCCGATTTTCGAAAACTCGGACTCTATTTCGCGTATTTTTCCGAGACGAACGCAATAACGCAGCCCGTTACCCCCAATTCCCACGTCTGAGATTATTTATCCTGAAATTAGTGAATTTTAGTATTAACTAAAATTCGGGGTGTTACACCAGGGTTTAAGTTTAATCCACATCGGTGGCCCGGCCCTGTTGCTCTAAGGGCCCACCTGAGTTTGGGTCCTGAGACATGGTAGGCTAGATTGTCTCGAATCGGTAGAGGACGATCCCTGACCTCGGTTCACAGATGGAAATCCAATTTCCAAATACGTGACTTTGCGGTTTTATTTGTAGTGCCTAGTATGGCGACATAGTAGTATGGGCACTTATACCGTCTATGATTGATACTTATGATTTGAAATTGTTTTGACACTACACACTTATAGTAATAATAAAACATGAAATTTAGCGTATCAAGCATGCTTTGGCTATTATAAGGTAAAACCCTATCCTCCGGCTTGTGTTGCATTGTGTGATGGGACCTGGGTCTTATAATAGCTTCATTATTCTTTATTTAGCATTGCGCTGTTGTTTTATGCACTAGTATTCTTAGGAGGAAACTCGTTCCATGTTATACGGCGTGGTCCCTTGATTTACCGAACTTTAAAATAAAGATTAATAACTGTTTTATTTCTCACACCAGTCCCATGAATGACCTGGAGTTTATTGTTTTAACCTAAACTCCGTGTGCCCTTATTTCGACACGGGCAGCTAGTAGTTTTGGTTTTGCAGATTTATATTCATAGGAACCTGGTTTACAGATGGAATGATATCCGGAAAGCTCTGTATCCGTATATCTCCTTCAATTGTGCTTTGTATTATTTTCCGCTGCTATTTAATGTATTATAATCTCTGATATTTTTCTGTTGTGTAATATTTATTCATACTCTGTATATTCTTGTATTCTGATGGAATTGTTGTAATAAACAATGAAATGTTCTTCTGTCTTCGTCCCGATGTGGCTTGTTCTCAACTCAATCCGTGATTTCCCGTAAGGGGGATTTCGGGTCGTTTCATCATGGTATCAGAGCTTTGGTATACAGAGCTCGGAGAACAAGTCATGTTAGAACCAAGCGAAAGAATTCATCAGAGATTGGATTAGTAATATCCAATGGGAATGACTCGTTAGAGATGGGATTAGTAGTATCCTAGAACGAATGTGAAGAGTATATTTTTAAAAATGAAAACAAGTTTTGTTTTGAAATTTAAATCATAGTATACGTATTTGAATATTTATTTTAAATAAATTTGGACAATCCAATATCTAAAGATTTGGCATATACGCCTTGCAAACGTGTATTCGAAGTTTTAATGTATTGGATAGTTATAGAATCACACTCTAGTTGCCTGGGGATAATTCAGGTGATGGGGCACCATCGCCAGTATTTATTTTCGAGTTTCGAAAGTGAGATTTCTATATATTTCCAATTGACTGGTGTGAGAACCGGGACTAGATAGGGCTTGTTGTTGTGATTTGACATCAAAAATCTGATTTTTGGACTATGTATCAAAATTAAGAGTTTGAAAAGCTAATCAACTAATTGATTGTTGGTTGTGTTGTTTGATTATTGTTTGATTAATTAAATGTTGAACCTTTAACCAAATTGAACCAAAAAGTGAGTTGTATAGAAAATTAGTCGCATTTGCATGCATATACATGTACTTACATTGAACAGGCCATAGCAAGGAGGCTAGAGAAGAGGAATAAAATTGTTTGCCCGACAAATAGGTACATGTTTATTGTATTTCTTTGGGTTTGGATGATTTTATGAGCCGATTGGCTAGCCACTTGGCTTTTTCTTTTTCTTTTGGATTGAAGAAGGCCATGAGAGGCTATATGAAATATCCCGAAGCCCCTGGTGCAGGGGAGGTTATGGCGAAATTTTTCGAAAATTTAGGGTGTTAGCCAAATTTTCGAAAAATTTGAAAAGTTCTTAGAAACTGAAAAGTTGAAGGAGTTAAGCCGTAAAGAAAATAATGAAAGTTGAGTGGATTAGTTAAACAACTTTTGGCTTCGTTCCTTTTCGGGGACGAAAAGTTTTAAGTGGGGGAGATTGTAATAACCCGGAATTCTGAGCCAATTTAAAATTTTTATTTTGGCAATTTTAGTGAAGTTTGATTATTTAAAATGATTTATTTTAAATAATAACAACGAAAAATTTATTTTGAATTGAATTCGAACGTATATATTTATTTGAATCGTCGTTAGAATATAAATATTTTATTTATAATTAAAAAAGGAATTGAAAACGGCGTGGTAGTTCGATAATTCGATTTCAAAGTTCAAATGAATGTACAGGATTCAAAATAAATCGGATTTTGGCGAAACCAAAAATATTAGAATCTATTTGAGAATATCTTTCCAACGAATCCGAGAAATCAAAATTTCATAGCGGAAATCAAAAGTTATGTCCAGTTGAAAATTAGAATAGTCGCTATGGAATTCTGGCCCTTAACAATGGAAATTTTGCAAACGACCTCGGTTTTCGACGAAATCACTTTGATTGGATCCGGGATGTCAAGTTATTGCTAGATTCCAAAATTCGTTATTTTTCTAATCAATATGTGAGCGTGGCAAAGGAAAACGCGTTTGACTAGTTTCAGTTAATTTTAATCCACTGGAAAATGGCTATTTTTCAAACGGTCTCAGAATTCGATGAAATTAGTTTTGTTCGGACTGTATCGTCAATACGAAGCTAGAAAATATTTTTTGGGAATTTTCAGAGTCAGTATGTGACCCCAGTAAATTGAAATGTGCGTTCAAAATTCAATATATAGAGTTATAGTTTAATTTTGAAGGAAACTGATCGAAACATTCGAATCAGCTTGCGATAACTATCCCATTGTGTTCAGAATGAGAGTAATTAGCTATGGGCGACAGTCGGTGGGTTTGATTTCGAGGTCGAAATAAAAAGTTGCTTTTTGGAAATAAATAAATATAAAAACATATAAAACCTCTCCCTCCCCTTATACTCTCTCTCCAAGACAGCACCATCGAATTTCAAAATAAATAAATAAAAACCCTAAAATGGCCGCCGCCCCCCTACAGGCTGCGCCGTCGCCGCTTCTTCTTCTTCCTCCTCCTCCGCCTTCCTTTCTCCCCCCACCTCCCCTTCGTATCGACCTCCTCCTTCCCCTCTTCTGGCAAAACCGCCGAGCCCCCCCTTAGCCCCTCCGCACCGCCGTGGACCCCCTAGCCACCCCCTCCGACGTCGCAACCCCACTCCCTCCGATCAGCACCCCTCCAACGGCTCCCTTTTTCCCTCTCTTCTCCTTCTAAACCCTGAAACCCGCTAACCCGCCATTTCCTGACCACTCATCATTTTCTAACCGCTAGAGCGAGCCCTACCACCTCGGCGCCATCATCCCCACCTTCGTTTCAGCCTAGTGAGCTTTTACTTTTTTTTGATTCACTTAATTAGAATAAAAATAGGATCTTTTAATCGGTTTTGATTTTTATTAACTATAAAGGTTGGATTTTTGTTTATTTGAAAAAATAGGATTTTTATATATGAAGATGTAAAGGTTAAAAATATAATTTTTATATTATGGAAAGGTTAAAAATATAATTTTTATAAGTGTAGTAATATAAAAATTCAATCTTTATAGAAGGAGTAGAAATATAAAAATATAATCTTTATATAGAGAGAAGCAAAATATAATCTTTATCATAAAGGTAGCATTACCAAAATTGTGATTTTTATCTATATAGTAGCGGTAGAAAAATAGAAATTTTATCTATATAGTAGCGGTATAAAAATGTGATTTTTATATACATAGCAACAATATAAAAATGTGATTTTTATATATGTAGTGGCTACGGACAATGAAAATGACAAAAGGTGAGCACGGTGAAGATTTTCTACATATGAAGAGTCGTGGTATTGGGATTAGCTAGTCGGTGAGAACTCCTCACTTTTAAATTTATTTCTAGTTGAATTATATACTAGGATGCAGACGGTGTTTAGTAGCACCCGACACCCATCGTCCACAGACCATGGATGACTTGTTTGTTTGGTTGTTGTGTTGTGAAATTTGATTGTGTGATGTGAAAAGAAATAAAATATTTTATAGTGGAAAATATTTTATAGTTAAAAATATAATGTTTAACGTGTATATAAAATAAATATTTATAAACAAATTGGAGATTTGTTTATATACACCGATTTGACTGATATTGATTGGGACGATAAATTTTACACATCGCCCAACCGCACAAATAAAATCTATGTTTGTTGATTTGAAACCCCACACGGGTATTGGGATGATATTTAACATACACTAATCGCGACTGTTTAGTTGTATGTCAATCGATGGGTTGACAGACTGTATAAGCGTTAATTATTGATATTTAATGCTTATGCAGTTGTGTGGTGCACTCTGAATGATGGTTGATTATTTATCGTTGTTGTTATATACATGTGTTGTAGAGAATCCATATAATTAACATTATATGGTAATTGATTGGGTCTCATTCCAATTTGGAAAATAGAAATATAAATTCATGTGTTGAATAAAATGTAAATTCATGTGTTGAATAGAAGATAAATTCATGTGTTGAATAAAAGAAAATTCATGTGTTGAAGAGAATATTCATTTGTTGAATAGAATAACAAAGTTATTGAAATATATAAAGCCGTGTTGATTAGATTGATGCCATTTTGACGTGAACGATATTTATATCAATTATATTCGTTTTTAAAATGAATATAGAAAAGTAAGTGATTTCAAAATAGAATGTTTTGAAAATATTATCATTTGTATATTGATGATGTGGAATATTCAATTTTGATTAGAAATTGAATATGAAGTTGAAATCGTTTTGAAAACGAATTTAAATCGATTTATAAAATACGTTTTAAAAGGAAATCGACGAAATATAATATATATATATATATATTATATGTACAATGGCTTGTATAGAACGCGCCGCACCGCAGCAATTCGCGAATTTTGACCATTGACTTCTAATGGATATTGCGGGAGATCCGACCGTCGGATTCTCCTAAAACCGGAACCGTTGGGTTCGTATCGAAAATAGCTTTCTAACGGATATTAGAGATTTGAAATCTAACGGTTGGATTTGGAATTATGTCCAAATCAAGTTTGGAAAAGGTCACTGTAAGTGCAGTTCGATGGCCGTTGATGGAAATCGACTGTACGGGCCTTGATAAAATTATTAAAAATAGTAATAATTTGTGTAAAATCATAAGAAATGATTTGTGAAGAATTGGGATGAAAATTCCATATTTGAAAAGATAAAAATAGATTTTTATCGAAATGAGCTAGTTTTGAACTAGAATTGTAATTCTATTTATTATTAAAATAAATAAAGTGGATTTGAAATGGTTTTGAAAATAACCAGAATTTCCAATAATTGAATTGGAATGGATTTGAATCGAAATTGTCTATGGAATATTTCGATGTTGGATTTCGTGATTATACAGATATGGTTATGGAAATTTGGAAGATATATTTATATCATTATTTCCAATACGGTATTTATTGGTCGTAGAATTTGATATTGAATATAAGCCAATATATTTTCTATTCAGAGCCTTGTATTTAATATCAAATGTGATATGGGTTTGTCGTGAATGGTGTCTTCATTAACACTGTTCTTAAACCCAGTTGAGACAAAGATTAAATCTTTTTATTTAGATTTAATGAAGTATACCAATTAAATGGGATTTAATTGGAATTGAATTTGAATTGATTTTTGGGTTTATTGTGAACGGTGTTTTAAATAACACTTGTTCTTTAACCCGATAACTAATGTAATGTGATTTTGGATTTATCACGAACCGTGTTTTAAATGACATTGGTTCTTTAACCCAGTTGAAGACAGGATATGATTTCCCAAGTTAAATAATAATTTATAGTGATTATTGGGAAGATTAAAACCAAGTGGAGTTTTAATGAATCTTTAATTAGACTGAAATAATCGAGAATGGAGTATCACCAGTTTTGCTCCAGGCGATAGTTAAGTCTTTAATTAGATTTGAACGTGAAATGGTAATTGAATTTATCGATAACACTGTGGTGTTAGATATGAAGTATTGCCAGTTTTACTTCATGGGATGAATAGGTTGGGATTGAGAAATTAAAACAAATGATTACTTCGTTGTGCTTCGCTAATCCCGACTAGTTTGAATTAATATTCAATAGAAGATTAAAGAATAAATTTAAAGAATTTATCTTTGATAAAATTAATGGGTACCTTTCCCTTAGTATAAGAATATTTGAATAAAAGAATATTCTGAATTGGAATGACGCGTATGTTGTGTTTGTGTAACACTTGTTTATTATATACGCGAGTTATTCAGAAAGACCGGGTTTATCCCATTCTGAATAACTGATTCGACGTGGTGTCGAGGATGAAGACGGTGGTCGAAGACTGGAGGTCTTCACGTTGTTTGGGTGATTAGTGATGATCTTGATTGGGCTGTACACCCTAGAGGAGGGAATCAGTTGGTGATCGTCCAGAGGTACTTGGAGATCGATGGATATGCGAGGTACAAGGTGCCTCCGGTTTCGTTCAGACCCAGAACGAACTTGTAAATGGATTGTGTGTCTGACATTGGATTTTATTCTGTGTGATTGATTTCTATTAAATATATATCTGTTTGGCGGCGGAGAATTTATTCTCTTGCTTAACGCCCTTATCTGAGACATACGAGCTCAGGGGTTATAAATTGATGGATATCAATCGCATGGAGTGAATTGCCTGTGTGGCATGCATAAGTGCAATTGATCAAGGCTTCTGTTGAAAAGAAAAGTCTTGTGGTTGATGATCAAAGCACCGTCTGTGTGGCATAGATTTGTGTAACATTGATTCGCGAGCCTCACACCCCGGTTGTGAACCAGAAACGGGAGAGGACGACAAGGAGGGCATGCGTTTCTTTCTAGCTAGTGGTGGTGTCAGTGCTTAAACTGGCTGACATTTATATACTTTTCACCTGTGTGGTTGTTGCTGTTGCGAGGCGCCTCGGATATATCGGTCGATCCGGGAACGATGGAGTCATTGGGCTCATTTACACCCCATAGGGCGGGGAAACGCAGTGTCCAGGGTTTAAGTTTAATCCACATCGGTGGACCGACCCTGTTGCTCCAAGTGTCCCCTTGAGTCTGGGTCCTGAGACATGGTAGGCTAGATTGTCTCAAATCGGTAGAGGACGATCCGTGACCTCGGTTCACAGATGGAAATCCAATTTCCAAATACGTGACTTTGCGGTTTTATTTGTAGAGCCTAGTATGGCGACATAGTGGTATGGGGCACTTATGCCGTTTATGATTGATACTTATGATTTGAAATTGTTTTGACACTATACACCTATAGTAATAATAAAACATGAAATTTAGCGTATCAAGCATGCTTTGGCTATTATAAGGTAAAACCCTATCCTCCGGCTTGTGTTGCATTGTGTGATGGGACCTGGGTCTTATAATAGCTTCATTATTCTTTATTTAGCATTGCGTTTTTGTTTTCTGCACTGGTATTCTTGGGAGGAAACCCGTTCCGTGTTATATGGCGTGGTCCCTTGATTTACCGAACTTTAAAATAAAGATTAATAACTGTTTTAGTTCTCACACCAGTCCCATGACTGACCTGGAGTTTATTGTTTTAACCTAAACTCTGGGTGCCCTTATTTTGACACGAGCAGCTAGTAGTTTTGTTTTTGCAGATTTATATTCATAGGAACCTGGTTTACAGCTGGAATGATACCCAGAAAGCTCTGTATCCGTATATCTCCTTCAGTTGTGCTTTGTATTATTTTCTTCTGCTATGTAATGTATTGTAATCTCTGATATTTTTTTGTTGTGTAATATTTATTCATACTCTATATATTCTTGTATTCTGATGGAATTGTTGTAATAAATAATGAAGTGTTCTTCTGTCTGCGTCCCGATGTGGCTTGTTCTCAACTCAATCCGTGATTTCCCGTAAGGGGGATTTCGGGTCATTTCAAATCCTATATCTAGTTTTTAAGATAATTATTTTCTTTGTTTATTTTTTTCGTACCAATGTATACATCTTTTGTTTCCTCAAAAGATTTTGACTTTATTTTTGTAGATTATAGACCCATGAATCCTTCATGTATGCTCGTCACATCGTTGACTGGACCGAGTAACAAACATTGGCATTTATTGACATTTTCTACGAACAGATTGCAAGTTCAAAAATATCAGGTTGGTTATTAATACCACGATATCACCGTTGTCTTCAATACACGATTAGACATGTTAGTACCTTAGGTATTTGTAACATCTTGTAAAATAAACCTAAATAGACATAGATAGTTAAATTAAAAATAAGCAATAATTTTTATCAAAATTATAGTGGGCTGACGAATATTGGATAACTGAAGATTTGGCCAAGAAAATATAAACATTGTATTCATGGTGAGATTCTAGCCTGTTTCTATATTTTATTTATCGAAAATGGAGTCTGTATGAAAAAGTTATAAATAAAACAAATTATACGAAAAATGTATACACACAAAATTTGAAATTCAAACTGTAAGAATATAAATATGAAATAAAATAATATACTTTTGGCATAATGCAATATTCTTTGGTAATTCAAAACTATGTGTATACATAAGTATGTAAGATGGGGACAAGAATCAAAGTAAACGGAAAGAATCACAAATCAATCACATATTAATAAAATAGAAACTGATGTGGAAAATAAATCACCGAGCGCTCGTGTAACAATTCGCATTTTACGTATCAGAAGTTCGTAAAATATTTTTATTTTATTCCCCTAGAGTTGGATCATTCTCATATTTTTATATGTTTTTTATGGAGATATAGGACATGTCCATAATTTTTACCAATTTTATTTGTGACTATTTTGCCCCTATTAGTCTTGTATATGACATAACTTTTGACTCCGGTTGAATCAGATGTTCAAACCTGTGCCATTGGAAAGGAAATGATGATTGCCTTTCCGTAGAGTGGTACATTAAAGATTTGGCTCAACGGTTTGGAAGGAAACGTCGTTTTAAGGTTTTTCAGTTAGTTCTTCAGGTTTTGGGAGCCTAATGGGCTGATTTGGAGAGGCTCATTACTAGGTTGGTGGAATGCTATAAATAGGGGGTAGGAGGTATGGAGAATAGCTTACTTCCTCAATTCTCTCATTTGGTGGCTTTGTGCTCCTCCTTCCTCTAACATCTTTCCACCATTAAAATCGAGATCTAAGTTTAGGAAATCGAAGATCTACACCGTTTGAGGCTAGATCTACACCATTTTTGAAAGGCTAATTAAACTTTTATTCTTAGACAATGTTACAAATAATTTACAAGAAAACATCACAATAGATATATATCCCATTAATATCTCACAACAAAACAGAGATGAGAAAAAAAAACTATGACATTTATACAATTGATACGGAAAAAAACTCAAAACTGTTTGCAAACTTTATCACAAAAACCAAACTCCGTCTAGCATTCCTCCATAACCAAGTATCAGCCAACAACCAAAATTACAAACTGAATATGGCAAGTCAGTAAACTCCATTCCCAAAACCCCCTTAAACTCCAACAATTTAACTATTTCAAAGACAACTTAATCTCCAACAAAAGCAACTGGTTCTTAATCCCAAAACCAGAGAATAGTGTACCTCAATCTTCTAAAATTGCAACTTATATCATGAATAAGAAAACAGTCTATAATCCATATACCAGAAAACAACAAAATTCTTTTGCCGATTTCATATCAAAAGTAAGAACCAACACCATATACCAAAATCAAAGACAAAAGGACATACACTTAAAGTGGATTTCTCCTCGTATGTCTCTTGCCAGATTTCAAACCACTACTTAACGGCATCATCTCTTCAGGTTTAAAATCATGGCCTTCATCAAGACAGACCCCTCATCAGGATCTTGCCAGAACTTCCCTTTCAACCTGTTGCTCTTCGATTTGGTCAAGGGGTTGATCTTAGGAAAGGTTAGACCACATCCAAAAACTAGATTTACAGGAGCAGAGTGATAAGAAGGAGGCCTCCTAAAGAGTAACGGAGGTGTGCAAAGCTACGCTTAAGCGTTGATTCTGCTTGTGAGCGTAATGGTATAAGCCTGCCTGACTGTGAGACCGACTGGTCGAACAGAGACGGAAGTTTGCTTTTAGGACTCCGTTGGCACCTTTTGAGAAATCAAAGATTTTGGGTTCCGGGGGGGGGGGGTCGCAAGGCTGAAACTTAAAGGAATTGACGGAAGGGCACCACCAGGCAAGGTAGCGTTAGCTATCAAATTTTGTGAACTGGCTCCGAATTTTGATATATTGGCCTATTCTCCGATCAATGGTCGAATTATGCTGCTGTTCCCCTATCAGTCAAGAAGTAAACTCCTCGGATGGGTGTATTACACTTGGAGGAGGAGAAATCTTAGTATAAGGTGACGAAGAAGAATTACTCAAAGCACCAGCAGTAGATGATAGATCATAGTTACTGAAAGTGGATGAGCAAAACTTTGTTCCAAAAGATATACTAATAGATTTAGAAGAAGAAGATCCATTGAATGAAGAACCAGTTTGAACAGCCGAAGCATAATTAGATATAACAGCATAAGAACTGCTTACTGAAGAACTTGATTTGTCATAAAATAAGTTGGCAAAAATATCTGCATCTTCAGTAAAAGTTGTATCAAAACAAAACAGTGCCTCATGATTCTTACTAGCTTCATTGACTTGATTAACGACCTCCTTAACTTTTATCTGCTTATCATTTGTAGAAACTTGTTCATTTCCACCAACAACATTACCTTTAGCCTTCTGAACAGTGCCATCAACATTATTACCTTCTTTACTAACATCACTCTTATTACCACCATTAATACCTTCCTCGTTACAACCCTGATCTACCGCTGAACAACCATCATTCACCTCAACATTCAAAACATCAAAAAGATTAGAATTCTCATTCACCACAACAACATGTTGAATATCATTCTATTTCAAACCAGACTCTTTTTTCTTCCTCCAAAATTTCCTAGACTTAACAATATTCCAGTTATTGTGATAAACTTGAGAGAAATTCTTATTGTTATAATGACTAGTGAAAACATTAGCCCTAACGTAAGAATCCTCAAAGCAATCTTCTATTATATCCCCATTTTCCTTTTGAACTATATTATTAAAGTCGCATTGACGAGAATCATGCCTAGATACCCTACAAATGGTACAAATACGAGGTTTCCAAACATATGAAACCTTAGCAGGGAGGAAATTTGTTCCTAGATCATCAACAGCAATCGACTTTGGTGGCTCATAATCCATGGAAATTTCAATCAAAGCTTTTGCGTATCTAAAACGTTGCATTCTCTTTGTACTATTGTCCAAACAAATTAATTTCCCAATATTAAATGCAAGTCAATTAATACCTAAATGAGTCCAAAGAATAGGTGGAATTCTAAAGAACTGAACCAGAAAGGAACTTTCTTGATCTGTGCTTGAGCATTGGAAATCGAAGGATCCCATTTCGTTATGATAAACATACGTCCTCTAATGAATATAGGATCTGATTTAAGAATTTTGTATCTATCTATCCCACTAGAAAAATCAAAGTAAAAGTGTACTCCATTTGATCTAATATTCACTTCACCTTGTAATTTCCAAAATCGAGTAAGAAATTTACCACAAATGGATATGGAAGTGTGCCATCCAAGAAAATACTACCAAGAATTTGCTCCAAAACTTCAAACCTTCTTTCTTGACAATATCTGGAATCTTTTTCAGCAATCCATCCCTGGAATTTCAAAGTGTTGAGGTTTGTAAACACCTGCATTTCTTGGCAAAGAATTGAAAAGCGAAGCATAGTCCATTTTCGTGAACTTAGATGGAGCATAATTGGCTTCAGATCCAAGATTAGCCAATGAGGGATTTGGATCAAGGAGTTTGGTTTGAATTGATTGCTTTTCGGAATCTTAATTCATTGATTTTAGCTTGTTTTGGAGAATCGGTGAGTGATATGCATCTCTCCCATGGATTCAATCAAGTATATGAATGTTTAGTCATGTTTTTCATCAAATTAAAGAATTTTCTCATAGATCTACACCTTGGTAAGCTCATTTTGATATGAATCACCCTATGATCCAATTTAGTAAGTTTAAACCAATAATTCCTATGTCATTTCATGTGACTAGGTAAGTTGGATCTATAGTTTAGTTCATATGACCATTCATCGTGATTTTTGAGTGATTTGCATAATTTTGGTGAAAATAATCATATTCGTGTTGTTAGTGAATTCATATCATGTTTGTAATCATATTTGATGAATTAGAGAAGTATATTTCATTGAATTTGTTGTTTGGTGAAGTTTTGGTCGAATTTGGTAGTGAAAGGGGTCTGTGCAGGTTTTGAGTCGAGCGTACAAGCCACAGGTCAAGCGTGAAGTACACATGTAGTACAAATGCAGTACAAGTGGAAGTACAAGAGCTGGTCAGTCGCGCATGGGGTGCTGGTCGGTCGCGCATGGGGATGCTGGTCGGTCGCGCACGAGGAGGCAGGTCGGTCGTGCCAGTGGGTCAGTCCGAACAGAAATACACGGGGTCGATCGCATGTAGCAGAGCGGTCGGTCGTGCATGGGAGTCTAGTCGGTCTGGTTTGGTGGTCGGGTAGGTCGACCAAAGTTCAAATTATGGGAAGCAGGTCAGGTTGGTCGGTCGCTCAAGCTTAGGGTCGGTCGGTCAATAGTGGAGCTAGGGCTGTCAATCGGTCGTGTCGGGTCGGGTTCGGGTCGGGTCAAGCCGGGTTCGGGTTGATTTATAAATGGGTCGGGTCAACCTGTTTATTAAATGGGTCATTTTTTCTCAACCCTAACCCGACCCGTTTATAAATGGGTTGACCCGACCCGTGTAACCCGTCTAACTAAACGGGTCGGATCGGGTTGGGTTGACCCGCTACTATTATTCAATAATATAAGCATTCAAAGAAACAAAGCCAAAGATCATCAGTATATGTTATAACACGACTGACGTAAACCTACCAATTACCTAATATAATCACCAAGCAACACAATATATAAGTTTGAAGTTTGAAGTTCGCTCTTGTCTGCCCTTTTTTAATTTCGTCTGTACTTGATTTCATTCTTAAAATTCGGATATTTCATACTATACTAAACGAGGGAATATGCTGTGTAACATAAATTGTATGCATCCTTTTATAGTTCCTTATGAAATTGAAGCATTTAAGTGATAGAAAGATCAGTTTATAGTTTGTGCTATCAACTTTTTTTTGTTTGGTACAGTTCTTTTTAGTCTTGAATTGAAAAGTTTGCTCTCTTTTGTTTAGCATCAGTGTATTATAAACAATATGCTACATTTCTCGGATGATGCTAGAGAACTAAAGTTTTATGTTTTATGTAAATGTAGTTTCAACGTTTTATGTTTTGTGAATGCATGATTTTGGTATATTTTATGTAAATGTGATTTCAACAGTTACGTGTTAGTTGCTACTTGCTACAAGTACACAAAATAATGTAACATTTCCCTTTTTTTAATATGTTAAATGGGTTTAGCGGGTCAACCCTAAACCCACCCATTTATAAACGGGTCAAATTCGGGTTGACCCGGAAATGACCTGCTAACTAAACGGGTCGGGTTGACCTGCTAATTTAAGTGCGGATTTCGGGTCGGGTCACGGGTCGTGTAGGAAATTGACAGCCCTCAGTGGAGCCATAGGGTCGGTCAGTCGCACATAGGTGGTTGAGTCGAGCAGTGGTCGGTCGGTCGTGAAGTAGTAGGGTCGGTCGCACAAGATCATTTTTTGGAAAAATATATATTTTCGGATACGACCCAGATTTGAAGAAAAATGGTTTTTTTTAAATTCGAGGGCAACCCGCCGAATCCTAGCCCCAGTGCAGTGGTGTAATTTGGCTCGGTGATGTTGTGACTTTGAAGTAAGTTCAAGTAGGGATATTCGAAGTGTTGAATGTGTTCGTCGGATGTGACGAATGCAGAGATGACTCAAGGATGTACTGAGTTCATTTGAAGTGGTTGCTCTAAAGAGTTTCGAGCTTATGAATAGTCGTAATTGATAACGACTAGAGATGAGAAGGCCAAGGAATAATCATTGTCATAGGTTCCAACGGGCTCAAAACAGGGGTGCAATTGAAAGACCGGTTGTAGGTCGAGTACCCTAGGCGTCGTGTATGGCCTAGACACGTGTTGTGTATAGTGTGTGGGGTTTTTTCTAGAACCGGGGTGTCGTGTATGGTCCTTGATAGTTGATAGCAAATTGTTTATCCATTCATACGATTAACGATGGTTTCAAAGCAAGGTTGATGGTGATAGCCAAAGTCAGTCATGGACGTTTGGATTCTTGGTTGTATTGATTGTACCATCTCACGGAGATTATCTGACTTTGAATGAGGCGTTCTTTGGGTGCTTGTTTGATATTGGTTTCAGCCTCTGGGACTTGGGCTTGAGGGACGCCAAGTTCGATTAGGGTGATTTTCGTGAGATATAACTAGATGCTGTATGAGTTGCTTTTGCCGTGTGTGAATGGTTATTCTGATTTTCATGGCCGAATTGTTATTTCCTTTGGATGTATGGATCGTAAAGGCTATCGCTGCCAGGTGTGGGGAAGGCAAGTGTGAGTTCTTCTCTGGAGCTGGGTAGGTTAGTTTTTTTATTTACCCATTCTCATATATTTTATTGATGAAATTTGTTAATTGTTTTATCGCTCACTAAGACTGTTGTTTGACTCAAGGTTTTATGTTTCCCTCTTATTACCTTGGGTTGTTCACTCGAATGTTTGGATGGGCAGACTAGGTGGAAGGTGACAGGTGAAGGCTTAGTGATGACAATGTTGTTGTTCGGAGACGAGCAGGAAGTTGGCGTACTATCTCTCTTACCATATAGTATTTGGATTTCCGCTGTTTGCTATTTTCTCCGAGTGCTGTAGTGAGGCAAATTGTACAAACAGTATTGTTGCTACCCACGTGTATGGAACTATGGATATTATTTTCTGGTTGTTATGGAAGTTTAGTGTTTTCCTACTTCACTATTAATACCTATTGTATATGTTCTATTATATTTTATCCTTGCGCTATGAGTTTATGACAGGTTCCGATAATATTTAACTACCTTGATGATCGTCCATAGTTACCGTGCACACCTTTAAGCGCATTATTCCTCTTGTATAATGCAGGGGTTATGGGCGGTCGTCACAGCTCGACCTATAAAGGGGGTCGATCTGGAGGTTGACCACCCTACTAGGAAGGGGGTCGACCACCCTTCAGGTTGAGGTATTAAGGATTTTTTTATTATATTTTGCTAGAACGAACCATCCAGATTTTATAAAAAATAATCTTATGGCCCACACACACTGTAGCAACCATAAATAAGGCCTTAGCCACTTCTCTAAACCTACTATCTATTCTCTTTTATGCCTCCACTCTGCTTGTTCTAAATTCTAGAATACAGACAGGTTAGGATTCTTCTTCTCTAACTTCTTTTCTACCTTTTCTAATATAGTTTTATTAGTAGAATATGGAATTGGGAATTTTATGTATGTAAGACTCTAATTGGATATATATATATATATATATATATATATATATATATATATATATGAGCGATCTGGGGTACCCCTATTTTGCATCATCCCTGACCTGCGAGAGCTACACTAGTTCAAATCGAAAAAGATATTGTAGATGTCCATCCACATATATATTATCATCTATCCAAAAATTTGAGCTCGTTCCGACATTCATAATAATTTCAAAATCTTTTCTCAATTATTCATTGTTCAGACATTTATTTTAACCATTAAACATCAAATATATTATTCTACGAATGTCGGAATGAGCGCAAATTTTGGATAGATGATAATATATATGTGCATTGAACATCTACAAAATGTTGTTGGATTTGGAATAGTGTACCTCATGATAGGGTAGGGGTGCTGCAAAATGGGGGTTCCCAGAGCGCTCCTCATATATATATATATATATATATATATATATATATATATATATGAGGAAGTTTAGAAAATGGTAATTGCAAGGATACAATCCAAAAACTAATTCTACACAGACTCTTCATCCTTCTTCTTATAGTATTTGTGTGGAAATCTTATAGGTTTCATATGTTTCTATATCTTGATAGTGTAGATTTGGATTGTTATGTCTAAAGGGGTTTTATTTGCACGAAAACAAAATATAATCAAAACCTATAAATCACTTATAAATTAAGGAAATGGTCAATCATTTTGATGTATATTGTGTTTTGATTATGAATGTAATAAAAAATGGATTTTTAGGTGTTGTATAGTGTTGATAATGGTCTGATTTACTTGCTTGTAAATCCCATATATGTGCAAAACATAAGATTGGGTGTTGTAATTTATATAGGTTTAAGCATCTATTTACAAAATAGATAGTTTGATATATTAAAAAGAAGTCGCCAAAGTCTTTATTTTTGTATAAAATCATATGAAAAGCGAAGTAGTACTAAAAAGAGATTATACATATATTTAGCATATTACACCTTGTCTTTATTTTATTATTGAAGTAATCTTTGTAACCTAGATTATAAGTTATTTTGCAAACATGTATTATTTCCCCATTATTGGTCTGAATCTGAATAGACATTATGTGCTATGTTGATGAAGTTAAGGAAATAAACTTGTAAACCTTATTTTGTGATTAGGATTGCCATTTCTACATTTTAGGATGTTTCTTTACGCACGCTTGAATTACATTCTATTATAGTGTGAATAACTTATTATTAGTGCATATTAAATGCGTTTAACTAGGAGTTCGAATCTAAAATATACCCAATAGGAAATTGATATGCATGTGAGTATTTAATGGCTTTTAATGACATGTGACACGAGGTTATCCCCTACATGTAGCAGAAGCCTGTGTGGAACCGGCTGGCATATCCAACATGTATAAGAAGTCGGGTTAATGTGGGAGGTCTAGTGCTATGGGCCATTAAAAAAAATACACAAAGATGCTAGGTTAAGAACACTTGTGGCAGAAGGTTCCCCAAATCAACCGGCAAATCCAACAGCTACAAATAGTCGGCTTAATGTAAGATGTCTAGTGTAATAGTTACTTGTGTGATGGAGGCCTGCGTCGAGAACATATTAAGTGGCCGACCTATCTTGTTTGGGTGTTAAGTGGTTAAGACTAGGTTTGCTACCAAGGTCCACTCTTTAGTACTAGGCCAAAGTCATGGGTCCCGCCCTTATTAGGTCTTAAGTAGTCATTGGGTCTGCCTCTCTCTTATAAACTTATGAGGTATTAAATGGTTCTTAGTAAAACTATAGACGTATGAGTAAGGTAGTTCTTTGGAAGCTTTTCGCTCCTTATCTAGGGGCAATGTGAGGGAATACCTAGGGATAGGAAAAGTATAGTCCAGAAGAACATGTAAGAGGGACCACCTGTCTAAGGAAAGTATTAAGTGGCTAGGAGTTCTCATATAATGGCAGCTAGATAGTAACGCATGGCTCCGCCGGGAGGTTCATAAATGGCGATCAGTGTCTACCTAAACCTGATATTAAGCGGTAGATTACTATCTTTTGATTTACATTGAGAGTATATTTAATAGCGTTGACGATTAAAAGATGAGGTCTTAAATGGCTAGGGTCCTCCATAGTTTATTAAGTCATAGGGGGAATCCACCCATAATTAAATATAGATAACGGCCTTAAGTGACCAAATGGTAGTCCAACTCGTTGGTTATTATTAATAGAAATCTGCCATTATATATGTATTGCATATTTGATTGTGTGATGAAATTCCATAGATATAATTTGATGAATTCATACTACCAAGTATAAGAAATAGACATTCCTTAAACTTATGTGATTTTCACTCACCAGAACTTGTTGTTCTAACATCCCTCCTCCTAACAATAAATAGGTTAGTAGGTAAGAACGCTTGATTGATGAAGTCATGGAGCTTGGCGAAGGAGATTTTATAGCCTATTATTATTATCATATTTTGTTGTCTATCGTATTCGTTGTATATTATTATTGATGTACCTTATTATAATAGTTGAAACTTGATGTAATCAACATTATTGTTGTTTTATTTATTGGTACATCTATTTTTAGTTATTATATTTTATCCCTTCCACTATGGGAACCTGATTCTGTTTTTAGTTGGGCTATGTTTATGCATTCCTTATAGGAACCAATGATCCGTTTAGAATGGCTCTAAGTTTTGATGGGTCTTTTCTGGATTGGGATTTAGGCCCTTTTCGTGCGGTTTGTTATATGTGATATCAGAGCTTAGGTTACCTGATTATGGTGAGACTATACACATGAGGGACACACTTGTTATTTTGGAAAAAAGCTTTCCAAAAGTTATTTATATATAAGTATATGTATATATATACGTGTATCTCTAAAAAGTAGTAAATGTAGGTCCTTCTAGGAAAGGATTGACCTTAATTTTTAGAAATACCCTAGAAACTATATAGTGATTTAGCAACTACCTTATCGACTTAGAAATATGTAAGCATATAATGGCTGCAAGGGCCACAAGGTTATAAAAGTAGAAAAAAAATTTAAACTCCCTATTTAATAGGCACTAAATGGAAATCAAATTGGTGACTTAATTATCATTTATAAGAAGGATAAGAGGGAAATAAACAGAAAGAATTTTGAATAGGTGTCCATTAGGATAACCAACAATAGGGACAAATTTATGTCCATTACATAGAATATCTTGAGTTTTAAGGAAATACGAAAGTACAACTTCTGTTAAATGCTATAAACTTCCATACTAATAATGGAAATTCGAAATTTGAAAGAGCACTAAATGGTCAATAAGTGAATATTGAAAACAGAAAATATTAATGAATTAATTAAGATCATTTATGCGAAGGTATGAATATTTGACTTTGAATCAGATAATAAATATTCATAAGAACGAGCATTGCTTAAAAGGTTTTAAATGGATGTAAAGCATATTTCTAAGACAGCTATTAGGAATGTTAAGTGATAAAATAATTAGAATACAGAAGAAAGGAGTTACCATTAAAAACATGCTTCCTTGAAAAAGTGGGCATCAATCTATGTTGAAAAGAGAGTAGGTAGAATAAGAAAGTTTGAAGGAAATGAATAAATATGTTTCTGCAAATTGGAAAAAGCATTTCCAGAAAACCTAAAAAATTGATTTTTGACATGCCACTAAATTAGTTTGTAAAATAAAGTTTTAATGAAATTGTGGAACATTTCATTAACAAGCTCAAGTTATGTAGCAGTTCCATTCGGAAAGAAATTTGGAATATGATTTTTGAAAACATAAATGTTTTAGGAGAAATTTTGAAAAGTTTACTATATCTATTGTCAGGCAAACATAAATATAAATTTTTGAAAAAAAAAGATGATTTTTTTTAAAAAGAATAACAGGTTAATTGTAAATCAATAGTTGCAAAAATGTACATTTAGGAGCTTTAAATAGAAAAGAAATGTAAACTTTAGCTGACTTCTTCCACAATGGCGATTTTGAAAACATAAAGGTTAAATATAAACTTCAGTTGCTTCCTCTCGCAAAAGCAACTAGATTTTTTCTCTTCCTTTCTTCTTTTCTTTTTTGATTCTGACCTTTTCCACCTTTCATTTCTGATCCTACCTCATCTTCTACTTCTTCTCCTTAAAATCCCCCTAATTTTTTCTCTTTTAGCTTTCGCCGTTGTGGTAGTAGCGTGGTTGTTACTCTTTATCAAATTCAGTTGTTTCTTACTTCCTGCTTCTTAGATCTGAAACTTGTCCTGCAACTACTTGTTCTTTTCCCTCTAACCTAGACAAATCGTCAGTTTTCCTTCTCCCAACTCCCTATTGTGTTTCCTCACCTACTCCCTTTGCTCCACCCAGTCTTGTGCTTCTATTATTTCGCAACTACTCCCTTCATTTCCTCGTTGTTCTACACATTTCTTTCCTTTATCGTGTTCCCACCGAAAGGCATGTCGTCTGGTTGTGGATCGGTACATATTAACGTGCTGGTTGGGATTACGATTTGGTTAGTCTTTATGGCTTTGGTAAGATTCTGAGCAGACTTTTGTTGGTCAGTGGCTGGTCTTGGTTGCTTTGGGGCCTTGGGTTTTTGGTTGAATGATTTGACTTAGGTTTTCTCTATGTGATGGTGTGATTTGTTTTGCTGAGTTCTGGTTGTGCGCATGAGTTGTTGTTTTCTGTTTTTCTTCTCTTTTGTTCTTGATCTAGTTTTGGGATATAATGACTGGAGATGAAGGTATATATTCTTTGTTTCACCGCTTTTCCATTGTTTAGCCAATGTCTTTTCTGGATCTGCGGGTGGTCCTTTTTGCCTGTCAACTTCGTGGCTAGTGGGTGGTGTAACTAGGTAAGCCAGTAGGGATCACAACCTTCTTCGTGGTGTTGTTCCTGCTCAACATTGGCCTTGGATGGCTTTGTCACAAACGCTATATGGTTTAAGAAGAAGTGTTATTTTTTGTTCCTACATTTACCTTGTTATGTTATCTGTATGGTTTATATGAGTTTCTACTGGGGATTTAGTGTTATTGTCATCGAAATGTAAAAGAAAGTTGCAACCTTGATGCATGTCAGAATTTTTTGCTTCACTGATCTAGTTGTTCACATGAAGCCAGGTGGTCCTTTGCTTTGTTCGAGCATGTTTGTGAGGTCCTTTCCAAGATGTTATGTACTCTTGGGTACACTGTGCTATCCTTACTTGTCTGGTTTGTGTAGCTTGCTAGGATATGACATTGTTTTTGTCTATGTGGTACTTATAGTGGCCATTTATTGTAATGATTTACATTGCGCTTGCCTTTACTGTATCCATTTTCTTGCTTTGGATGATGTTATTATCTCCCTATGTGGAGTACGGTATGTGATTTACTCCCAACGTGGAGTTTAAAATTTTGTAGTCTAGACATAGGGTCTAGCTCCTTTTCTATAAGGTAGGATAGCTGTAGTGGATGGACCACTCTAAAATCGTCTGTGGTGGACGGTCCACCTTAAAAATCGATAGTAGTAGCTACACAATCTGTCTAACTCCTGTAATAATGTATTTATTATTTGTTATAATAAAAAATGTTACGGGTCACTTTAAAAATCGTCCGACTTTGCCAAAAAAATGTAAATTCTTTAAAAAGCGACAAACAGATTAAAGATAAATTTGTAGTTGTTACAGTTTTCATTTAATAGCTTCTAGGATTTTACAAGAATTTACAGTTTTTTTGTTTTACTCATATTTTATATGTTAAGTTTCACATAAAAATAATAATTCTGTAAAGTCCTTTCCTTTAAGACTTGGTAGTGGTTTTGATTATGAATGTGAGACTTATTTGAGAATTAATTGGGTAGAAGAGAAAATATAGGATTAATAAGCACGTATTCTCATTTAAAACTGTAGAGAGAAATTGCTAGAATAGGGGAAATAATGGAATAAATAACATTTTTCCTATAATAACAAGCATTATGTGGGAGTAGTAGGAAAACGATAGAAGTTACCAGTAATTACTCCAAATAAATAAATTCTATGATTTATGATTATTAAATAAATTTTGAAAAGCATCTTTAGAGATGTAAATAAATTAGAATGAATGGTTATGTTTATAAAAGAAACATTCATGGATAATAAAAGTTTCTAAATTCAAAACATAGATTTGGGTGAGAATTAAAATGCACATGGCAATAAGAGCTATAATACATATAACTACATGAAGAGGTGATTAAGCTTTATTGTAAAAGGTATACAGTCCTTGAATAATATTTCAAAAAGTAATTTTTTTTAGAAGCAACAACATATTTTGAAAATATAGTAAATGTCATTAGACATTTTAGGAGGCTTAATTGTCGCCTAATTCAATTTTGCATATTTAATTAAAATTCTATTTTCAAAAATAGAATGAGCATTTGCTTTACTAGCCATCAAAAAGTTTTTATGTAAAACTTTAAAACGTTTATTGTTCTTGAAAAGTGTCGATGGATGGCGTTCAAAATGTTAATAAACATATATGTTGAAAAGGAAAGTCATTTTGCTCTCATTTCAGAACATTTGGTAAATGTTTCCAAAACTTTAAAAGTTTGAAAAGAGGAATCTAATTCCTTATTGTAACATTTTGAAATAAATATAATTCTTAATAAAGAATGTTTTATTAAAATGAGGAATGCATTACTATTTAGTATAGTAAGCATTAAACTCTTCGCAAAGATTTATATTTTGGAGGAAAATACAAAATTTGACATTTAGCTTTTGATGAAACATTAAACACCAATTTTTGAGGTCGTGCAAATGAGATAATAGTGGTCTGAAAAAATATACGTATTTCAAATAACTGCCAAAATTACACTTTATAAAAAGAAATAATCCTAGAGAAAATAAGGGTAACAAATTAGGTGAGTCAGAATAATGATCTAGGATTAGGTAAGAAAAGGTTATACAACCCAATCTAGAAATCCTGATGGCAGTCCCAAAGATCCATATTTGAAAGTGATAAGGAGTAAGGGTTTCCAGAGTTGAATTTTGGTTGTATACTAGATTACCCTAGATAATTTACTTTAGGAATTTTTATGATTATGAATGTATATAGAGATTAGCAATACATATAAAAATAGATATAATGTAAGTAACGTAATTTATGATTTCCAAAAATATAAGGATTTGTAGATATTAATTGCAAATTTAAGAGGGAATAAATTTGTGATTAGTTTCGGGGAGAGATTTAAAAAGAAATCGATTTGAAGAAAAAGAAATAGATATATTTTCAAGTTTGAAGGAATTAAATAAGTATTCATGGAATGGCCTGATTTTATGTGTGTGTGTATCAAAACAATGAATGAACCACATTTATGAGGAAGACAAAGTTGGAAGATTTAAAAGAATGGATTGTCGTCTCAAGGATTTAGAATGAAGTATTAAGACCTCAACACAATTTTAACCACTTAATTATTGGAGAAAACTTTCAAAAGGATTCTTTTAGGTTGTGATCACTAGTGGTCCTCTGTATTAATTGGATAAGGATATAAAGTGATACAAGTAATGAATCCATGTTTATGCCTGTGTTGTTTGGGATTTAAAACCCCTTATTAAATTTTAAATTAAATGAGTGAGAGAGAATTTCATGGGGATGCTTAATTAAGAGATTTATCATATACGAAATTTGGAAGTTAACGGTAGAATTAGATTTGCATCATACTACGAGGAAGTGTACTGGTCTCATAATTTTCGGAATACTGAGTGAAGAAATAGTCTAGATTTAAAGAACGCCATGCTCAAGAATAAGAATTTAAAACATGAGATTAAGGAATAGACTAAAATATTGGATTTGCATAAACTAGCCTTTTTAATTTGAATATAACCGTGTTTTAGTTTGCTTTCGGGTATTTGTTTAATTTTTATAAATTAGCCATTTTGTCGGTTTTCATAAAAAGACTATATTTGAAATTATAAGGAATAAACATAAAATGTAAACGGCGTGATGTGTAATTTTACGTGTTTGCGCATAGATTACTTTGTTCATTCAAAGTAAAACAATATCCATTCCCTGTAATTTTAAATATGTCAATATTATTGTTTGGGCAAGTTGATGGAAATTATAGCAAATGACTTATTGGAATTTGAATTCCAACAAATTAGGACATAGAAAAATATTATAGTTATTAATATAAACTAGGACGTAAGTAAGTTAGATTTAGAAAATTTGGTTTAGGAAACTTTTAAATTTTTGGGTCACACCGCATTTGAAGATTACAGCGCAAACTGAAGAGATAGCCAGAGCTTTGAGGACGAAAGAAAAAGTTTGCACCTTGAGTCTTTTAGACAATAGGAATTATATTTATCTTTAGGAATATCATAGTTACTTTTGATGGTCGAGGTAGTGCCCTTGAAGTATTTCAAGGAGGATTCGTGAATCACCAAATTATTGGTGGGAAAACCATCAATAATTTTACTCGAACCAAAATTGTGATTAGACTTTAGAAAAAGTTTAATTTGATTAGGCAACTTGTAAAGTTAGAAAGTTGACATTATATTTTGTGCTTTCCCAATATTAGGTAAACAAAAGACATAGTTGATGATCGGATCACCGACATTTTTGTACTTTTATATTTGATAAGACACATCCACATATTGCCAAATTTTGATGGGACCTAATCAAGAAATAGGGACAAAGGCAGAACTCTGGGTCTCGTGCCACCATAGATATTGTGGAGCATGGGATTTTAAGGCTCCACAATATTTGGTTAGATTGGTTTGAGTACATTTAAGGAAAGCCTGACCACTATAACAAAATATGATATTAATAGCGGTATTTAATAACAAATTATTCTGAAGTGTTATTAATTACACTTTAAGTTTTGTTTTCAACGTGATTTTGTTTTGGTCATATGAGTGTAACGCTTCTATTCACGGTTACTATCTTCCCCTCCAAACCATTCCTCTTCCTCCAAAACAACGCCTAACAAAATATCAACCGATAAGCCAAAAACCCCTTCCGTCTCCAATCTCCTCAACCAATTATTGCTTCTCTCCCTTCAAAACCATTCATCATGGCCTCCCTCCAAAACTCCTTCCATCTCCAATCTCCTCAATCGATCTGCCGAATTTAGGGCCGCGGATTTTGGATTCTAGTAAGCAAACCCGATTCTCGTGTAAAGTTGTTAGTGATTTAAAATGTAGTAGATTTGAATTTATGATTATGGACTTGTAGATTCGGGTAAAACTGTGTAAATTGGATACAGATTTACAATTTTAGGTTTGCTGTTTTTTGGGATTTGTTGTTTGCTATCTATCGCGATTAGTGAATCTAGATGAAATATTGAATACGAAACAACTGAGATTAGTAATTTAGGCATGTTTTTTTTCCTGATTGGGATTATGAGATTTGTTAATCTGGGTGACTAAAAGGTTGTTCATTTTGTTCACAGATCGTGAATATGCTGGAAGTTAGTACTGTTTTGATTATCAGTTCGTAATTCATCTTATCTTTCAAATCACTGGGAATAAGCCGAATATGTTAGATGTTATATAAACATACATCGTCCATCTTAGTTTGATGAAAGGCTGGACACATCGGATTTTTGGCTTGTCATATGGCAAATGAGTTTCCAAAAAAAACTTACTGCGTGATGGATAGCAAAGACATTCAGATGGTCTGCCACAATCGATCTCTTTTATGAGTCAGTCCAACATAGAACAATTATTTCTTAAGCATGCTCATTTTTTCGATAGATAACCACTTCACATTATAAGGGTTACACAACAATTCTACCTATGAAAACTTGTTCAATAATCGCTAGGCAGTCCCGACCAATTGAGCTTTGAATGTGGACAAATCTTATATATTTTGTTATATGGTTCATGCATGTTGATGTAATGTTTTTCTTTCCAAAAAATGATTTAAATCAGGTTCGATATGTTTTTTTTTCCTGATTTGGATTATGAAATGTTTTGTTTATTTTATCCTCTTATTCACTGTATTGTTTATTAATTTTGCGTTTGTGTCCATTTTTCGTTTGTTTTTTTTACCAAAAAACTAAGAAAAAAAAGTTTCATATTGGATCACTGGTTTTTTGGTTAGCTGTTTTAATGATGCTTCACTCCTTTGCATCTCACTTTCATAGAAAAAAATCACATTGCATTTGATACACATTTACGTTTTCAATTTAAATTGCATCAGCTACTCACTACTCTTTTGTTCATTAGTACATAACACTATGTATTTTCTCCTCCCTTTTTTGTGTTGCTTGGTTTTGTGTTCCTTTTGATTTTTAATTTTATTTCTTGTGCTCCATCCCCCCTGCAAATAATACACATCCTCCCCCACGCTCCAATTTTCACAATTGCTAAAACCAAAACCAACCACCCAACTTCTACATTGCTCTTGCCCTCAAATCACCCCCGGGCTAATCGCCCTACCTCATCCTAGGCCATTGCTTGAATAAAAGACTCAAACTCCAACAAATTCCACCATCTACCTCGGCTTGACAGCCTAAAACATCAAACCGTGACATCCTCCACTGCCACAACTAGGAAATCCTGATATCATCTTCCGTAATTCAATTGAATGAAATACATATAATAGTATACAAGGAGACCCAAAATTATGAAATGGAATTTTCCTGATATCCCGTTGCTATACCAGTGACTATTGGTACTGATTCTGTCAATAAGATACTAATATCCCGTTATTATACAAGGATTTTAATTCTATTGTGTTTATAATGATTGATTTTTTTAATTGTGTTTCAGGTGTGCATTCTATTTTTGTTTCTTCTCTGATTTAACTTCTTGGGCATTGTGTTTCAGGATGTATAATAAGACCACGGTTTAAACTACTAATTTATATGTTATAGGTTTTGCTATTTCTATTTTTGTTTATATCTTACAGTTTAAACTATATAATTTGATCGGGTCTTAACTAATCGACTCTTCAAGCTATATGCCTTTGCTATTTATATTTATATACGTATTTGCTCAATTTTTAAACATCAGCAGTCATTTGAATGTAATGTCATATCACTGAATGTTTCTCGCTTCAAAATTTATTTATATCATCTAATGCTAATTTAATTAATATACCTGATATGACTAATTAGTGTATATACTTTATTTTTATCATCCTCTTGAAGTAAACATGACCATGCTGTATGGGTAGCAAGTGCAGTACGTAGCCTGCTAGTTGCTGGTGATGTGGATAGTGTTTGTCGTTGTGTGTTTGTGAAACTAATTGCCTTATCTCAGTTAAAACTTTATTGTATTCATTTAAGGGTGCGTTCTTAACGAACGTGAGCGTGGCATTTGAGCGTGGTACTGTAGCGAAGGGGAATTGTGTTTTTAGCGACGAACGGGGTATTTGAGCGTGGTATTTGAGCGTGGTATTTTTAAAATAAGATTTAAATAGAGATGGTTTGGCAAATTCGAATACAAATACAAATACAGTTTCTAATACAGATATAAGTACAGTTACAAATACAAACATAAATTAGTGCAGACCCGTAAAAACCAACCGATCTCTAATGGTATCTCGAACTAATGACATTTCTCGAGATTCTTCTGCTTGAACACGTTCCGTGCCTCTATTCGTCGTATTTCTCATACTATAATATTCCGTCAAGTAATTATTGGGTATTCGTTCAGGATCATCATCAAAAGCCATAAAATCTGGGTCACCACTATTGTATTTGCGTATGAAGTTGTGTAAGGCCATTGTAGACACCACAACTTTCACTTGAGTTTGAAACCGATATGTAGGCATCTTGTTGAGAATGGTAAATTTTTTCTTCCAAATGCCAAATGTTCGTTCTATGGCCATCCGTAAACTCGAATGGTAGTAATTAAACACTTCATTGGCCGACTTTGGTTGATTCATTGTATCATGGAAATGCGGAATATGATATCTCATATTTCGATATGGCGGTAAATATCCAATCTGTAGTGGATAGCCCGAATCAACTAAATAATACTGTCCAGCTGGAGGGTAAGGAAAGTTATAGTTTCTATCGTTTGTAACAGCATTAAAAATTCTGCTATCATGTGCAGTCCCTTCCCAACCAGCCATAACATACGTAAACTGTAAATCGAAATCACAAACCGCTAATATATTTTGAGTTGCAAACCCTTTTCTTCCAATATAAGGGATAATTTGATCAGCGGGTAAATGTGCAGATACGTGGGTACCGTCTATAGCGCCAATACAGTTTTTGAAATACGGGTAATACCGGGTGGAAGTTCTGATGTGATGTGGAACAGTATTAAATTGTTGTTCCGCTGGCTTTATTACATCAGCAGCGAGTAATTGAAAAGCGTTTAGGACATCATGAAAACAAACGGAAATTGTGCTACCTGATCGTTGAAATCTTTCTTGTAGTTGTCTATTTGAAAGCCCAGTAGCCATTGTATAAATGAATATTCCAACCATTTCGACGACACAGATTTCTGGTCTGGAAGCGAGACCATGATGTTGCAGTTTCTCACATAATGCGTAGAAACAAAGCCTTTTCATCCGAAAATTATTTTGACAACGGCTTTGATGGCCATTCAAAATTTCGTTGATCCAAGATAAGCAAGTAAACTCCGAAGTATTAATCCGCGTCATATGATTTCTCCTTTCATTCTGAACCAGATAAACCCCGTAGAGCTCCATCAAATCGTCGTTCTCGGAGGATGAATCGGAGTTTGACATTAGTCGAATAAGTAGAAAGAGTTGAAGAAGTAGTATTGTGTAAAGTGTTAAGATAGAGGGGGTAATATATAGGGAGGAAGAGAAGTTGGAAATCGAGCCGTTGGCGTCCGACGCGTCGGACGCCAACGGCTTGATTTCCAACATCCAGCGGTCGTTCCATTTGGAAGTGGAAAAAAGTGCTCGCGTCGGACGCGAACACAAAGTTGAGCATGCCAAAACTTTGCTGCGAACGCACCCTAAATCTAGAAATATATAGACAAAAGCTGTGAGGTTAAGAAGCTTTGATTTGTGCGCTTAGAAAGATGAAATGTTGAATTTTATATCTGAACAAATTTTGGCATTTTATATCTGAACATTTTCTTTTTACATTTTATATCTGAACAAATAGTTTGATTATGAATGAATTTATTGAGTAATTAAGTGTCGTGGATCAATAAGGAGTGTTTGAGTTGAAGATTAGGTCGATGGGTTCTGTTGTTAGCAGAGGGTAAGTGTATGAGTTTGTAGCTTTATGGAAGCATGTTAGACTATCATAGACTCATAGCCGAGTTGATGGAGATTGAAGGATAAGTGGAGATGAAGTTGCACATTAGTTTTACAGTTGATGGTTGGTTGAGGCCATATAGGTAGATTCTATTGGCGATGTTAGTGTGTGATGGTCATGATTCTGAAGTTCAAAGTGGAACTGAGGTTATTGACCACTTTGATTCGTTCTAGATAGGAATTGCAACGAGACAGGTTGGGGCAGATTTCTCATTCCCAAGACCCGATCTGAACTTTTAAACCCCGCCCTAGACTCATCCTGTAGACCTAGTGTGAGTTTGGAATGTCGCCCCGTACCCAAAACTCGTACGGGTCAGGGTAGACCCGACCTGCCTCACGACCCGATGATATTGTGTTCTAATGAACGTAAATTTACATATTTATATTTTTATCACTAAATGATAAATTATATACAAAGTATAATGTGTTCACAATGATAATATAATATAATAAAATGAATTGTAAGATAATAGTTCAAAATGTATGAAGTTGTTATTATATTATTATCATTAATGCAACTTAATACTATGAATAATTTATAGTTGGTTGATTGAAAGAATATAATATTCAATTTATATCCACATATACCTAAGAAGATTAACAAGTAATCATTATAGTTATAGCGTTTTAATGATGTTTCAATAATGCGGGTCGAGTTGGGGAGGGTTAGCCATGCCCAGACCTGACCATAGACCCGAACCTTCAAAAACGGGCCGCGATTCTACCCGTCCCGCAGACCCTATGCGACGGGTCTAAATGGGTCAAAATAGGTGCGGGCCAACCGGGTTTGGACCCTAGACCCTCCCCATTTCCATACCTAATTCAGTATAGGAGAAGTTCAAGGCCAAACATTAGCCGTAACCATTGAATATATGTAAAATGAAATGTACAGGCTAGTCGTCGCATATTTTTCCAAAAATTCAACGATTGAGGTATCTACATTAATGTGACAATCTAGCCAATAAATACTGAAGAAATAAAATCGTAGAAATGAATATTGACTTGTATGCTATAAATAAATGGACCCATGCACCGAACTCCTTTTAAAAAAATGATGTTGACAATACAACATTTTATACTTTTCAAATTTTATGCGACTGGAATTGGTTGTCGACAATAAATTTGCGATCATATGACTATTAAATTAAAGGAACAAATATAGAGGATAAAACTTTGTGAATAGGTTTATAAGGGGGCCAACGATATTTTGGGTGGCCAATAAAATCTAAAAAGCTTGATAAGAAAGAGATTGGGTAGGGTTCTATTTGTTAAGATAAAAACGATGTACATTCAACGATACCCTGAATTAGTACGGATTGGGTAAAAGGAAAGGAATAGTACAAAAGATACATAGTCTAAAAAGGTACTATCAAACTCTGTAAATCAGAAGAACAATACAAAAGATACATAGTCTAAAAAGATACAATTAATGTAAGATAAATAAAAAAGGACATGAAAAAAATCCGGTGTTCGCGAAATTTTCCCCTTAAAAATTTAGGTTAAATTTATCAACGAACATGTTAATTTTGGGCTAATGGCAGACTAAGTTGCAGATGCAGGAAGTAACTTTGGAACATAATCATATTAGAATTAAAGATTTAACTATAAATTTATGTAAAATCATAACATAGAACGGTATTACCTCAAAGAAAAGTAGGAGAGATGCTACAAAGATGAAATCATCCCCTGAAGCAGCCAAATTTTGATGCCAAAACAAGGAGGGGAAGGTAATTTTCTAGAGTCGAGCAGAGACTAAGTAGGCACAAAGCTGATTAGCAATGGAATAAGAATTTTTTAAGGATAATTAACGATAGTATGTAGACTAGGGAGAATGACATTTAAAATAAACAATCATTGAAGATTTTCTATCCCATACCATGCTAAGAACGTGAGCTGTGTGGACACGACTAAATGAGGAGGGGAGGAAGGTTTAAATCTATGAATTTGTATGTAGCGAGCCAAACTTCCCGGCCGGCCTAAACCGAACAAGAAGGCGGATTGCTTTGAGAACACGACGCATCAGAACACAAATAGAAGAACATTACATTGTTATTACAACAATTTACATCATAGTACAAGATATCAGAGTTCAAATAAATAATATTCAGGGAAAAATATCAGAGATTTAAATTACAAAACAACGGATATATATACGCACATAAATTTAATGTGTAGCGGAAATCATCAACTGCCACAACTGAAAGAGATACATGGATACAAAGCATTGCGAATATAGCTCCTGCCATAATCCAGGATCCTATGAAATAAATATCTACGAAACTGAACTACTAGCTGCCTGTGTGGAAAATATGGGCATCTAGAGTTTAGGTAGAAACAATAAACTCTGAATCAACTATGGGACTGGTGTGCGAACTAAAACAATTATTAACTTCATTATAAAGTTGGGTAAATCACAGGACCACGCCGTATGACACGGGACGCGTTTTCTCCCATGAATACCATAAAACAAAACTCGCAATGCTAAAGGAAAGAACAATGAAGCTACTATAAGACTCCATTCCATCACACAATGCAACGCAAGCAGGAGGACAAAGTTTTCCCTTATAATAGCCAAAAATGCTTGATATTTACAATCCTCTTTTATTATCACTAGTGCATAGTGTAAAAATCCTTTTTCACAAATAAATATATCAAGCATAGCACTTAGTGTACTACGGCTACATATATAGGTTACAATTAAAAATCGCAAAGGTTCGTATTGGAAATTAAATTCCATCAATAACTGAGGCTTTCTTGCCATTACTAATCTTCGCCTTTTTCGGGCGAATCTGGATCCTTCATGATTTTGGAGAATCACCTTTATCGGGGTGCTCCTAGATCCCTTGGATCCTTCATGCTTTTGGAGAATCACCTTTATTGTGATGCTCCCAGATCTCAGATTCCTTCTCTGGACCCTGGATACACAATGGTTATGCCAGGATCCCCAAGGAAACATCCGTACCTTTTGGTCCTATTCCAGCATGTAGTTTATTATCCAACATCAATCATTCACGGGTTGTGAAGCTCGTTGAAGTCGCGTCTCGGCACACAAAGCTACGCTATATTAAAGCTATGCTTTGATCATCATCCACAAGACTCTTCTTTTCAACAAAAGCCTTGATCCATGCAACTCAACATGCTACATTGTCAATCCATGCCATACCATTGATCATCTATCAATATATAACCTCTGAGCTCATATGTCTCAAAGAGGGGTGTTAAGCAAGAGAATAAATTATATGCCAACATTTAGCAGAGATCAACAAATATAACAAAAAGAGTACAATCTCGGACACACAATCCATTTACAAACCCGTTCTGGGTCTGAACGAAAGCGGAGGCACCTTATTCCTCGTCCCATATGTCCAATACAGGAGAAAGGCCCTCGCATATCCGGTCGATCTCCAAGTACGTTTGGACGACCACCACTTATTACCTTGTCTTGGGTATAGGACCCAATCAATACATCAGTAATCATCCAAACGATGTGAAGATCTCCGGTCTTCAACCACCGTTTTCTATCTTCGACTTTCAATCGTCGTATCAGTTATTCAGAATCGGTTAACCCCGATCTTTCTGAATAAATCGCGTATCTTATAACCAAGTGCTATAAAAACACTTCATACGCCTCATTCCAATCCATAATATTCTTTTATTCAAATATTCATTACACTAGGAATTATTCCTACAAATCTTATCAATGATTCAATTCGTTTAAACCTCTTGTTTAAATCTTCTCTTAGAAATCAGTGCAAAAAAATTTATAATATCTTTTTACAAAACATAAACCAAATTAAGGGTCATCAAACAAGTCGAGTTTCTCGAGCCTTACCGAAGTAATTGTTTATTTTATTTTTTCGATACCAACTTATTCATCCAATGGAGCAAATTTGGTGGTACTTCATATCTAACACCCATTGTGTTATCAGTAAAATTAATTACCATTAATCATTCAAATCTAATTAAAGATATAACTATCGCATGAAGTAAAACTGGTGGTACCATCTCGAACATTTCTTGAATTCGGTAAATTTAATTACCGCATTTACATTTCAATCTAATTAAAGATTCATTAAAACTCCAATTTAGTTTTAATCTCAAAAATCATTACTTATTGATTATTTGATCTTAGGAAATAAATCATGTCTTTAACTGGGTTAAAGAACCAATGTCATTTAAAACATAGTTCATGATAAACCCAAAATCATCTTCCATTAAAAAGGAATCTTCACGGAAATCAGATCAATCATAATCAATATGAATTTCCATATCTGACTAATACTTTAAGTGGAATAATGGCAAGGCCTTTTAAATTCCATAAATAGTAACAGTTTTCCTTCATAAAAACTCATCTCGCATTTTAATAAATCGAATTCCACTCAATTCCAATTTAATATATTAAGTTGGAAAACTTTACTTTGCAAAATTCCATTAAATCTTAATTAAAAGATTTATAATTTCCAAGTCATATCTTCACTGTTAATTGGGTTTTAGAACAAATGGCGTTTAAAACATTGTTCAAAATGTACCCAAAATTAACTTCCATCTAATTCCAATAATATTTATTAATTGGAGATTTCATTAATCTTAATTAAAAGATTTATTCCATTCTCAGCTTGGTTTAAGAATAGTGTTATTGAAAACAACATTCACAACAAACCCAAAATCCAAATTGAAATTAAATACAAGGCTCTGAATAGAAATCATATCGGCTTATATTCAATATCAAATTCTGAAACCAACAAATATCATTTTGGGAATACCAATATTTATATCTTCCAAATTTCTCAACAATATCCGTATAATCACGGAATCTAATATCGAAATATCCGAAGATGTTTTCCATTCTAATCCATATTCAAGTTAATATTATTTAAAAGTTTTATCAAAACCCATCTTTCGAATCATAAATTAATGTTCGATAATCTTAAGTTAATTCAACTTAAGTTCACAAAACGTTGTTTTTACTATATTCAACAAGTAGGCTAAATACACAAAAATCGAAATATAGTTTAAAACTTCGTATTTCTATACCAAATCACTTTAAAATCATTTAGTATGATTTATTATAATTTTTCCATATTTTTAATAATTATTATATGGCCATTTCGATCGATTTACAATTACAGTCATCGAACGGCTTTTACATGACTTTTTCAAATATTGATCTTGACTTATCCTAAAATCTAACCATTAGATTTTGAAAATTTATTTTTCATTTAAAATCCCTCTTTAATATAAACCCAACGCTTTTCGTTTCAGGAAAATCCGAAGGTCGAATCTTCCTGTACGTCCATTTGAAGTTAACAGTTGAAATTCGCGAACTGTCGCTACGCGACAAGTCCTAATCAAACCAGAATTTATTTTGTTATCGAAATAAATTCGGTTAACTTCATTTAAAAAGTTATAAATTGTAAAACAACGCCTTTTCAAATTAATGTCTCAATATTTGATTGTTTAAGACAATCAGTCGCCCAATGGAGTATGATTTCATAAATAAAATATTTATATTCCAAAACGCATTTTTGAAATATTTATAAACTTATAAATTGTTTATAAATCCATATGAAAATGTTATTTCAAATTTCAACTTCAAAGTTCAATCATAAATTCAGATCGAATACTTTAGTTTTATAAAATGAATATAATATTATATTACTTCCAAAACTCTTCCAAGTTGTATTTTAACTTTTCAACGTCCTTTATCAAAACGACTTATTTCGTTTCCCAATCATTATAAAATAAAAATCTATTTTATAATTCAAAACCATTTTAGACAAAGAAAATAATAGTTAGTTATCTCGAAATAGAAATGAAGCTTGTCAATCCAAAAATACCAATATTTTTTGTGTAAACTTGTGTGTACATAAAAATAACACATCCATAACTGCCCAGCATCCAACAATCAATATATATATGGTATAAATGTTACATAGCTAACGTTTACACAAACAGATTTTACTAGTAGTGAAAACTATAAATATATAAACAACCATCATCTACGAAGCAACCATTGCAACCACAAACAATCAATATATATATTCAGTCACAAATATAATAACTATAAAAAAATTAATTGAGTGAGAGAGTTCTCACAATTGGATTCCACTCCGTCAGTCTTTAATTGGCAATTTTTATTTTTAAACTAAATTAAACGGATGTTTAATTTTGCTCAAAACTCAACTTTCTCCATTTCTGTTCTAGTCAGTTCCATGTTGTAGTGTTCGTTGTCGTGATCGCATTGCAACTTGTTTCGTTGAATTCTGTTTTGGTATTAACAAGTTATGATCGTTTAACCTTAATTACATTAATTAGGATAATTAATAAAGTTAAATAACCTAATTTAACAAAACCATCTTCCATCCTACGTTTTACTGCCTGGGACGAGGAAACCCATCGTCGATAGCTTGGGGTATGAAATTCTTGCCACACCGTTCGACTTTCCTCTGATCAAAAGTCCCCATCACCACCGTCTATGCGAGAGCCGCCGCCTCCCTGAATGGCATGAAACTCTGTCATCCTCCTGCATCGGATTTCTTGCATGAACGGCGCCACTTTTTGGCATGATTTCGATCAAACTAGAGCACCAACAACGATCTTATCCGTTCTTCTTCTTGATTTCTTCGAGTAGAACAATATTCGTGTTGATAATCCTTGAATAAGTTGATGGATTTTGCGAATTAATTGAAAGAATTTGGGAAGGTTTCTACCGTTCGAAATCCTGTGGCAGCGGCGGCTAGGGTTTGGAAATCCTAGGTTATTTATACCCATTTTATAATATTATTTAATTCATAAATAACTTGTTTATTGTTCCAAAATCCAAACGAATCCCGACGATCGACGTCCTTAACCAAACACCCATATTCCAAGACACAATGGAATATATTTCATAAGCCAATTTGACTGTTTTGATCCTTTTTATTAAAATTAAAATATAATTCAATATAATGTTACATATTGAATTCCAACATACAGTTTAATATACCACGACCACAAACTAATTCCAAAAATTATGAAATTTGAAATATCGCTATATTTTGACAATACGGTTCTGACAAAATTTATTTTGTTAAATTTGGAGACTGTTTGAAAAATGGCTTTTTAGCTAGCTTATTAAATCATAACTGAAATTCAATACGCGTTCAAATTTACAATGCTTACATACTAATTCTAATTGACTTGAAATTTTAAACATAGCAATAATTTGATGTTCTGGGTCCAACAAAATTGGATTCGTCGAAAACAGAGGTCGTTTGCCAAATGGTTATTTTTAAGGGTTATATATAATATTAAAATGTATATAAATTCCATAGCGACTATTTTAAATTTTAAACTGGACATAACTTACAATTTATAAAACGAAATCTAAATTTTTCGCATTCATTAGAAAGATATAATTAAATGGACCCTAACGTTTCTTTTTTCATCAAATTCTGATTTAAAATGAATTTTGTATATTCATTTAAAGTTCAAAACCAAATTTTCAGACTACCACACTATTTCAAGTTTGTTTTGATTAAGTTTTAAATTTATACATTAAATCTTCGATTTTAAATCGTTGATTCTCAAAATAAATAGTTAAATATATTTAATTTCTACTAAAATGAATTAAAAGTAAATATTAAATTGGTTTCAAAAATACGGGTTGTTACATTGTACTCATTGAACCTAGGATAGAAAATGCCCAGCATAAGAATGTGACCTATGTTTGTATATAAAATTCACATTTGTATGTTTGATCATGAGCTTACTTATGTGTTGCTAGAGCGATTTGCAATTAAACTATTAGTTGCTAGAGTGATGGGTTGATGTATAACATTGATTATTTTTCGAAATGTGTGTTTTGCTCAGGAAATTTTCATTCAAATATGCCAATATTCATTGACAAATTTGTCTTTCTTAACAGAGTGAGTACAAATTTAATGTACTTTATGCTGTAACAATCTTTTTCCTCTTTAGTTTTGGAGCTTGAGCACTCTTCCTTGCCGTATGTATCCTTAATTATATGTTGATGGAAAACGATTGGGTTTATTTACACAGGTAAATAAATAATTTAATACTCACAACCATGTTTAATTTCAGAAAATAAAAATATTTGATGCTAAAACTCAATTATTATGTTGATTTTTTTTCATTATAGAACTTCTAAGGAGTACTCGCAAGAGGCCAGATGTTTCGTAGATGCTGCAAAGAGAAATATAAGAAATGTAGAGAAACTTTTATGCCCTTGTTTAGATTGCTGAAATCTTAGTCGACAACATAATAATGTCATCGTGAGCATTTAATTATAAGGGGGATGGATCCTGAGTACAAGAACAGCATGAAGTGGTATCATCATGGTGAACAATCAGATGTAGCGTAGACATGAAGTTGGACAATGCATTTAGTCTACTTAAATCTATTCGTTTTGAAGATAAATATTTTTGAATCATGCTTTCTTACCGATGTTAAAAAAGACGAGGATGTTTGAAAACGTGAGGATGATTTACTTAAGAATTTAAAGGATGTAGAAACACCCTTATATCTTGATTGAGTAGATCTAACTAAATTATCTGTCATCACGGCTTTGTATAATCTTAAATGTGAGGTTGGATTATCCGATAATGGTTTTGATAAGCTTTTGAATGTACTATAGTTGTTGTTGCCAGTGAGTAATGTATTTCCTAAGACTTTGTATGATGTAAAAAAATTTCTCAAAGTATTTGACACGGGGTTTGAAAAGATTCATGCTTGTAAGAATAATTGTTGTCTTTTTAGAAAAGAGCTTCAAGATTTAGATAGTTGTCTGAAATGTAACTCTTCGAGATGGAAGATAAATAAGTACACTAAGGAGATTATACGAGGTGTTCCAGTTAAAGTGTTGAGGTATTTTCCATTCATTCCAAGATTTAGGAGAATGTATAGATCTCAACAGATGGCACATGACCTAAGGGACATTTCAACAATAAAAGCAGCAATGAAAAAAATGCGACATCCTCTAAATGCTGTAACAGGAAATGCAATGCACGAGAGGTGGAAATCATTTTTATTTGATCCACGCAATCTTAGACTTGGTCTTTCAATAGATGGCATCAATCTATTTGCCTGGATGAGCTCCAAATATAATTGTTGGCCAACAATGCTTTATGATCTATAATCTCTCACCTATGTTATGTATGAAAAAAGAAAATATTATGCTAATAATTCCCGATCCAAAGTAACCTAGAAATGATACTGATGTGCCATTGGTAGAAGACTTAAATTGATTATGGAATAATGGAACTGATATATATATATATATATATGATGCATTCAATAAATTGGTTTTTAATTTAAGAGCAATTTTACAATGGACAATAAATGACTTTCCGGCCTATGGAAGTCTTACAGAATGTTGTGTAAAAGGCGAAAAAACTTGTCCATTATGCGGTGTTAATACTCATCACTGTGTTATGTATCGACGATCAGAACAAAGCCTCTCATCTTTCTACATAGGGTGCATGCATACATTCTACGAGTAACATTTGAGAGCACTGCCTTATCTACATGACCTAGTCCATAACTTTCGTCTCTGATACAACTGTTATGCAACAACGGTCGAAACAAAGCTTCACCTCCTCCTGCATAGAGAGTATGCATATTAGTAAGCACACACATCATTGTAACAAAAGGAATTTCTGTTTTCACGTGGTTACTAACTCATATTTGTACTCCACTTCTTCAATTTATTCCGTGATGTTGGGAATATTTATTCAAACTGTCATTCCTACCTTAAAAACATGCGAGGCAATCCTAGTACATTGATGGTTGAATCAATGTCAGAAAAGTGTTTATATGGGACATTGAAGGTTTCTAGACCCTTCACATCCATGGAGGAAACAAAAAACTTGGTTTGATAACACTGTAGAGGATGATAATAGACCCAGAATTAAAATGGGACAAAACATTTCTGCTATTTTGAATGGTTGCTTATATGGAAGCATGAGTGTTTTGTGTCTGAATGTGTGAGTTGAAATATGTATGTCTATATACTCGATGCATTTTTTTTCTATGGGAAATTTTTTCATTTTCGGTATTTGTTTCTTTTTGCATGTGTAAGTAACTGGGCGGTAAATACAAGCAAAAATCATAGTAAGTCTTTTCTTAGTGTTTAACATTTGGTTACTTGATAAGTACAAACACTTCATGCTGTGTTCAGAGTTATCTAAAACCACATCAAGCTAATATTATTACTTTTTTGAATAGATTTAATCAGCCCTGATTGTATTCATAGCCCATTGTTGTCCAGTCTATACCATCTTTAAGGTATTCCTGTAGAATTTTAGGATAATAAAATAAGGGACTATATAATATAGAGAGAGAAAAAAACATAAAGTAAGGCTATTAAATTACATGTTGATGAGCAACCTTTCATTTCATAGTTTATGCTTAATTACTCAAGCCTATATTTCAGCAATATCAAATAAAAATTTAAAACTATTTTGTTTACTTTGTGATTGTACCTAGAAAAATTTACTGTGTGCATTTGAGTAGCTCATTTTCTTTTTTTTATGTTCTGAAACTGGCAGGTATTAAGATTAACTTTGAAAACTTAATCTTTAAACTTTGCCATATGTATATTCATTTGTTCATTGCTTGTGGTACATCACTATATGTAAATTCGTTTGTTTCTTGTGATGCATTGCATTACTTAAGAAGGAAAGAAATTCTATAGCAAGGTTAATAAGTAATCTATGTATTGGCCACTTCCTGTATATTATGGGTTGGATATTCTTTATATCTTATAAGGCTGATATTTTTAGACATAATGATCAGTGTATGAATTCAGTTAGAGTGTTAGGAATTTTTCTAGGATCTCTACACAATTAGATTTAGAAGAGATAAGAAGTGAAGAAAAATAATGACAAAATAATTCCACCAACAAAACTATTATTGACCACCAAAAGATTACAAGAAATAAAATAAATTTGAGAAGATATCTCAAATCCTAAAACCTAAAGAGAATAAACTTTTTCTCCCACATACATATAATAAACAATATAATCCTATTTTGAATAGGATTGAAAAAAATATCTTCTTTAAGAAGCCATTGAATAATTCCATAGGTCTTCCCATGTAGATGATTTGTTTCCTTTTCTAATACAATAAAAGAGGCAACTGATTACTCCATAAAATTTACCAATATCTTTAAAAGATGCAATTAATCAATCTTCAAAATATAGGAAACATGTAAAATAGGCAATGAATTTGAGTCATGAGTCCATATCGACTCAAATATATCCAAGATCTACATAAATATGAAATATTGTATCACCAAAAAACCAAAAAATCTCCACCTTGATACTGTATTCCATATATGTCATCCAAGCTTCACCTAGAACCAAAGCTTAAAAATAGTATCCCATAATACAATGGGAAAAAATATCGCCATTCTAAAAATAAATAATCTTCAAATCACCAAAGAAAAATAATGCATGCTCCAAACTAGATATGTGTGTCAACAAATCAGAACTGGTTGTAATACCACAATGTTCTCCATGTGGTCTTCGCAGCTTTCTATTGTTGGCTCCACCTTAATTTTGACAAGTTTGAATTTTCGCCACCATTTTGAGAAGTTTCTTCATTCTCTATTGTTTTCCCAAGCAACTTGTATATGTTATTATTTTTCTATTTCACGCGCAGAAGCTCTTTATTACCCCTCCAAACTCTTGTGACTCCACCTCTAGTCGAAAAGTTGTACCCTTTTTATTCTAACTGTCCTATTGAAACAAGATTCTTCTTAATTTCTGGGACGTACCCAACTCCTGTTAGCTTCACTACCTTTTCATCATTCATCTTTAACCTAACTGAGCCTATGCCTTTAACATGCAAATGTCCACCACCGGCAGATTCCACTTTATCAATTTGTTCTTCATAATCAATAAATGCTTCTCTTTGATTGCATATGTGGAAACAAGCGCCTGAATCAAGTACTCAATCTTTACTTTTGTCTTTATCTACACATAGGACATTACCATCAAGATCTTCACCAAAATTATCTTCTCCGTTGCTGCTTTCATAAACCTTGACTTTGTCTTCCTCTAATGTTTTTATTCTTTCTTTATCCTTTTTAAGTTTGTTGCAAAATCTTAGTTGATAACCGGGTTTTTCACAGTAATAGCAAATGAAATCCCTTTCGATGTTTTAGTTATTTGATCGTCTATTTGTATTTGAACGACTACATTTCCTAGCAAAATTGACCTCTTTAAATGGATTTCTCTTTCTACCATATCCTTTTCTTCTATTAGGTTCATCTCTGTATCTCCTCATTAAGCAAACTATTAACCACCGACTCCATTGAAACTACGGCGTTTGAATTTGAGTTATTCAATGCAACCACAAGTGTTTCCCAACTCTCCGGTAATGAACTCATCAACATTAAAGCTTGTGTCTCATCATCTACCTTGTAATTTATAGCTGCCAATTGGTTCACAATTGCCTGAAAACCATTAAGATGCTCTCTAATTGATTCACCTTCCTTAAGCTTGAGATTCACCAGTCTTCTCATAAGAAGAGCCTTGTTCATTGCAGAGTTCTTTGCATAGATTCCTTCTAACTTTTTCCAGATTGCATAAGCAGATGTTTCATTAGCAACAATATGAAATACTGAATTCTCCAAAAAACACCTAATAGCCGTTGCAGTCTTTCTATCCAAAATTTCCCACTTTGCCTCAGTTATGCCATTCGGCTTCTCCCCATTATTTTCCAAGGGTTGGTGAAGATCATTAAGATAAAGATAGTCTTCCATCTTCGCTTTCCATAACTCCCGATTTCTTCCATTTTCTCCACATTTATCTTCTCCATAACCAAACTCTCATCAAAAAAATTATGTAGTAAGCTCTGATCATTAGGAATTTTTCTAGGATCTCTACACAATTAGATTTTAGAAGAGATAAGAAATGAAGAAAAATAATGATAAAATAATTCCACCAGCAAAACTTTTATTAAACCACCAAAAGATTACAAGAAATAAAATAAATTTGAGAAGATATCTCAAATCTTAAAACCTAAGGAGAAAAAAACCTAAGGAGAATAAACTTTTTCTCCCACATACATATAATGAACAATATAATCCTATTTATAATAGGATTGACAAAATATCTTCTTTAAGAAGCCATTGAATAATTCCATGAGTTTTCCCATGTAGATAATTTGTTTCCTTTTCGAATACAATAGAAGAGACAACTAATTACTCCATAAAATCTACCAATATCTTTAAAAAATGCAATTAATCAATCTTCAAAAAGTAGGAAATCTATAAAAAAAATAGGCAATGAATTTGAGTCATAATTCCATATTGACTCAAATATATCCAAGATTTACATAAATATGGAATATTGTATCACCAAAAAACCTGACAAAGAGGATTACAAATATTAAAGTAGCAGGTTTATTTTCAAACACCATGATCAGTGTTTGAATTCAGTTAGAGAATTTATTGAATGAAGAGCATTTATTTAATTTTCAGTTTTTTTATAACTGATAAAATACATAGTTTATATAGTTTGTTGCTTGTGATATTGAGCAAGTGTGGGAATGTAAAACGAGACACATGCAAAAAGAAATCGATGAACAAAAAAAGAAAAACACAAGAAATAAGCAACTAAAGACAATCAAGTAAATGATTAGATTCATAATGAAAACAATCCACAAGCAATAGAAAAAAATTAAGTACAAACTTCAATTTTCATTTATACTTCTGTTTCATTCAAAAATTTAATTTTTTGTATACAGAAAATGGAGAAAGGAGTAAGGCTGTGAAAAGGAAATGTCATATGCAAAAGGAAATCAATGAACATAGAAAGAAACATACAAGAGAAGAGCTGTTCGAAAATAATCAAGTAGAAGACAAGGTTTATATTGAACCATAAAAGAATGCTGAAATACAAGACAACCCACATGCATTAGAAATAAATCAAGTACAAATCGAATCAGAAAACAATGATGAAGTACAAGACAACCCATAAACAGTTGAAGACAACGTAGTTCAGTCGGAAGGAAAGCCTAGAAGAAAAACTAAAGGGCCAACCAAAGTTAGAAGACTTTTATTCAATTCTTCGAAGTAAATAGAGTTTGAATTTAATGGTGCAGGTGAACCAATAGAACTGGGGTTGGTCAAATTATCTTCTTACTTAGGACCACTTGTATGAGAAATTGTTCCAGTTACACTAAGTGAATGGAGGCAACTTAGTACCGAAGTGAAAGATGTTTTATGGGAAAACATCTAGATGGCACTCTCTTTTGCTTTAAGATTAATTCTTATAGTGCCTGCTTAAAATCAAATACTTTACACCAAATTTTGATTGTTGTAGGCAATGTTTAAGTTGGATTTAAGCTGGCATAAAATGCTAGTTTTATAAAAAATGAGTGGTATTTGGCGGGCATCAAAATGTAGATTAGTTCGGCAGGTGGTACAAGCAAAGTCTATGGAGGAAAGACTTCACTTAAAACCATTTAACATTAAATGTATGAATAAGTGAAAGAATTTATCAAGTTGAAAACAAGTTTGGAATTCAAGGTACAAGAAATTTCATTCTTCAGTTTAAAATTTCTATCCCTTCTTCTAAACTGCAATAATAAAAATTTATCAAGTTGAGTGTTAACAATATTTTCATGATATATACAAATGCTACTCATGATAACTTTATCATTCCAACCACATCTTCTTTGCAAATTTGATTAGTCACTGTAAAAATAGTTATGCTACCCAAATTAAATATCTAAAACAACTATTAATTTATATATACCTGAGATACCTTGCTGATAATAACTTTACATGAATTTCAATAACCTTTTGTTATATTATTTTCCAGCTTTTGCATTTCACCTTCGCATATTCTTTTCATTTCAGTGATCGTCTATATTATATCTTATCATAACTCAGTTAGAACTTATATGGGATGTCAATTTAACTTTTGTAGTTCTTTGTACAATATCTCTCTCACTACCTACATGAACATGCAACTGGAACTATGACTGTCACATTCAGTGAAATAATTTAGCTAACTCAGCAATATAGTTGTGAAATACATAAATGGTAATCAAGTGCATATGTCTCCTAATTAACTCAGTTTTCTCTAATAAGAGTCCAATAGATGAGAGTGAAAATAATTATGTAATGACTTGTAAGCCCATTAATTAGGATTTAGCCTTTTTATAAAATATTTATCTGTAACTTAAATAATTGGACAAAAGTTGAGAACATATATAATATGTTCAACATGACAGTGTAATATTTATCTGTAATGACTAAGTTGAGATAACATAATACTGTATAATTCTTATTTTAGGTTGTGAGCGAGAAGAACAAAGCTATTAGACATAAGCAATTGCCATACACATGCAGTCGTAAAGGAATAGCACGACTAGCTAAGATTTGGTAAGAAAATAGTAGTTGTGATTTACTGCAATATTTATGAAAACTTTTAAGTTAATGAATTTGTTATTTGGTGTTCTTTTGAATGTTGAAAAGTGAAAGTAGCAATTGATCTGCCATCTCTAGAAGTGTAGTCTGGATCAAATCTCGCACTAAGAAAAATGGTGAAACGGATGAACATGATTGTTGCAGATGCTATATTAAGTTCATACTTTTCAAATATGTATGGTAAATATATAAATACTTTATTTTAATGAGTTCTGAAAAAAAAAAAAGGATCTCATATATGTGGTATTGAAATTTGCCTGTTTCTGATTGTGTTTCCTATTTTAATTTAAATACTATGTTTTAGTTTTAACTGTAATAATATGAAACTAATCCTGTTTTGTAGGAAAAGATTAAACAAATTGAAGGTGTTTCGCAATCGTGCACGCCGATTAATTATAGAGAAGACGCACTTGCACAAGTGGTAGGGCGGGGAAGACCCGGTCGACTTAGAGTGATGCGAAAAGGAACGAGTCTTAGTAGAGCAGCTTTATCGCAAGTTAAGGAAAAGCATATAAACTGTTAGACTTTGAGAAGAAATTTCTACAACTAGAGAAAAATCATATGAAAAATATCAATACATTTTGATCACTTGTTTTTGTTCATTTGTTTTGTGTCTGAACATGTGTTTTTATATTTTGTTAAATTAAAAGTAGACAATAAGTTTTGCATAACTTAGATTATATTATCACTAAATACTAGAGTTTTTTGGTTTTTGTATAATGTAAGCAAACATATTGCTATAATGTAAGCAAACATATTGCTGCTTTCGTAATTCAATCATTGAAATTTGAACTTCTTACTTTATTCATAACAAAAGCATAAAATAAAATTCATAAAAATTAGCACATTGATGCTCAGAGTATAATATCCCGTACTTTCAAAATGATCGACCAACATACAGAGTGAACAAGTATTGAAGGAGAGCATCAGTTAAATATTTGTTAGAACCACTTTGAGTTTGTGATATTAGAGCATCCGTTACCCTCATTAAATAATCAACATAACCATTGGAGCCCATGTGTAACAAAAGCCCAAAATAAATATATTCATTACAAAATCAGGTTTGGTTGTCAACACTAACTACATGATTTTTCTGGCGTTGAAAGGAATTTTGTTGCTTAGGATTTAAAATTGGAAGAAAAAGAGTGGACTGTTTTTGTTACATGATTGCACCTGCTACTACCAATATTTGCACGAATGGATGAATGAGGCTTCGATCCATGAATCTAATGATTGTTCGGACAAAAACACTATTCTTTTTGTTCGTGTCATATTTATAGCATTTAAACAACATGCACTATGTTAAAGTATCGATTTGTTTTAAAATAGTTGTCCTACATAATATCAATTGTTGGATCCTATTTTATCAAAGATCATTTTTAACTACACTTGACATATACAAGTTCCTAAAATTAATAGTATATATGTTGTTGTGATTTGTGACATAAAATCACATATATTGATAGAAACGAGGCATGGATGTGCTTGGCGGTAGAGGAGATGGTGCAGCAATAGAAAGAAGGTTAGAAGGAGCAGTTTGGCATTTGAGCGGATTTATTGCTGGATTTTGACCCGGTCTTTCTGTGACTTATCTGCAAGTATTGAGGGGATATATTCCTAATATATCTCTAAGAGGAAAATTGGATATTTTTCCTAGGTCTTCCATTCTCCTATAAAAGAAGCACATTGGGTTGGATTAATGCATGACCGAATAGAGTGGCGGCTGCGTGCCTCTAGGGCTTGGTGCCCTAGAGATGATTGGTGCCTCCAGTTAATCCAAGGCTTAGCCGTCGTTCTTCATTGTTCTCCTTCTCCAACAAAGAGTGTTAGTCATCTAGATATTCTTTCCCTTTCTCAATAAGGTTATTGATTCTTGTAATTTTGTTTATTGTTGGTTTTGATCCATTGAGTGTAAACAAAATTTGGTTTTGAGAATCAATAAAGAGGGTGGTTGGGTGGAATATCTTGTGTTTGCGCGTGTGATTTCATATCTGTGTTTGTTTCCATAGAAATCATCTTTAAGTAATTGGGTGAATAAGATCATGGTCGCTTCCGCGAAGGCGCAGTTTTCACAACAGTTGGTATCAGAGCTAGATTATCGCAAAGCTTAGAGTGATTTTGGATTGGAAAATTGATTTTTGTTCGGAAAAAATTGAATTTTTGTTGAAAAAAAAATCAATTTTTTTTTACGTCGGATATGATGGCACTATTGGTGATGACTAATTTTGATTGGGGATTTAAAGGCCTCAATTGTTTGGTTGATGGAGATGAAGAGGAGCCCTCAGATGTGGATGGGGGAAGATGGAAGAAAACAATGATGTTGGCAATTGGTTTGATTTGCCTATACCATGGTGATTCGGTTCATGTTTTCAACAGGGGTCTTCACGTTGATGATGCTCGAGGGATCAAGAGTGATCGAGGAAGGATCTCGGGTCAAGTGGTAGATGGGTGTCGATGTGGTAGGCGAGTGACGGTTGAAGATCCTAGTCCACAACAAGGTGGAGAGGTTAATTTGGTCACTGCTGATGTGTTCGACAGGGGTCTTCACGTTGATGATGCTCGAGGGATCCAGAGTGATCGAGGAAGGAGCTCAGATCAAGTGGTAGACCGGTGTCGTGGAATTACAAGCACTTTTAGACCGTTGGTTGATGCACAGTGCAGCTCAGGTGGTAGATGCATCTTTTGCAGGCGGTGAGTTGTGTTTGTAATTGAGGTGTGGTCGTAGTCCTTTCAAATCGACTGGGCGTATCTCGTTGCCCTGAAATCGAGGTTGTGGGGCGTATCTCGTTGCTTGGAAATCAAGGTTGGTTCTAATTGAGAGAAGGTGTCGTTGAAAGAGCTAGATGACTTGTTTGGTGATTGTTGGAGTGTTGATATGATTTCAGATTAAGGTGGAGCATTGTGATGGTGATTTCACATGTCCATGGAAGTCGGTTGACTTGTTGTTGATGTGATTTCATATCAAGGTGGAGTGTTGTGATTTGTGACATAAAATCACATATGTTGATAGAGACGAGGCGTGAATGTGCTTGGCGGTAGAGGAGATGGTGCAGTAACAGAAAGAAGGTTAGAAGGAGCAGTTTGGCATTTGAGCGGATTTATTGCTGGATTTTGACCCGGTCTTTCTGTGACTTATCTGCAAGTATTGAGGGGATATATTCCTAATATATCTCTAAGAGGAAAATTGGATATTTTTCCTAGGTCTTCTATTCTCCTATAAAAGCAGCACATTGGTTTGGATTAATGCATGACCGAATAGAGTGGCGGCTGCGTGCCTTCTAGGGCTTGGTGCCCTAGAGATGATTGGTGCCTCCAGTTAATCCAAGGCTTAGCTGTCGTTCTTCATTGTTCTCCTTCTCCAACAAAGAGTGTTAGTCATCTAGATATTCTTTCCCTTTCTCTATAAGGTTATTGATTCTTGTAATTTTTTTTATTGTTGGTTTTGATCCATTGAGTGTAAAAAAAATTTGGTTTTGAGAATCAATAAAGAGGGTGGTTGGGTGGAATATCTTGTGTTTGCGCGTGTGATTTCATATCTGTGTTTGTTTCCATAGAAATCATCTTTATGTAATTGGGTGAATAAGTTCATGGTCGCTTCCGCAAAGGCGTAGTTTTCATAACATATGTTACATGATTGTCATTGTCATTTTTTCTTCATTCAGAGACAAAATTTTCTTTCTCTGAACATTCTAAACCTGAACGTTTCTACTTCGTGCAGGTAGTTAGTGTTCTTTAGGGGAAAGGAGAAGGAAGGAAAAGGAATTTGGGGGGGGGGGGGGGGAGAAGGGGAGGGGGCAGTGTTGGTACTCTGTTTTGCTGTTAAAATTATGTATGCTCTCAGGGGATTACACAAGTAGTTGGTTTGCATTTGATTTCTTATGTTTTGCTGTTAAAATTATGTATGCGCATTAGTTAAATTCTAACTAACGTTATATTTTCTTAGGTTTTGCAGGGTAGACACAATGTGACAGAAGTGAACAAACCTCAAGTAATTATTATTTTTATTGGTTTCACATCGTTTTTATTTCAACTTTTTATTCAATTAGTTTCATAATTTTCCTATGTTTAAATGTAGTGCAACTTTGATAAAAATAATAAAAAGTGTGATTTACTGGATTGATGAGGAAATGAAGAGATTGTTGCTGAATGAAGATTTGTGTCAGATGATACGAGCAAGCTTGTCAATGATGTTCTTTTGGGGCTGGATGCGATGATAATTTTAGTTGAATGTCAAATCAAGCTGGATGCTTTTGTATGGAGCCTACAACTTCTTTCACACTTTTTGGCGAAGCAAAGGATAATATTGTAGCATGGCCGAAGAATATAGTTGTTCTACATTCAACTGATCACAATGGAGGAGAGGATAAAGTAAACATTTTTCTTCACAATGAACATGCAATTTTATTATATACATTTTTTAGTAAATAAATATTTTTACCTCTAATAGAGTAGAAGTAGCAGCTTAGAATGCAAATGCAAGATTTTTTTAGTTGGGGAGGCGACAAGCAATTAGTAGCTTTAGGACGATTACATTTGAGCATCTTATAGGAAATTGTTAACGATGTTCCTCTTGGACCAATAGCTATGATTATTTAGATAGATGAACCACTAAATTCAGAAGCTTTTTGTGGAGGCCAACCCTGGTTTCATCCGAATTGCGAATGTTGCCGGTAAAAAGATTGCACGACCTGAATCGCAAGTAGTTGGTGAGACGGTTGATACTACCATTCCTATTACGACTAAGGATGTGGTTAAAACATTTATAGTACTTGATTTTTATGCACTCTTTCTATTTTTTAAGGATTAGGAACTTCATTTTTCTCTTTTTTCAACTTACAGACCGCAAACTCAAGAACAAACAATAAATGCAAGTTACCGAATTTATCGGGAAATAGGAAAGTAGTTGCTTTATGACAGGTGGAATCAACCGATCCAAATGCAAGAGTACATTTCAGACCACTAGGAAACAATGTAGTTAAATTTTGGGTAGAGACCATAAAAGAGCCAGTAGTAGAGCTATGGAGGCAAACATCCGAACTACAGTACATGGAAGATGTCTGTAAAGACCCGTAAATACCCACCCAATGGATTGACCATAAACCACACACGTCTGACCCAAAAGTTGGAAATCCACGAATACTTTAACTTTGGGAATACAACACATTAGAACAATAACAGCAGACTTTTATTACATCATGATAATATAACATCAGAGTACAGAATATCAGAGTACATCGAAAAATAAAATAATACAGCGGAAGATAAATTTTACATTAAATAATACATTGCAGTGGAAGATTATCAAAAGCTCTGGACACAGCTTTAAGCTTCGATCCAGGATCCTGCTAAAGAGATAAATATCTGCAAAAAGCTACTCGACTGCCCGTGTGAAAAATATGAGCACCCGAGTTTGCCAGTGAAACAAACTACAGGTCAGTCATGGGACTGGTATGAGAAATCTTAACTTAACTAATCTAAATAAAAGGCTAATCACAGGACCACGCCGCTAACGCGGAACAGGTTTACTCCATTGGATTGCCAATGCATAAAATAAAGTAAATCGTTAAACAACGCAATGCTTTTTAGAAAAATGAAACCATTAGAAGACTCAAGTCCCATCACACATTGCAATGCAAATCAGAAGATAGAGTTTTACCTTATAATAGTCAAAAGATGCTTGATACGATAAAAAATGGATTTGATATTATTATTAGTGTATATTTTTTTTAAAACATTTCAATCATAATGTATCAATCATAGATGACATAGTACCCCGTCCTACTATATCGCCATACTAGTTCTACAATCAAAACCGCAAGGTGTCGTATTGGAAATTGGGTTTCCATCATGAAATCGAGGCTAGGGATCGTCCTCTCCGATTCGAGGCACTCTAGCAAATGCCTCAGGATCCCCCGCAGTGAACCCTTGGATCTTCAGGGCCGGTCCACACCTATCGAAAGTGGATTGGCAATTCCTGAAGCCACGCTTCCTGGTTCCTTCGAACCTCCATATGGCCACTAACAACCTATAAATCCGAGGTACCTCAATCCATCATCCACATAAGTAAAATGCCAGCCAGTTTAAGCACTGGCACTACTCCTAGCTAGAAAGAAACGTGTGCACTCCCTACAGTCCTAATCCCGTTTTTGACTCATACCAGGGTGTGAGGCTCGAGAAGTCATGCTATACACAAAGCTACGCCTAAACAGGCTCTGCTTTGATCATCCCACAAGGCCCTGTTTTTCAACAAAAGCCTTGATACATGCATCTTGGCATGCCACATTGTCAATCCATACCATTAATTCCTACCAATATATAACCTCTAAGCTCGTACGTCTTAGAGAAGGGTGCTAACCACCAAACATATATATATATAGCAAAGATTAACGAATACAGTATAAAGGAATACAACGTCAGACATACGATCCATTTACAAGTCCGTTCTGGGTCTGAACGAAACTAGAGGCACCTTATTCCTCGCATATCCGAACAATCAACAAATACGTCCGGACAACCACCACTGCAGCCCCTTTCGAGGTAGCTACTCCAATCACGGGCGTCAGTAGTCCTCATCTATTCGATGTGAAGATCGTCGATCTTCAATCACCGTCTTCAACTCTTCGACTTATGTCTTCGTATAATCATTTGAAATGAGATTGAACTCAGACTTTTCAAATGATTCTCATACACACACACAAATATATATATATATATATATATATATATATATATATATATATATATATATAAGAATACCTTGAAATGAAGCTTTTGAAAAGTCCCAAATGCCCTTTTAAATTTGTATTGTTCGACTGGGGCAGTTTTGTCCATCTGTTAGTGATGTTCTGGTACCACGCTTCCACTATCTCCTATCTCCACGCACTCCAATTCCTCATTTCTGTCGATCCACGTGTTCTTCTTCGTTCTTCTCTCCACAGCCACATATTCGTCTTCGTTCTCTTTTTCCTCATCGATGAAGATCGACGAAGCCAAAAACTCCAAATTTCCTACAGCGATGAAGATCGGCGAAAGCAACAAACCCAACTTCGGTAATTTAGTATATACTTTCTTTTTAATTTATTTGTCCACAATTTCCCAATTGTCTTACTTTCTTCTGAAGAGCGATGAAGATCCAACATAGCAAATCATCCAACTTTCCTGCAGCGATGAAGATCGGCGAAAGCAACAAAGTCAACTTCGGTAATCTAATATGTACTTTCTTTTTAGTTTATTTCTCCACAATTTCCTGATTGGTTTACTTTCTCCTAAATTTATTTCTGTTCGAACTCATGCTTTATTCGATTCCGCGATATAAATGTGATTTTGGTATGTAAATTTATTCAGTTTTAATCTATTTGACTATGTAATGACAATTTATTCCAACTGAACTTGTTAGGAATTAGGAATTCTATTCTTTGAATGGTGTTGCTGAGATTTCTACTAATCTTTGCTATAACCACTGAAGTTGCTCATCATATTTAATTAGTTGACCAACATCAATTATTTGTAACAGGTACTTTAATTGATAATTTAATATGTACTTTCATTTTATTTTATGCAACTTTGATGTATTGACAGATGTAATGGAGTAGAATCATCATGAGAGGTAAATCAAACAAATTGCCTTATGCTGAATTTGAAGTTTCATCATTTACATTATATATATTGTTTGTGCTTGATTCATTTTTAGGTTTATGAAAATGGTTTGATTGTTTTCTTCTAAGAGTTTCTACATAAAAAATTCTTTGACATTCAATTCGAAGTCAATACAAGGAGATGTAGTTAGGAACACTAATTTAATTAGTTTTGTTAGTACGAATGTTTATATTTGTATACACTGCCAAACATTAAAATATGTACAGTGAGTTATTCAGTTTACAGGATGAGCTCAGTCTTGCTTGGTTTTTTACCCATACACATATACGTATCCGCATGTAAAAGAAAAAGACAAATTTTTTGTATAAATTAATGTCAAAAGTTAAACATCAGTTAGAATATTTGTTGCTTATCTATTTTGTTACTAAGTGTCAGTCTTGCTGGATTGCTTGGTTTTTTGACCCACACACATATTGATTACACTATTTCATAGTTGTTTAAAATTGTATTAACCTTCTTTTTAAGCATTTTATCAGCACCGTCGACATATTTGGTTATTTCTAAACCGTGAAAGATATTTTCAATTACGATTTTTTATGATGTTTATGTCTAATTTTGTAGGTCTCTTTACATATCTAATTATGTTGGTTTTATTAAATTCAGTTTGGTCTACCTAAAATTTGATGATATATTTACAAATACAAACAATGTAGAGTTGAAATAAAGTAGAACAACATAAATTTTAATGATATATTCGGGAATATAAAAGAAAAGAAGTGTAATCCACATAAATAGTTTATTGCAAAAACATGGATGCATTGTAAAAACTAAAGATGAAGAATTTAATTTATTACACTATTTCATCAACTATTCATATATACAAAACCTGAAATAAATTATTATTAAATTTCGTTGATGAATTTAGAATTTTTGCTCAATTTTAGTTGTTTCCAATAGTTGAATTTTCCTGTCAACCAAAATGTTCATTCTGCCTCTTGCTACATTTTTGAACAAATACATTTTCTTTAAAAGTAATTAACATCTCATTTTTGAACGAATACTTTTTCTTTGAATTAAATAACATCTCATTAGCAGTATTTATAGATATTTGATTAAGGTCATTTATATTCATCTTACATCACAGTGATTTCTTCTATATTAATCATTCATTTTACTGCTCCTTATTTGGGTAATAAAATTATTACTAGATAGCAAGTAAGATATGGAGCCACTTGAAGTAGGTGGACACAAATGAACGGATAATTGTCTATAGGTAACCTATTTTATATATGTTTTGTTTTAATATTTGTTTGTTTCCTTCAATTACTATCATCTGAACATAATATTCCTTATTGCTGACTGTAATCCCTCTAGCACATATTCATTAGTGTAAGTAAAACCCATTTGTGTAATAAGAATGACAAATTGTGTTCCTTTGCTTCCAAAGCACAAATCATTCTTTTGTTCCTACATTTTTTTCCACCTTTTTATACAAGCTATTAACACCATATTTTTCTCCGTAGGTATGAATATGACAGTAATGCTTTATTCAATGTTTTTGGAAATCATGTTATCATCATAAGAGATTATTATCCTAGAAACAACCAATTTAAGATTTATGACAAACTTAAAAGGGTTCTACGTGTGGTCAAAGATTATCTAGCCATGATAAGTAGTAAGTTTTGCTTTCAAACAAGCGCGTAACAAATTAGTGGAAGATGAATGTAAATGTTAGACCTGGTGTTAGACTGAATCTCTTAATGCTCATTTGTTGAACTTCATATTTATTTTTCAAGTTTCATATCATTTTTTATTAAAACTTGATAGTTTTATCTTATTTCAAATTTAAATGGTTAGTTAACACCAAGAAGATATATGAACATGTGTACGTATAATTGTTTAAAATTTCCTTAACCTGTTAATTTTGTTTGTGTGGTGTATTGACACCAATAAGATATGTAAGCTTGATTTGATCGTAAATACTGCCTCGCATTTTCAGTTATGAACTTTTAATGCTATGTATATATAATTTTGTGATGGGTTTATAGATTTCATTTTGATCTACCTAAATTTTGATGATATATTTACAATTACAAGCAGTGTAGATTTGAAATTTAACCACAACAAGATAAAATTTAATGATATATTTTCAAATAAAATAACAAAAGAGTGATCCACATAAATAGTTGAATGTGAGGAAATGGGTACATAGCTAAAACTAAAGGCGAAGAAGATGTTTATGTTTATTACACTATTTCATCCAGTATCCATGCAAACAAAAACTAATATAAATAATTGTTAAAGGAATTATGAATTCTTGCTCATTTTTAGTTATTTCAAATAAATGAAGTTTCCTGTAAAAAATGTTCCTCAATGAAGCTCCAAAGAAAAAACGCACTTTGTACTTTTGGTTATAATGGATTGGATAAAGTACATGTTCACGCTAAGATGTCCGCTTGATTTCTTACTTATTAGCCAGTAATAACAGGATAAGCAACCTTTTTTTTGGTTATGTATATCAGTATATGGAAAAAAGTTCAGTTATCTTATGATGCATATCTGTATTGTCTAAAACTTCTGCTTCAATAAATATTTTTGATTCATCGTTGGCCAGCTTATATTTGCATGTTTTCCAGCCTGAACCCAATATGATATTTACCATTTTTATTTGTGTTGTATCCATTTTCTATTTGAGATATGAATCGACCATTATAAGTTGATTTTTTTAGTCAGTTGGCATGTATATAGAAAACTACAATATACAAAAAATATTATTTGCTTACCATTAGCTTTGATTTTAGTTGAACATGACAATACTGAGATTTCTTTATGCTGGAAATTAAGCTTTTCAACCCACCCTACCATGTACTTGCTGTCATGTTATACATGCTTGAATTTAGTATTAAATGCTCCACTTGGTAAGTTTTATGTTTGTTGCTGCTTTGATGGCAAGAGTAAATAGTTTTTCTTTTGTATTTAGTAGAAAAGTTAACCCAAGTAATTTATTTTCAAAGAAAAAGGCAAAAAATAATAGTAGGAGAAATTGCTTTTGCATTTAATTGACATATGCTCATTCATCTCTTAATTATAATCAAATTGGGGGATGTGCTATTGACAGCAATACAAATTTTGTATGCTCAAATTTGCGGATGGATTCTTTCTCTCTATACATGTAATTTTTTTATTCCTTAACATTCATTTATCTGGAAAATTAATTATTGGTTCTCTTAGTCTATTTTCTTTTTATCCCAGTTAAGGGAATATTGCTGCTTTACTGTTAAAGATAATTTGGTAGTTTTTTTTTCTTTTCTGTCCTTGATTTTTTTTGTTCGTATTTTAAATAGCTCCATTATTGTCAAGTAACTGCTTTTACCTACATAATTGATTTGTCAAAATCCTTACTACTAGATGATTTCTCATAATTCAGCAGAAACAATAAATTGAAATATATTTGATTAAATATACCCCATTTATTAATCTATCTAACATTTTATCAAATTTTAGCATATCCATCAATGTAGAAAATGCGATATTAATTTTTTAGTTTACCCAACTTATTGATTCTATAAATAAAATATTTCATATGCTCATGTATGTATTCTCTAAATTTCTTCTTCAATATAATATTTTTGATTTAAATACATCTTTCACAAGCTAAATGAAAAAAGATTAGATTAGTGCAGAATTATTAAAAATAATCCCATCATGAATCCATAATGCACACTATTACTTGGTTCACTTGGTTGAAAATAATAACTGAAAATGAAATTATTACCACCTTATATTGCATGTTTTTTCATCCTGAACCCAATATGATGTTTAACTTTCTTATTCATGTTGTACTCGCTTTCCATTTGAGATATGAATCGACCATGTAATCAGGTTGATTTTTTTAGTCAATTGACATGTATATAGAAGATCACAATTCATAAATATTTTCTTTGTTTACTGAGTTTTGTTTTCAGTTCAATACGACAATAATTAAATTCCCCTTCCCCTCTTTGAAATTGAGCTTTTCAATCCACCCTATCATGTGCTTGCTGTTACTTCATACATGGTTGAATTTAGTATTAATTGCTCTACTTGATAATAGTTTTATATATTAATGCTGCTTTGATAGCAACGGTAAATAGTGTTGCTTTTGCATTTAGTAGGGCAGTTATGACGAGTTATTTGTTTTTAAAGTAAAAGGTAAAAAAACAACACTGGCAGAAATAATTTTTATATAATTAGTTGACTCGGACTTATTCTTCTCTTAATTATAATCAAATTTGGGAACGTGCTATTGAGTGGAATACAAATTTATATGCTTAAATTTAGGGGTGGATTCTTCCTCTGGACATGGGTAATTGTTTTTTATTCCTTTTAACATTCATTTATTTGGTATATTCATTATTCTTGGTTTCCTCTTAATCTATTTTCCTTCTTATTGCAGTTTACAGAATGTTATTGCTTTGCCGATAAAACGGTCTGATAGTTTCCTTTTCTTTTCCATCTTTGATTTTTTATTCCCATTTCAATTAAATCTGCTATTGTCGTATGTTTGCTTTGTCTACTGGATTAAATCAGTATTAATTGGTCAAAATCCTTGCTAACAGATGTATTTTCGTATTTTAGCCAAATTAATAAGTTGCAATATATTTTATTAAATATATGCCCCCATTTATTAATCTGTGTAACATTATTACCCAGTTCGTACAGTTGAAAACAATACGTGAAACGAAACTATTACCTTCTTTTATTGCACGTTTGTCAACCTTAAACTAATATGTTGTTTAACATTTTTTATCGCTACTATTACTCACTTTCTATTTGAGATATGAATCGGCTATTATAATGACAGTTTTTTTTTTTTTTTTTTTTTTTAGTGTCAGTTGGCGTATACATAGAAAACCACAATATATAAATATGTTCTTTATTTAATATCACTTTTGTAACAAGGACACAATTGTCGTTCATATTAGCTACATTCTTATGCTAAGAAGTAAATGCAAGGTATTTCTCCCCACAGTTACGCATCTTTCTAGAAGCTGCTTCTCCCATAGCAGGTTTGATATTCTTCGTCTTTGCAACTGTTTACTACTTCTAGCGTATTCTATTTTTTCCTTTGATTTTGAAGATATATACCGATCTACTTTCTTCAGTTCAAAATTATGGAGCTTTTATCACTCTAAACATTTATCCATATAAAGTTTATTTTTACTCTCTCACATGTGAGTCATCTTCCCTCTATTCCTATAAAGAAGGTGGAAAATTGTTTCTAATCGATTTGTATGATCATTTTAAAAAAGTTGATATTAAGTCACCACAAGTTGATTTACAGAAATTTATATCGACATTTCATTTTTTTTATTAGTCACTATATTTCTGATTACCTGATTGTCTGATTCAAACATAACTAGCCATCCTTTTGCATTTTTGCAGCAGTGCATGCATTTGATTACCATGATCCAACTTTCTGGACTAGACATGCATATATTATTTTAATCCTTAGTATAGTATCATTGTCTTTAGGTGTCCTTTATTTATTGCATAAGTTCAAGAGTACATTTACATATCCAGCGACATAGTCTATTAGTGCTTATGTTGATTTTGGGTTCAAGGTTATTTAATCTACACACAGGTGCAAATGTAACATTACCGGTTTACTGAGAAGATATTGATATGCTTTTATCATTTGATTTTCAATGATAGGGAAACAGGTCGAGAGATATGTAGATCTAACATTTTTAACCATCCAATGCAACACTATTGTTGTTAAGAGGAAAGCCTAGCGGCAATATATATGAAACCAATACTCATTAACATTAAGTGTATTATGTAAAATGGAAATACTGAGCGAAGTTCTAACAAGATGTTGTGCGCATGTATACTGTGTAAATTTATGGAATCTTCCAATTCATAATGATTATATGCATTAACAAAGATAATTTAAGGGCAATAATCCTATTCAGTATATTTTAAGATGAAACAAATATTAAACAGAGCATGTCATAGTATAAGATATCTAACTCATAATAAGACGAGAATAGTTGGGAATGATTAATCATCTTTTATACACGATATTACATGGCATCACTTTGTTTTCTAATGTCATATTAGAATAGATGTGGTCATATATAATGCTAAATCCATATATTATATTGCCGCTTAGAGATGAAACACATAGTCAGGCCCGGTCCTATTGGTAGGCTGACAAGCCAACTGTTTAGGGTAGCAGGGTGAGGAGGGGCAACATTTTAATAATTTGGATATGTTCATGTGTACATGACTGTAACATAATGACTTATAACATGCATGTCCAGGTAGTTCTTTGTATTGGCTTTAACAAGGGCAGCCGAAATTTAATCTATGAAAAGTTGACCAAGTGTGAACATGTGATGCATGTTTTTGGTTTTTCTTTTAAATCGGTCGAGAATATAGAATGCACCATCTTTTATTATGGAAGATTGATCATCAAAAGAGGAGAGCAACCAGTTTTTACTGATATATAATCCAAAAAAAGCACATAGAAGTAAGAAGAAAAAAGAGATTTGTTTAATGTTTACTACGTGCAAATTTTAATAGCTTTATATAATTATTGTGCTGTAGGATAAAACACAAAAGGCCCGCAAAGCATAGCTATGAAATGGAATTGAAGAACTAAATTGCACTACATTGGCGTTCATCATGCTGCAAATGCATAGAATGAAGTGCCAAACCAGCTGTTTTGTGTGATGGCAGGCCAGCAAACATTGATGGTTGAGTTGACACTATAGAGAAAAACGCACATTAACTAGATAGGATACCAAGCCCGATTTTTATGAGAAAATGCAGAGCCTATGAACATCAAGAAGACAACATGTATATCTGGGCTGACTGCCATAATTTGTCACTGATCCGCACAACAAAGCAGAGATAACAAATGCATCCAACGTAGAAGAGCCAGCGAAATGTGGATAACAACTGAAGATAACATGTATTCAGCAAATGCATGCAAGAATTAGAATGCCACCACGTCTGTTTACTAATATTTGCAATAAGATCATAAGTTTGAGAAGAATTAATCATTCATTATAAAGAAAAAAGGTATTGTTGCTCAAAGAAATTCAGCATCATAAATTGTTCTGAATGCGATGCAAAGCTATAGATTTGTTTTTACTTCCTTTTTATTTCTACAAGTTAAATCGTGTGAATCTGTTCAACGAATATGAATATGAAGGCAATGGAGTTTGATTGTTTATATTTTGAAATTCTAGACCAAAATTAAAACAAAATCATAATGAAGTAATGTTGAAATTTTGTGAGAAGCCAATATGTCCTGTGCCATGACTATAAGTTTACCATTTAAACGCTCCTACCTACTTTTTGTCTAATTTTTTCAACAATGATTTAGAATTGTAAGTTCCATAGTTGAAAGGAAAATTTGCATGATTGTTATAATTAAATTATCATTTGAGGTTATTTCAGTTCAAGGGTTATAAATTACACTTAGATCCAAATAAATTTTGATGTTAGTCGGCAAAACCAAATGGTAGCTACTGGGCACTGAAACCATCGTACCTCTAACATACTTTGGCTTTTATAGTCTACAAGTTGTGTGTTGAAAATAAATAAATTGTTCAAGTGATATTTGTGTGCGAAGGACCGAATAATATATCAGTGTATTGACATATATTTGGGAATACAGCAGCAGGTTGTATTTGGTAGTGATTGAATGGGTGACTGGGAAGAAGGCATGACAAGCTTAGAAGATGGTTACAAACATTACAAAAATCTAGCATGGACTATCGTTACTATGTAGAAGATAACTGAGTACTTCATGGGGATCCACATGTATGAAAGACTATTTTTGTTTATAAGCAACATGGAGAAACGCAAGCATGATGCAATACTAATAATGGTGATTGAAAATAAGGCAAATTTACTCTTATATGAGAATGATAGTTACAGTATATGAAAGCCCACTTCTCATTTCTGTCGGCAATTTACTCCCCTTCCTTCAATCAACATATGGCGGATGTAAAGAATTGGGTTAAACTTGCTTATATATGTTTGATTGTGGATACTGCTGCTTTTTGGTTAATGTGTAACTATATTAATTATTATGTCATTTGTAAATATAAGATAGGGAATGTGAGTGATTGACATTGACTTCTGCTACCTACATATAGTTTTGTATGTGAAAATGCGTAAGAAACAAACGATATACCTACTGTAAAGGCTTTACAAAATCAATGTTATTTTCTATGATATGTAATTAATGGGTCTATGCACTTTATTATGGCTTTACTTTATTATAGTTTTAAGTGTTATTATTTTAGTTTTAAAATGAACGAAAAAAATATCAGTTGAATATCACTGTTTACGAAAAATATCAGTTGAAACTTAAACCAATGCCTTTTTCTTATAAGTATGTGTATAAAATTTTGCATTTACCTAAGATTCTTAATAACAGAAGCTGATCAAAGAATCTAAATTTTTGTTTTTAGATGCTCTTGATATAATTACATCATGAAAGCAAAATAAAAATTAATTTGATACTTCTAAAAATGCTATATGATGATGTCCACATGGTTACAATACCAGCTAACTCTCAAATTCAACTCCCATTCATGTTTTGATAATTGTTTTATTTGCATGTAGATGGAAAATTCAACATGCCATGCATATCAAACCAATTCGTAAAACTAAAAAAGATCTTACAAACAGAGTTTTATTGCACAAATTTCGTCTATACACACGTGCATCGCACGTGCCAAACATACTGGTATATATATATATTAAAACCATTTCATATCGTTATTAGTACTTAATAACGATTTATTGCTTATTTTTATTAATGTAAAAATAGCTATATTCATTCAACGACGCTTCGGGTCGATCGGCGGCCTTTGCGCTGTTTTTATCCAAATTTGATTAACACTTATCTCGAAATCTAACCGTTGGATTTTTATAAAGTTTATATCGTTGGAAAGATTTTCCCAAAGCGGTCCTAATGGTTCTAGTTTTGGGAAAATCCGACGGTCGGATCTTTCGGTATAATCGTTTGAAGTTACGACTTCGAAACACGAACTACCGCGCGCGATTCGTTTTAATTTATATATATATATATATATATATATATATATATATATATATAATATAAATCGTTTGGCGATTTCAACTATTAAGATCAATTTTTTTTATCGCATCTAAAATGACGATAAAAATGTCATTTTATTTCCACTCTTTTTATTGTTTTAGAACGTCAATAAAAATACTTCTTTTAATTCTAATCTTTTTTATTGAATAAAATATCAATAAAAACGTCGCTTTACATTTATCCTTTTTGTTTACACTTAAAATGTAAATAAAGATATCACTTTACATTTTTTCTTTTCACATTTGCATCAAAAGGTAAATAAAAATATAACCTTTTAATTCTAATCCTTTTTATTTTCTCTATTCTAACAATAAAAATATAACATCAAATTCTATCTTTTTGATTACATCTAAAATGTAAATTAAAATGCCTCTTTTAATCTAATCTTTTTATTTACACCTAGAATGTAAATAAAAATGTAACTTTGATTCTATTCTTTATTTACATCTAAATATGCAAATAAAAATGTACTTTCTAATTCATGTTTTAATTCACATATAACATGCAAGTAAAAATTTCACTTTTTAATCCAAGATTCTATTTACATTTAAAATGTAAATATAAATTTTCCTTTTTAATTCACGGTTCTATTTACATCTAAAATATAAATATATGTTTCACTTTTGATTTCTATGTTTTTATTTACATCTAAAATGTAAATAAAAAAATGCACTTTTTATTTCAAGTTTCTATCCACATCTAAAATGTGAATAAAAATGTTCTTTTTCAATTTAGGTTTTTATTCACGTCTAAAAGGTGAATAAAAATATACCTTTTTTTATTTTCATGTTTTTTATTTATATCTAAAAATATAAATAAAAACGTCAACTTTTTTATAATCATGTTTTTATTTACAACTAAATTGCAAACAAAAATGTACTTTATATTTTCATGTATTTATTTGCAACTAATTTGCAAATAAAAACGTACTTCATTTTCTATGGTTTTTATTTGCATATAAAAAGGCAAGTAAAAATGTACTTATAAATTTCATGCCTTTTATTCATATCTAAAATGTGAATAAAATATCCTTTATAAATTCATGTCTTTACTCACATCTAAAATGTGAATAAAATATACTCTTTTAGTTCAAGTCTTTTATTTACATGTAAAATGTAAATAAGATATACTTCTTTATTCATGCCTTTATTTGCATGTAAAAAGGTAAATAAGATAAACTTTCTTTTCTAATACATGTTTTTATTTAAATATAAAATGTAAATAAAAATGTTCTTTTCTAATAGATGAATTTTTTTCTATATTTTTAACATTGCATTAAAAGTGAATTTAAAAATGTCACTTTTAATTCCATCCTTTTTAAATGATAAAAGTGAACATTTTTGTTTAATCCTTTTTCAATGAACAAAAATGTTTATCTTGGTTTAATCCCTTTTTAATGAACAAAAATGTTTATCTTGGTTTAATCCTTTTTTAATGAACAAAAATGTTTATCTTGGTTTAATCCCTTTTTAATGAACAAAAATGTTTATCTTGGTTTAATCCCTTTTTAATGAACAAAAAAGTTTATCTTGGTTTAATCCTTTTTTAATGAACAAAAATGTTTATCTTGGTTTAATCCCTTTTTAATGAACAAAAATGTTTATCTTGGTTTAATCCCTTTTTGCTGCCAAAGGTGTATATTTTGGTTTAATCCTATTCAATGACAAAAAATGTGTATTTTTAGTTTCACTCCTTTTTTTTCAATTGACAAAAATGTGTATTTTGTCCCATTCTTTTTTATTGACCAAAAATGTATATTTTTGGTTTCCCTGATGTGACACATTTATTTCCTTACATTTTCTTATGTATTCTAATAACATGTAAAAGTCAATTTTATATACTCACATTTTTCTAAGTATTCTAATGACATATAAAAGTATATTATATATATTCACATTTTCCTATTACTTCTAATAACATATAAATGGTCATTTATTGGTAATCAATTTTCTATGTTATTCTAATATCAAATATCATAATATTTTATATGTAAAACATTTTCTGTGAATTCTAATATCATATAAAATAGTGTTTTATATGTAAACATTTATTTTCTAGTGATTCACATTACAATAAAAATGTAATTTTTATTGTCATCTCTTTTCTAATGATTCATGTTACAATAAAAATGTAATTTTTTTATTGTCTATTCTCACATTTTACATAAAATGTAATTTCTATTTTAATGTCACATTTTACATAAAATATAATTTCTTTTTCTAATATCTCATTTAAAAGTGGTTCCTTTAATCAATTGGCAATTCTAGTTTATTTTTGTTTCAGCCTTTCTAATTGACAAAAATGTTTATTTTGTCGCTACAACTTTTATTTGACAAAAAGTAAATTTTGTCGCTACTACTTTTTATTCTAGTTAGACATTTCTAACATAAATGATCTTTTTATTCTAATTAGAAAATGACACAATTTTTGTTAAAAAAATGTGATTTTTGTTTTGCTGACATTAATACATAGTGAGATTTCTCTTATGTCAACATTTTATACATAACGATGTCCTTTTTCTAGTGTTAACATAAAAATGATAACTTGGTTTTATTGAAAGTTCTAATTCAACAATAAAAAAAATGGTAAAAATGTTTAATTCAACAAAAAGGTTCATTTTTGCTATAACAATTTATTCAAACAAAATGATCCACTTGTTCATGACAATTTTATAATAACACACTATTGATCTACATGTTTGCGATAATTTTTCAATAACATAATATTACTCAACTCAACAGATCTAACAAATATGAGATTCACAATCAACAAATCAACCAATATGATAATTTGGTATGTCTATTCTATTTCAACCAATATGATAATTTAATCTCAACACAATAATCAATAGAATTAATCTGATCATCATAACAGCGACAATCGTAATTATTATCAAATCACGAACAATCATATACTGAATTTAACAGCAGAGGAATAATAGCACAATTATAATTAATTTATTTTAATTATTTAAAAGGAAATAGAGTTCTCACATTGATTTGCCTAAATTTTCAAAGTTCCCTGTTTCAGATCTGGTCAGTTCCATGCTGTAGGTCTCATCAACACGAGTCCAACGAACTTCGTTTCGTTTAATTCCGTTCTGATATGACAAAGTTATGATCTTGTTTACATTTGAAATAATTAAAATAAGATTGTTTTAATTAATCTCATCATATTCCTTAATCACCTTTCTAATCATCTTCCTCCTTTTGATATCGCGAAACCCATTTCTGTCGTTGTCTTCTACCATCTATGCGCGGCACTATGGGGGACTGGAGACCGATCATGGGACACCAGGAGGAAGGGCGGAGTGGCGCCTCCCCACGGTGGCACCGACGTCAATCTCGGTGGGCCCTGGGCCCATGAATTCCGCCTCGAACGGCGGTTCTTCTCGCTTGAAATTCGAGCAACACCGACCATCAATTGCCATCAAACCCATCCCAAAAAAAGCCCTCCTTCGATACTAATTCGTTCAACAGGGGCTTGATCTGATTCTCGATGGATTAAGAGAAAATAAGAGGGGAAGTGAGGAGCGTTTCTGGCCTTTGAAAGAGATGATGGCGGCTGTAGTGTATTAGGGTTCTGCGTATAGGCCGTATTCATACCGTATATATAGTATTTCTTTTATATTTACTTATTTAATTAACAAAAGAAGCCCGTTACACATAATAACTGCAAATCCAATCCAACGAGTGTCACCCTAGCTAATAAACCCCGTCCCGGACACAATGGGCTAGGTCTTGTCAGTCGGTTTGATTATCTCAGCCTCGTTTTATTTAAAATAATATTTAAATCATTTATTTATTAAATTCCATCGTACATTTAAATTTACTAGGGCCACATACGACCTCTAAAAATTATAGAAAAATTATTTCTAGTTTTGTTTTGACGATATGGTCCTAACAAAACTAATTTCGTCGAATTCTGAGACCTTTTGAAAAATGGTCATTTTTCAGTCGATTAAATTTGACTAAATTAAACAAAACACATTTTCCTTCGCCACGCTCACATATTAATTCAAAAAATTATGGAAAATTAAACCTAGCAATAATTTGACATTCCGGTTCCAACAAAAGTGGTTTCGTCGAAAACAGAGGTCGTTTGTAAAATGGCTATTTTTAAGGGCTATATATTATATTAAAAAATAAATAAATTCTACAACGACTTTTCTAAATTTTAAACTGGACATGACTTTCAACTTTTAAAGTGAAATATCAGTTTCTCACATTCGTTAGAAAGATATGATTAAACAGATTCAAATATTTCTGGTTTTACTGAAATCCGATTTATTTTGAATCCTATACATTCAGTTAAAGTTTAAAATTAAATTTTCAAACTGCAGCTCTGTTTTAAACTCCTTTTATAATTAAATTAAATTTATTCATTTCAACTTCAATTAAAATAAATTTTTAGTCATTATTATTTAAAATAAATAAATATTTTAAATATCCTAAATTCATTAAAATTTCTAAAATAAAATTTTTAAATTGGGCCCAAAATTCCGGGTTGTTACAATGCCCTCTCTTCTGTTATAGCTTCTCTTGCTACGCATGTTGTAATGGAATGAATTTTGAGTAAATCTTTACCATTTAATTTTTATGTTAGTTGTTACATTAAGCCATGAGCTTTAAACTCTAGTTGGTAATAAATTGTCTTTTGATACCACTGCCTTTTGTCTAGAAAGAGTATCTTATTCTTGACTTAACTAATAAACCACTTCATAATAATTTTACATGTCTTTATATCGTGTTGTTTAATAATTTTATAAGCTGTGTAACTCTTTTTTCCATCTGATATAATAATTCATGTTCACCTTTGCAGTAAATGTTGTGTATCCTATTTTTTGGCTAAAGATAGATTTGAAATCAAGGTAGATTCAAAATCAATGATTTTTTATTTGATTCTTGTTTCAGATGCAATCTACGAAATTATACGTTGTCAATGTTTTTAGGTGTATTTTAATGCTTATTAGAAAGTGGATTGGAGATACAACGCATGTAGTTGGGTACTTCTATGTTAGTTGAAGTGGATATGCAATGGTAAGCTTCCTCTTTCCTTCTTTTATGTTGACACCCTAGGTATTGATTATGATGACAACAGCCATATAAAAATTATTACTAACATATCTTGCAAGTTGTGCAGTTACATAAGATATATTATGAAGATATTTATAAAGAAAAACAATAATACAAAAGAAGAATTACAGAGGAAGGATAATCAAAGCAATTGAAGGCAAAAGCCTATTAAAGATGAATGCTGAAAAACAAATGTGTTTGAAGTGACGAGAAGTTAGTTTAACCTTAGAATGCCTTGTTAAAGATTCCATGGCAATTATACTTGAAGCTAATCAACCATTAACCTCAACCGTATCACCAAAATCCACAAATATAAGGAAATATGAAGTGTTGAATATTTGCGACACTTATAAAAATCCTTTTCAACACAAGATATGTAGACGTACATCTTTTGGTATGTCGACATATAACGATTTTTCGGATTTTCAAATTCAAACTGAGAAGTTATTTCCCTCCACCCTTTCACCAAAAGACACATCCTTTCAAACACTATTTAAAGGCTCCTAGAAACTAATTTTTACATAATATTTTCACATTTTATTCTACTCCTTCTTCTCCATATATTCTCTACACAAATCCATTGAACACTATCCTATTATTTTTGTAAATCCACTCTCTTTCACTCCTATTCTTCATTGATTTGCAAGCCACACAATATCAAAGAGTTGTACTTGAATTCGTATCATTCTCTCTCTGATTTTATCCTATTTCCTCAAAGAATTCAAAGGTATATTACAACTGGAGGTCTGTAGGATCATTATACCAAATATGCAAGAATCTGTAATGAAGATACGACTACTTGCCCTTGTTTGTTGCTGTTGAGAAGGAGAAGTTGTATCTTGTATCCCGTGAAATCAATATTGTAAAGGTGTTCTTGTCACCCGTGGAAAGCAAGCGATTATAGTGAAATTTTGCAGGGTGAAGTGCAGGACTGGATGTAGGATTGGTTAATCCGAACCAGTATAAAAATTCTGGTGTTATTTACTTTATTGCATTTTATTTTATTATTATTTCTTCTTATTTGAATTTGAATAGATATAGTAAATACACTTCATCTCTCTAGTGTCTGAATAGCCTTAAGATCACAAACATTGGGTTATAGGCATCCAGTTCCCTAACAATTGGTATCAGAGCAAGGTTTTCAAAGTTATTATAATCTGTTTTTTTGAAAATTATAAATGGCTAGTGACACTAGTAACACCTTTATTAATTCTTTTATAGAAGGGCAATCTACTACTAGACCCCCACTAATTGATGGCAACAATTATGCTTATTGGGCTTGTAGGATGAAATTTTATTTGCACTCTAATGGTTTAGATATTTGGAACATTATCTAAGTAGAATATATAGAGCCTCAAACTGAATATTCAAAATGGACACTAGACCAAAAGACACAAGCACTTAATAATTCTAAGGCCATGAACATTTTATTTTGCTCTTTAGATAGAAATGAATTTAATCGAGTTTCTATATGTAATTCTGCATGTTAAATTTGGAGAATACTGAAAGTCACGCATGATGGCACCAGTAAAGTAAAACAAACAAAGATATCTTTGCAAACTCACCAGTTTAAACTTTTTCAAATGAAACCAAATGAGTCTATTTCTGATATGTATTCTATATTTCAGATATAGTACTATGTCAATATTAGTAATATGTCAATAGAAGAATTAATTGGTAATCTAATGTCATATGAAGTGAAGTTGCAGGTTAGAAAAGAGAATTGAGGAAATGAGAAGAAATCACTGGCACTTAATGCAATGATCGATAAATGATCAACCAAATGATGATACTACTGATGATGATATCGAGTTTATTACCAAGAAGATCAAGAAATTCTTGAAATACTGGATAACAAAGAAACTTCAAAAAACTAACAACAATAATTCCAGAATTGGAAATATTTTTAGATGTTTTGAATGCGATAAACCCGGTCATCTGAAAAGAGATTGTCCCAACTTAAGAAAACCAAAATACTTTTCAAATATTTCAATAAGGAGAGGAAACAAGCATTCAATGCAACATGGATGATTCAGATACATCATCAAGTGATAGTGATTCAGAAACGGAAAAGGCCAATGTATGCTTCATGGCAATGAATACCAGGTATGGAATTTTGATAAAGAAATTATTAAAGTTTTAAATGATATGCATCGGTATTATGAAATACTTAGGAAAAAGTACAATAATAGTTTAGCAGAAATAGATAGATTTAAAGTATCTAATGAAAAGTTGAGTAAAGAAAAACAATGTCTAGAAGATGAAATTGAAAGATTTAATGCTCATAAAAATGGAAAACACTTGGAAGTTTAAAAAAATATGAAAATGAGTCCTTAAAATTAGAAAATCTTTCAATGAAGTCACAGATCACTAATCTGAATGAAAAAAAATATCATCTTTAAACAATGTTATTGTTAATCGTAGTAAAGATTTTGATGAAATGAAAACTGATATTGACAAATTTAACAAAAGGAAGGATAATCTTGAGAAATTATTATCTGCATCTAAACACAATAGGAATAAGCATGGACTTGCATACACCACTAAGGCTAAATTAAAAAAAAATAGTACTCAATGTACTAAGTTTGTTAAAGCCACCAAGTTCAAACCAAAACCTAGGAAAAGTTAAATCCTACAAGTAGGTTCATTAACTTATGGGTTCAAAAATGGTTGGATAATACTGAAAAAGAAAAATATATTGATAATTTTATTAATAAGGTTCATTTATCTAATGATCATATTTTGAAAGGGCATTCAAATTCTTCATAGGTTTGGCATCCTAAAACTTAACCCCATGGACCCCGACATAAAAACGGTACTAGTGTGCATACTTTTATAAAGTTTCAGGTACCAAAGAAGAGACGCTTAAAGCATATGACAAGAAATCTATTGAATCTTGGATGAGTATGAAAAGGATTTTTTAGTGGCATCAGCAAAGTCGGTAACTCTAAAACTCATCTATTTATTTAGTTTATTCCTTGTTTTAAATTTATTCGATTTCCTCTTTTGTGTTTTATTTATATGCATATGCAAACTCTACATATTGCCTAGAAGTAAATTAATTAATTCTTTTTACCTTCTTTTTGTGACAAAGGGGGAGAAAATTTAAAAATATACCAGACAAAATTATAGGGGGAGTGCATAAAGTTCGGGGGAGTCAAATATAAATAGTATTATATTTTATCTCTCAAATATTTATATGGTTGTCATCATCAAAAATGAGGAGATTGTTGATACCTTAGGTACCCTAGGTATTGATTTTGATGAAAACAACCATATAAACATTATTACTAATATATCTTTCAAGTTGTGTAGTTACATAAGATATATTATGAAAATATTTATAAAGACAAACAAAAATACATAAGAAGAACTACAGAGGAAGGATAATTAAAGCAGTTGAAGACCAAAGCCTATTAAAGTTGAATGCTGAAGAACAAAGGTGTTTGAAGTGATGAGAAGTTGGTTGAACCTTAGAATATCTTGTTAAAGATCCCATGTCAATTATACTTAAAGCTAATAAACCATTGACCTCAACCAAATCACAAAAATCCACAAATATAAGGAAATCTGAAGTGTTGAATATTTGCGACACTTATAAGTGTCTTTTGCAACACAAGATATGTCGACATATATCTTCTGGTATGTCGACATATAACAGTTTTTCAGATTTTCAAATTCAAATTGAGAAGTTATTTCGCTCCATCCTTTCACCAAAATACACGTCCTTTCAAACACTATTTAAAGGCTCTTAGAAATGAATTTTCATGTTGTATTTTCATATTTTCTTCTACTCCTTCTCTATATATTCTCTACACAAATCCATTGAACATTATCATATTATTCTTGCAAATCCACTCTCTCTCACTCCTATTCTTCATTGATTTGCAAGCCACACAATATCAGAGAGTTGTACTTGAATTCTTATCCTTCTCTCTCTGATTTTATCTGATTTCTTCAAAGAATTCAAAGATATTGCCATTGAAGGTCTATAGGATCATTGTACCAAATCTGCAAGAATCTATATTAAAGATACGACTACTTGTCATTGTTTGTTGCTGTTGATAAGGAGAATGTGTATCCTATAGCCTTGAAATCAAGATTATAAAGGTATTCTTGTCATCTGTGGAAAGTAAGCGATTATAGTGAAATTCTGCATGGTGAAGTGCAGGACTGGATGTAGGATTGGTTAATCTGAACCAGTATAAAATCCTGGTGTTATTTACTTTACTGCATTTTATTTTATTATTTATTTCTTTCTATTTGAATTTGTATAGATATAGTAAATACACTTCATCTCTCTAGTATCTGAATAGCCTTAAGATTCATTAACATTGGGTTATAGATACCCAGTTCCCTAACATTTTATTTATCACATGTTTAAACCAAAGGAGAGTTCTTAAGTAATATTTCCATTATTCAAGACATGTCGTTTTCAGTGCATATACTATGCATAATTAAGGGTGTAGTCTTCATCAAGCAATCTTATTCTGTTCAACTCAATTCTATACAGGAATTCAACCCGCCCAAAATGATCTTGATTTCCGAATAATAATAGTAACCGGAATGAATACTTTTCAGACTTGTTTTCACTTCAGTGCATGCTAAATAGAATGATGGAGATATACATCGTGAATATATGCTAAATAGCTACATCATTCTTCGAGTCCGCATCACATTCTTAGTTATGAGAGATAACTTTAGGTTTTAACGTTACATATGTAGGAAGTAGTTGTGAAATATGTATAAATATGTTGGTAGATAGTCATACACTAAATCTTGGCGAGTATGTAAGGAAATAACTAAGTTTAAGTAAATCTTAGCTTTTTGATATTTAACTGGCAAGATTTTAGTAGTTTTTAAAACCGTTCTTGATTAGCATGCTGCAAAACATTCCATGTATTTCTTTCCATTTCTAAATTTTCCTATTGTGCAGTTCATACCTCCTAAACTTAATTTTTAGGATGTATGTTAGCCTGAATTTTTGGTATGACATGCGACCGATCTAGGGTGTAATATTATACTTGTGCACTTGGCATAGCCTGCCCCGCAGTTTGAGGGAGATCTAGAATTAAGTTTAGCATCACCATTCTGAAAGAATTCTCACTAATGTTCATTTATGGCAATGTTAGCGTAGTATTTGAATAGTGATAGTGTGCTATGGAAAACTGGTTGCTTGTGTGCTTGAATTGTTCATCCCAATTTGTTTAGGGTGGAGTGACATCATGACGTAAATGTTTGATTCCAATCCTCTTGGAGTAGTGAAGGCATGTATCGGGCTTTCCAGACTCAAATTTTTTATTGCTTATAGGATTATTTATGGTGAGCATGAACTCAAGTAGTGTAGAACATAAGCTTATAGGATTAGGAATCATATATCCCATCATCTTGCATACCATGAAGATGTGGATACGCCCATTTCAGGTAGCTAATGCGGTATATATGCAGAATGGTAGTATTAATCATGAGTAATATTTATCACATATTTCATTGACCAAGTAGCAAGGTCTGTTCACAGACTTTAGAGAAGGCAAATACTAGTAGGGTTGGGGCATAGTAATTGATATTATTTTATCAAGCATAGTTAACAGCGATGCAATGCACTAAGTTGAGAAACAACATAAGTTTGTTTTCCTTGTCAACCCGGAGATATTTTCTGATATAGTACTAAAAGAAAATAAAAAGAATAAATGCAGTTGTTTTGCAGTAAAGAATATCAAACACAAAATGGATGAAATACTAAGATGAGACTTATCCACACGTGACAATGTGGAGAATCATATAGGGACATTTTGATATTTGCAGTTTCGCAGGTATTGAATTTGAGCGTTTAGGACTTGTACTCGTAATTGCGGTTCAATGTCAGGTGCATGTCCTGTTCAATCGTTTTCTACTACTAATGCTCCTTCAGATCTTAAATTTATATTTTCATGTTTTTGGTTTAAATTTGTATTTTTTTTGTATAGTTTTTCGCTTTAAACCCTTTACAGACTCTTCTTTCAAAATAAAATTTTCAATGTCTTTGCATTTCAACTTATGAAGTTTTTTAGATAGGCTTATTTTCGCAGATCATATCTTTTTGACAAGTGATCTTTTCGGATCCAGGTGATGGAAAAAGAAAGGCTTTGAGTAGTTGAAGTTATTAGCGATGCATTTCGTACTTGTAGACTTTAGATATGAACTATGGTTTGTCTTTTGGTTACTCAAGTTGACAATAATAGAAAATATATGTGTTAGAATTTATTAACTCATGAATTGAAATTATATTTTGTTAGTTGATACTTTATTTTGTTATCATTAATATGCGTTATATTTGCTTTTTTTTTTTTTGCTCATACATTACTCTTTAACTTGCTATGAAGATTCATTTTGGTTGCTATTATTGAAATGTATGAGTTGTATATACAAGCTATAATAGGATTTAGCAACACTATAACATGTTAATTTGATAGCGCCATATAGTAGCTATCGAGGAAAAAAGTTATAGAAGCTATACTGTGTTGTAAAGATTCTCAATTTCATTGAGAATTAGATGTATTATAGCGGTAAAGATAAGCTATTGTATTCATGTAACGTAGCGGCAAAATTGTGTATCGAATAATTAAGTTATAACGGCTATATTGTGCTATAGAATAATTATGCTATAGCGATAAAACTGTGTTGTAAAGGTTCTTGCTTTCAATGAGATTTAGATGTATTATAGCGGTCTGGATGAGCTACTGTACTTAAATAACATAGCGGTAAATTTTCGCTATACAACCATGTCATTTTATACTAGCTATTTATGCATTATAAATATTTAGCAGTTTTTTATAACTTGTCGATACAACACTTACCGAACTGCTATAGTACTGATTAATCTCAACTATAAGCCTCTATAAAATACCATTTCTATAGTAGTGGACAGGGTACATGAAAATTTTAATTTTTTTAGCTTTTTCCGCAAAATTTTAGGATTCTATGGTCGCATTGTGATTGCTAGATTGGATAACAGGAATTGTCTGCAACACAAATGCACCAAACACTCATATGGAAATTATATGCATATTAGGATGTTTTTCATACATATAACATCACATATTACACTTTCACACTAGGACTAAGCTTACTTTATCAAGTCTACAGTACATAATCACATCGAATAATGGCTGTTTAATAAATAATTAGAGTGTATAACATGTTTGTTAAAGAGAATTGTGTTTTTACCCATTCGTAAAGATTTCGGAATGAAATCTCTTTTAAAGGGGGAAGAATGTAAAACCCCATAAAATATACCCAAAATAGACACAGGCAGTTAAATTAAGAATAAACAATAACTATTAACAAAATATTAATGGGTTGAAAATACAAATAATAGATAATTGAGAATTATACCACAAAAATATTATCATTGTTTCCGTGGTGATATTCTAACCCATTTCATATTTTATTTATCATAAACGGAGTCTGTATGAAAAGGTTATGTATAAAACAAGTTATATGAAAATTGTGTTCATACAACATTTGAAACTCGAACTGTAAGAATATAAATTTGAAATAAAATAATATACTTTTTGCATAATGAAATATTCCTTTGGAAATCAAAATTGTGTATATATAAGTATGTAAGATGGGGACAAGAATCAAAATAGACGGAAAGAATCAATCAAATCAATTACGTAATAATAAAATAGAAACCAATATGGGGAATAAATCTCTAGCGCTGGACACTCTAGGGGGATCGACCGCTCCCCTTAAGGGGGGTCGACTTGGAGGTCGACCGCCTTTGTGGTCGAGGGCGGGAGAAAGTTTAGTTTTGTTAAGGGTTTTTATTATATTTTGCTAGAACGGACTGTCCAGATTTAAAAAAAAACTAATCCTATGATCCACACACACTCTAGTAACAATAAATAAGGCCTTAGCCTATCCCCTAAACCCTACATTCTGTTCTATTATACGCCTCCACTGTTCTTCCCCAGCGTTGTTCTAAATTCCAGAACGTAGATAGGTTAGGATTCATCTTCTTCTCTAACATATTCTCAACTTTTTCTAATCTAATTATATTAGTAGAATTTGGAATTGGGAATTTTATGTGTATAAGACTCTAAGTGGATTCTTATATATATACGTACGTGTGTGTGTTTGGGAGGAAGTTTTGGAAAATGGTAATTGCGAGGTACAATTCAAAAACTAATTATACACAGTCTCTTCATCATTCTCCTTGTATTATTGTGAGTGGAAATCTTATGAGTTTACTATTTTTTTAATATTTTGGTAGTGTAGATTTGGATTATTATGCCTAAAGGGGTTCGGATTTGCACGAAAACGAAATATTAACAAATCCGCCAAATCCCTTATAAATTGCGGAAATGGTCAATCATTTTGATGTATATTTGGTTTTGATTATGAATGCAATAAAAGATGGATTTTAGGGTGTTGCATAGTTTTGATAATGGTTTGATTTACTTTCTTGCAAATTGTAAATCCCATAAATGTGCACAAACATAAGATTTAGGTGTCGTAATTTAAATAGGTTTAAGCTTCTATTTACAAAATAGATAGTTGAAACATATTAAAATAAAACAAAAGTCACTAAAGTCTTTGTTTTTGTATAAAATAATATGAGAAGTGAAGCCATGCCAAAACGAAATCATACACATATTTGGCATGTAACACCTTGTCTTTCTTTTATTATTGAAGCAATGATTAAAACCTAAGTTACAAGTTATTTTGTATATGTGTGTTATTTCATCTGTCATTGATTTGAATGTGAATAGACATTATATGCTATGTTGATGAAGTTAGGGAAACAAACTTGTAAACCATATTTTGTGATCAGGATGATATTTCCACATTTTAGGAAGTTTCTTTATGCGTGCTTGAATTACGTACTATTTATTACTATTTGGAGCATGATTAACATATTATTAATGCATATTAATTCCATTTGATTAGGAATTTGGATCTAAAATGTCCTGAATAGGAAATTTGTATATGTGTGACTATTTAATGGCTTTTAATGATATGTGGCACGAGGTTAACCCCTACTTGTAGTACAATCCTGTACGGAACTGAACGACATATCCAACATCTACAAAAAGTTAATTTAATGTGGGAGGTATAGGGTTATGGGCCATTAACAAATACACAAAGATGAGAGGTTAATCACACTTATAGAAGAAGTTTGTCCGGAAGCGACCGATAAATCGAGAAGCTATAAGTAGTTAGTTTAATGTGAGATGCCTAGTGTAACAATGTTACAACCGCCCTATACGATCGGTGCTCATGCAACCAAATAATGGCACCTGATCGATGTAGAACGGTTGCTTAGGGGAAGAAATGGAAAGAAAGAAGGAAAGAGGAAAGAAAAAGAAAGAAAGAAATGCAAGATTAAAACATAATTATAGTCGTACATTTCATATGCATCGAATAAAGTATAATAGAGATCATATGTATATAACAGGCGAGGAAGTAATAAATATATAAACCTTATAACCAGAGTATTGGCCCATACCATCATATTAAAATAGAGTTTATATAATAGGTATATAAAATCACTGATAACTATCTTTAATAGATCGCCCTACTGTCTCAGCTCCACAGTGTCACATGGCCGGATAAATAATAGCACAAGTATAAGAATGAGAAGATGCCACTATATGTTGATCCACATATTCCACTCCAAACAACGCATACACTGTAACCTAGCCTATTCATCGATGTGTTTGATGAGGACCCATGGTAATAAGTGGGAACATAAAACCTTGAGTCAAACAATAGTTTGGTGCGCGGTAAATGAATCTAAAAAACTGTAAAATTTGCAACAGTATGCAGTACAGAGGGTATGAAGAATCATACTTGACCTATCCCTGCATATCGAATCAGCACATATAATAAGATAATGTATGCTACTCAAAACAATAGCAACAGAAATAGATACTGCTCAGAATAGGATTTCTAATCCTCTGCTTCTCTTCAATATCCTAAGGTAATAGTCTACCTAGAGAAATAGTAGATAGAACATGTAAAGCATCCATAGCATCCACCAAACAATATCCTAGCTATCACTATTTAAATCCTTGAATCTATTAATATTCGTATGACTGGTCGATTGCCATCCGTCACAGGCTAATGGAAAACCCTGGACCTAGACAAACTATCATATGTCCTACGTAAGTTTGCCTTCTCAAGGCAACTATGTCACTTCCCACCCAGATTCTAATGGGTGTCCCCGCGATACCCCTACTTTGAGTCTACTAGAATCCTCCAAACTATCAATGATTTCTTGGCACTTCTAATCATGTGAGCAATCCATAACTCTGTTTTTATGTTGGGTCCCACTAGAGTCGGTCCTTATCCCGTAGTCTCATTCCGTCTCGAACTGCTTATCACATCCACCTTCGACTGCTCCGTCAGAGTTCACAACTGAAGGATATACACTCTCCAAGTGTATTATTTCTACCCTGTGGAAGTGATTTACGAGCCATAGCCTTGAAAACCACCTTGGAGATCTCGTCGCTCCATTCCAAGGATTACCTCATCCATATCTGTCTATTCACGTAACATCTTTCTTGTTTAGTACCAACGCTAACCAACGAAGAGCCATTGTCTCGAAACCACCACCGAACGGAACATCATTTCATGCTCCTCGAAATCGCATCGTCATCAATGCCAAACTAGACAAAATGTCCAACACCAATATTAGCCAATGTTGATCACTCCATAATAACTGTTAATGACCACTCTGATCATGTATTTAATCAAAATTGGTTAAATACACATCAAGCAAAATCATCCCACATCCGTTTGGGAATTGAAACTTGCCATCGAATTGATTACCCATCTTCAGATCTGCCACCATATCCCAATACTGCTCCGTACTCTGATTAGTCACCCTGCCTTGACATACATCCGTCACCAGATCAGTTTACATGTTCCAATCTTACTTCATGAATCTATCCCTCCCGTTCGAGTCTTGTGCACTCAATAAGCACACACCAACTTGTGTGTTCCATCAATAATGCTACACTCTAGCAGACAACGTTTCCTAATCCTATTTTGCCGAAAATGGCGTTTACACCCAAACTACGAAAACAACAACCATGCAATTAATAATCCTAAAATTTACTAAAATAGCATGCAAGCATCTATAATAGCATTCAAAACATTAGAAAAATCTATCCAAAGTAATAAGTTTGAATTTGATGTCAAAATGGTTCAATTCTGATAATAAAGTCAAAATAGCACGTAATAGCAAGTAAATGGATAAAAATATGTTATTTGGATTTAAAACAAACTAACCAAGTAACTTCTTAATCTACTTTAACTAGGTCAAACAATCCTACAAATTTTATTTTTAGGTTATAACCATTTAAAGTGTCAATTTTTTATCAAATAAATAGATACAGTTCAGTGAGAGACAATATCACTCCCCTTAATCAAATCAACCCAAACTAGTGTCAAAGTATAGAGCTCGACAATAGGACTCCAACACAAGAAACCTCATCCAAATCTGACACCGTATGCAGAAGTTATACATGATATAAGTTTGCAAATTATTTTAATAATTAAATTGGATTAATTTAAACTAATCACTAAACCACCTTTCTTCATCTCCATGTATACGCACAAGCAAAGAAGCCCATGGTCGTGTATATTTCATCACCTTCTCTCTCATTGATTCCTCCTTCATTCCCTCATGAAATCCAGTCCCATTTTCACCTATGAGTCCCTCTTCAATCCCTCTCCACGATGCACACAACCAAGCAGAGTCATCCCCCTCTATCAAAGTTCGACTTGACGCCATCCAACCCAATAAAATGATTCAATTTGCTCCAAAGGTTTGGTCATAAAACGACTGCAACTATGACGTGCTATTCATCAAGAGAAACATGCCTATGATCTCCGATCTTATCAAAACTCAAAGGAATGCCAAGAAAGTCGAACCCTAGTTCGAACTTGAAATTGTAAACCTAACATTGGAGATTAAATGTTGCCAAGTTAATATAGGTGCAAAGATATTTTCAATACGAACTCAATGGAATTGGTCTCACAATTTACCATTGAGAGGATAATGAGATCTTTATTTTTGAATTGGAAATAGGTAAGCGACCATGGGATTTAGAAGAAGGAGATGCTGTAGTGAAAAAGAATTGCGGCTGACCAATCAAGATTTAGAGTTTAGATAATAGGATATTTATAATATTAATTTATTCATAAACAAGGCCCAAAACCTACGAACTCCAAAAGGCATGTTCTTCCATCGTCATCTATGTAAAAATTTCTTTTAAAACAATGTGATCAGTCTTAAGATCCAGATCGACTGTATGCGGAAGTTAGCTTTTGAATCTTGAAATATAATGTTAGTTTCTTTCAAAAATTGATACATGTTTAATTTACACACGGTCGAATGGTATATCTATTGGCTACGAAACTTAATAGCATGCAACAACACATTACCACGATTCTAAAAATATAAATTTCATCATAATCCAACACCGTGCGCAAACAATAACTTACATGCATATTTCGAGACTATTTTCCCTCTAAAACATCAAATCTCAAAATATAACAATCCATAAATCTTTTCTCCACCTAACTAACTCTCCGAATTCAATGGAAATGATCTATAGTCTTGATTTAATTTTTTATGAAAATTCTCACTTTGGAACTGTCAAGTGGTTAATGATTAATATTTAAATATTGTGTTGTCAAAATGCGGGTCGTTACGAACAATTATTTATGTGATGGAGGCCTACCTCGAGAAGGTATCAAGTGGCTAACCTACGTTGTTCGAGTATTAAGTAGTATTGACTAGGTCTGTTAATAAGATTCTCTCCTTCGTATTGATCCAAAATCATGGGACCCTCCCTTATTAGGCCTTAAGTGGCATACTGTCCGCCTCTCTCTTATAAACTTATGAGTTATTAAGTGGTCCTTAGCAAATTGATAGACATATGTGTAAGGTAGTTCTGCGGAATTTTTCGCTTCTTAGCTAGGGGCTATGTGAGATCTTACCTAGGAATAGGAAAGTAAGAGTTTAGAAGAACATATAAGAGGGACCTCCTATCTAAGAGAAGTATTCAGTGGTTAGGAGTTCACCTGTAATGACATCTAGATATTAACACATGGATCCATCGGGAGGGTCAAAATGGTGTTGATTGTCTGCCCATACCTGGTATTAAGTGGCAGATTATTATCTCTCGATTTACTTTAAGAGTATACTTAATAGCGATAACGATTAAAAGACGAGGTCTTATGTGGCTAAGGTACCAAGTGATAATGAGAATCCACTCATAATGAAATATAGATAATGGCCTTATGTGACCAAATGGTAGTCCGCCTCGTAGGCTATTAAATGATAACAGGAATCTGCCCTTATATAAACATGTTGGCCTTAAGTGACTATAGGGTAGTCCGCCTAATTAATACATGCATGACATATTTAATTATGTGATGAATTTGCGTAGACAGAATTTGATGAATTCATGCTGCCAAGTATTGGAAATAGACATTCCTTAAACTTGTGTGATCTTTATTCACCTGAACTTGTTTTTCTGACCTCCCTCTTCTTAATAATAAACAGATAAGTAGGTGGGAGCACTTGATTGATGAAGTCACAAAGCCTGCTGAAGTAGATTTTATAGCCTATTGGTATTATTATTATTATCATGTTTGGCAGTCTGTTGTATTCATGGGATATTATTATTGATGTACTTTGTTATAACAATTGAAACTTGATGTAATTAACATAATGTGGTTTTATTTAATGGTCCATCTATTTTAAATTATTATATTTTATCCTTTCTGCTGTAAGAACCTGATTCCATTTTAGTTGGGCTCTATTTATGCATTCTTTATAGGAACCAACAATCTGCTTGGAATGGCTCTAAGTTTCGATATGGGCCTTTTCTGGGTCGGGACACTACTACAAAAGTGGGCATATTCGACACTAATTTGTGTGCGTTGCATGAAAAGTGTGGCGAAAACTATGATTTCTTCGAGCTTCTGCAACAGCATTCATATGTTGTTGCATTATACGTGGATGCACTGTTGCGGTGGGAATTTTAGTGTTCTAATGTGCAACACCAGTTAAAAGCGTAGCATTACGTATATATAATCCAGCTCAGCTATCCGCGTTATCAACATATAAAAACCCCAACCGTAGATGAAAGATTAATCCAACGGTTCAAACCATCTATGGATCTGATGATCTTAATGTTAGCCATCATCCAATCATTGACAGCCACGTCATTTCATTATTTTGACGAAATTTTGGCGCGATCTTCTCTCTTCATGAAATCGTTTTCTTCTCTATCATCTAATCGTTTTTCCCCCTTTTTACTATTGACAAAAATTTAAACCTAAATTCACGTCAGTATCGATCCTCTCTTCGACAGCAAATTCTATTCCGAAAAGGAGGAAGCTTTGAAACGCTTTCTAGTTTTGATTGCTCAGGGCGCTGACATCGCCAGTTTTTTCCCTCAGGTTCAGTTTGTATTGCACTGTGAATTAGTTGCGCTTATTATAGATTGGATTATGAGTAATTAGTAATTAGTTCATTTGTTACATTTTGGAAAACCCATTCGCTTATGAGTAATTAGTTGCGCTTATTATTGATTTGGGATTATGCTGAGGTTTATTCGAAAATTATACCCAGCAATAAACCATGAGAACCGGGCTACTGGCATGAAAAATACATTGGTTTATTATAGAGGTCGAGCTAGTTAAGGAATGGGGACTGCGGTTAATTTTAACTGCTTGAGGTTCATACCTTACACTGCGGTTAATTTGTATGCTTGAGGTTAATTTGCACTGCGGTGTGTATGCACTGCGGTGACATCCGAATTTTAAGCCTCTTACCGCAGATTTTGACAAAATCTGAAGCGGGCACTCAAGCATTTTCGTTTTATTACAATACACATCATACACGCAGTGCATATATACACTCACAAGTATACACGAACGCACAAGTATACACGCACAAGTATCATAAGTATACACGCACAAGTATCACAAGTATACAAGCTCAAGTATCATAAGTATACACGCACAAGTACACACGCTCAAGTATCATAAGTATACACGCACAAGTATACACGCACAAGTATCACAAGTATACAAGCTCAAGTATCATAAGTATACACGCACAAGTACACACGCTCAAGTAGACACGCATAAGTATACACGCGCGCACAAGTATACATGCACGCACAAGTATCATAAGGCAGCCATCTGAAGGCACGCACAAGTATACACGCACAAGTATCATAAGTACACACCAGAGACGTACGCAGAGATTTTAAAAAATCACCAGCATTCACAAACAAAACAACGTACCATTCACAAACATTCACCAGCATCCATCATCAGTCATCACCAGTCATCACAAACTTCCACAACCACACAAAGTTTCACAAATATTCACAAAATTTCAAGCCAAAAATCATTACCAGCAGAATAAAACCAACATCCACAAACATCACCAATCATCACCAGCATCCACACCAGCATCAGCACCAGCATCCATGTCAGAGTCATTGTCCATGTCAGAGTCATTGTCTATGTCAGAGTGGCTGTTAAGGATAGAGCATAGTCAGCGACCAAACCAGAATTTCTTGTTGTGGAGGGCAAAGTGATCTTTGGATGATCAAACTTCAATAGGTATGTTAATTCTATTTCTGTAAACATTTTGTGATCCACCTAATATATTATATGATCAAACTTCTATTTCTGTAAACATTTTGTGATCCACCTAATATATTATATGATTCAATTCTCAAATAATGTGATCTACCTACGAGTTTATATGCCTTAATTATCAAACAATTTGACATGTAACACACATTAATTATCAAACAATTTGACATGTAACCACATCTGAAGGAAATTCAAGCCATACAATAACAGTGTCTCAAATTCAAGCCACACAACCACATCTATGTACAACTAATAGAGCACCAGTTTGTATTATTATTTCAGAATCTTGGGTGGGGCATTATAACCTTGTATGTATGTATGTGAGTGTGTGTGCATGTGTGGTTGTGTCTCACTATAAGAAACTATGGATGGAAGTAAAATTTACCTATGATCACAAAAAAATGGTACCACCGGTTCCTCCCTATTGCTCACAAACAGAATTTCAGGCCTCGTCAAAGGATGAGTATGTGTGGTGTGCTCAACCCTAATGATGTATTTCTTGTTGTCGAATCGAGCAGCATAAACATTCTCCAAGCCAATGCCTTCATAAAATTCCATTTTCAGGTATAATGATCTATGGTCAATTCGAGACAAATGACAGTCGTTAATTTCACACACATTTCCCATTGGCGTCGTTAATTCTTTTATTGCAGGAACATTTGTCTTCAGGAACTCGGGAAAGCCAACAACTCTGGCCCATGATTCTGCCTCGAACGCTGGTTCAGGCTCAAAATCTTCAGCAGACCATTGTTGCACATAAAAAGCACCTCCAATTTTTGTAAAAAGTTTCAACATTAGCGCATGATCACGCGTACTGTAAGATGGGCATGTTATTAGAAAAGAGTTTTTGGGTATAACCCGTATAGTCCACTCCTCATTAAGCTTCAGCGTATGCCTAAGCGTGAGATGCACAAATTCGTAAGTCCAATGTCCTGAAAGAACAGTGGCAGTGATGCATAGTGAAGAGTCCTCCATTGTTTTTTTTTAACTTTTGACGATGGAGTTTTGTTTAGAAGTTGAAGATGTAGATGACGATATGCTTCTGAAGCTTGACAGGATATGAAGTGACACACTGTACGTGGCAGTAATATGGGAACTGAAAACTTTTTGCTCAGAAGACAAATGGCCATATGAAATTGCTTATTTGTTGGCTGGCATGAGTGACCAATCGCCAATGGTCAGTAAGTCAATTGTAATAATTGTGTTCATAACATTTTACTAAGAAGGCCAATGGCCATTCGATGCCACCACTTATCAAATAACTTGTTATCATTAGATCAGGTGCATATTTAATTCTGGAAGGCAGAGGGATACATTTTGCAGATCGGATTGCTGCATATATATGATTCATATATAGGTACATACTAACATACATATATATATATATTTCCTATTGCAATTGGATTGCTGCATATATATGATTCATATATATAAATGAGTAATACATTTTGCAGGTGTGGACACATGTGTACATGTTCAGAATTCGCTAAAGAATTGGCCAGGAATGGATCAGGATAATGTCCCTTATGCCGTGCACCTATTCTTGAAGTAGTTCGAGCTTACTGTGTACAATGAACAAAACGGTGTAGCTGATTTTTGAGTTTTGATATTTGGATAATTAAAACAATTGCTTTGGATGAGTTTCTTGTACAAAACCTGTATTGCAAAATATTTAATTAAAGCATTGTATTTCTATCAAATTAGTGTTGCATTTTCCTTCTTCTACTGTTGCGTTAGCTTTTATTGATATTGCATTTCATTGTAATGGTGTTGCATTACATATTGTAGTGGTGTTGCATTACATTAAATATAATTGCTTACCCGTCGCACGTGGACCCCACAACTGACGTGGATAGCTGGTGTGGCATGTGACACGTGGAGTGCTGACATGGAGAGATGACGTGTCGTGTGACACGTAGACAGCTGACGTGGAAAGCTGATGTGGCGGCACTGGAAGCCAAGCCCTAACTAATGCTTAAGGCAACGCTGAATAGTGTTGCATTACGTGCAAATAGTGTTGCATTATGGCTATAATGCAACACTTTCTTTCCGTGGCCGTAGATGGGCAAAAGTGTTGCCTTAGGTGGCTAATGCAACGGCCACGGATGCCACACCCCCATGGTGTTGCCTATTTGAAAAAATGGCCTACGGCAATGCTTTTTTGATCTATGGCCACATAAAAATAGTGTCGAATATGCCCACTTTTGTAGTAGTGGGATTTTGGTCCATTCCAGGCAGATTATTATAGTATTTGTTTTGATGACAACAAATTTAGGAAATAATACGAAATATAAATGTTAATGTTTTATCAAGATATTTATGTATTTATGTATGTATACATATATAGTATATAGTGTAGGATACTAAATAAATGTTGGATAAGGGAACTGTGCAGTATCAAGTGTAGATTTAAGATGGTGATAAAGAAAAATTGTCAATACAAAGACTCATGCGTATTGAACAGTTCAAGAAAATAAGATATTCCAGATAAGTTATTAATTCTTTAGATTAAATGTTAAAACTCTAATAGTACTTCCATGATCTCTCTCTCTTTCGAATTTTATTTTAATGTCTTCAACCTACTTTTAAAATAGTTTTGAAAAATCTTTTTCATAATAGTTTTTGAAAGAATCTTTATTTTTATACAAGACTATTTAAATTTTGGATTTCCTTATATTTTATATATCAAAATTTTGACTATTTATAAACTGATATAATTTATTGTTTATTACAGATTTGAGTTTAATATATGCTATTTTGAGTTTGGTATTTGTTGGCTAGCTTTTTGACCAAGCCGCCCAGGTTCACTCACAAGAGGAAGGTATGAAACTATATTCCCCAAGTGCATGAATGAACGGATCGCATCATCAACTCGCCCATCGTCGGATCGCACACCATCGACTCACCCACCATCGGATCGCATCTCGACGGATCGCCCCCATTTCATCAACGAAACGAAACCTCTATGCGACTCGATCCGAACTTATATTGTTGCCCAGCGTAGACCGATCCGATCCCCTGATGCATGGCGAACCCTCTGACCCGTTCAAGCGTGAGCTAGTCTTCAGCGATCCGAGCTGCACGGTTCCAGCGACACGTGGCCCCAACCGTCATTTTGACAGATTCTCCCCATTCGCTCGATCCGATTTTCAAGGGGATCACGACACCTGTCCGCAACGGCTAATTTGACTATTTCTTCAACGGTAGCGATGCGATCCGATGTTCTCGGGATTCGTACCACGTGTAACCACGACCCGCCTGACAAAATCAGCTATAAATAGCCCGGAGCTTGGCATTTTTGGGATCTTTTTGGCAATATTGAGTACTGAATCTGCCATTATTGTTAAATTACTAGAGTATTGAGAGAAATCATTGATTGTATTAGCTTTCAAAGTATAATCAATAATATATAAAGTGGATGTAGGCTCGTTAACGCCGAACCACTATAAATTCTGTGTAGTATTTTCTTTTTCCTCATTCTTCAATTGAAACTCTATAAGATTCGGAACAATTTGGGTGTTAGGTCCAAATTTTGATCTAACATTTTGGTGCTTTCACTGAGAAAACAGTCCTAAAGTTTCACTATTCAGTTCTTTGAAGATTCCAGCGATTCAGATATCATGGCTGGAAAGAGATCTAAGGAAACACGAGCTTCATGAACCAATGAAACAATCGAAGAAAGTGTGCACGAGCTAGGCAATGAGGAAACTCTGGATCGTGGAGCGCAGGGGGCGAACCGATCCGATGAAGACGCCACGCTCCGAGTCGACGAGAACGAGGCGATCCGGACTGCTGAAGGGGTTGTTACTCGATCCCGAGATAATGCCTCGAATCCTCCGCGCATCGTGACCACGAACCGATCCCAGGGGGGCGTTGCGAGCCACCATCCTCGATCCACAGTGATCCGAATTGATGACCAGACTACAACTCGACCTGGAAAGGAGCCTATGGCTCGCTCCTACCGTCTTGGCCCCTCCGCTCGACCTGGCTCAAGTTCTTTGCGCATAAGAGAAAGTGATGGTGACCAATATGACCCTGCTGCTCCCGTTACTGAGGGGGATCTCTCTCGCTTTTCTGAAATGTGGGAGAGATTGTTTGATGAATTGGCTGCTCAAAGGTAGGAAAGCTCCGTCCTGCGACAAAATTTGACTGCTATGGATAAAAGGCTTGATGAACTCGCAAGGCAAAGGACGCCACCAGCTCGTCCGCTCACTCCAGGATATTCTTCTTCGTCAGAAGAATCACCGAGACCTCCGCGGCGACCATATGAGAGAGCCGAAAACATAGAGCAGCTTCAGTTCGGAATCCTGCCATCACGGGAAGAAGAAGCGCTGGAGGCGGGGCCCTCAAACCGTAATATGAACGATCACGCCACGACTCCCAGAGCTTGAGATGTGGACAATCCTGTACAAAACAGACTACCTCAGCCCCGTCGTCGCGCACATGCTCATGGTAACAGGGGGCAACGAAGTCCTATCCGAGCCCCAGATGTTGTAACTTCTCCCGGAAGAGAGATTAGAGAACCCCGCCGAGCCAGAAGTACTGACCCTGAACCTCCGCTAACCAGTGCAAATGTGGCAGCCATGATCCATCAAATTCTGGCAGATAGCCGTGGGCAACGGAATGAAGATTGGGGAGTTGACCGCAGTCACACCCCTTTCACTGATGATATTTTGGATGCGACTTTCCCTAGGCGTTTCAACATGCCACAGATGAACCGATACGCGGGTAGGTCTGATCCTGTCCAGCATCTGATGAGATACTCTTGGTCCATGACCGCTGCCGCAGCTTCTGACGCTGTCAAGTGCAAAGCATTTCCCATATTCTTGGAAGATGTAGCATTGTTATGGTTTACTCGCTTGCCAGCAAGATCGATTTCTAGCTTCAGGGAGTTGAGTGAGAAGTTCGTAGAACAATTCCGTATCTATGCACAAAAGACAAAGAGTGTGATTGATTTGTTCCTTGTCAAGCAGCGACCAGGCGAGAGTTTGAGGGTGTACCTAGATCGTTTCAACTTGGCCGCTACTGAAGTTAAAGATCCCCATGAACCAACCGTTGTCATAGCACTGATAGATGGAGTAGATAAAGACACTGAATTCGGGAGATACCTGGCAGGCAAGCCACCCCATACTAGAGAGTTATTCTACAAAAAAGCTAACATACATTTACGCCGGGAAGAAGTATATGCTAACCGAAAGGCAAAAACAACTGATAAAGAGGAAATCCAGAGCAATGTCGCCATTAAACAGACAGGAGACAGCTCGGGGAAAGTCGAGGTTAATGTCGGAAATCGAAATCAGGGTGGTCGTCAGTCAGGGAACAACAATAATAATGGTAACGGCAACAACCGGAAGAGGAACCGAGGGAACGACTCCCAGAGAAGGACTCGTCCCAGGGCCTTTGAAAGTTATACACCAATAAATGATACTCTGGAAAATATCTTCATGGATGCGTATGAAGTCCCCCAGAATAAGAGGCCACCTCTCAGAGAGTCGACGGAGAAAGAACGTGAAACGGGGAAGTTTTGTCTCTTTCATCAGATTCACGGCCATTCGACAAATGAATGCCGTCACCTAAGAGATGTAGTCGAAAGGCTGCTTCGAGAAGGAAAATTAGATGAATACAGAGTAACGCCCAGAGACAGGGGGCAAGCAGTACAGGCTCCAAATCAGAACCAGAATCAACTTGCTGCTAGGCCAACCGCCCAGCAAAAGGGAAAGAACATTGTTATCAATACCGTAATCGGAGGACTTTATCTTGTCGGGCATAGTTCCAAGGCATTGGATCAATATGTCAATGCAGCCAAGCAACACCTCGAGGTAGGGGAGTGTAGCAACCCTGAGGACAATACCCCGGTAAAGCAACAAAAGATGATGACCGACGATGTCGTTTTCCGAGAACGAGAAAGCATTGGAGTCCATGCTCCGACTGAAGATCCATTTGTAATTACAGTACCTATTGGACCAGCCACTGTTCATAAGGTTTTAGTGGACAACGGGAGTTCCGTCAACATTCTTTTCAAAAGGACATTTGACCATATGAACCTTGAAATAAAAGACTTGAAGCCCTGTCAAGGATGGATCCGTGGATTTAACGGAGCATCCACCGCTCCAATGGGTTATGTAGAGTTACCGGTTACGCTTGGGGAAGGAGAATGCCAGAGAGTGAGAATCCTTCCCTTCGTGGTTTTGGACGTTGAATCGCCCTACAATGCCTTCTTGGGCCGACCGGCCCTCGCAAAGTTTAGAGCCTGTATAGCCCCCTGGTGCCTATTATTGAAATTCCCCACAGAAGCTGGCGTTGGTATTGTCAGAGGAGATCAGGTTGCTACACGAGCATGTTATGTTGCCGAGCTAAAGTTACTTCGCAATGGAGGGGACATAGAAACCAAAGGCGCTTCTCCCCCTACAAGGGCGGAGACCTTATAGCAACTAAAGAGGATAACCGTTGGAGAGTCGCCCAGAGAGTTGCCCGAGGATATAGATCCCAGAGAGGATCAAGAACCTGGGGGCAGAATGGCGACTCCCAACGAGACAACTGTGGATGTACCGATCGATGATAGTGACCCATAGAAGGTCCTTAAGATTGGATCCCAGTTAAATCCGAATCTCGCTAAAGAATTGACGGGTTTCTTAAAAAACAACTTAGATGTATTTGCTTGGACCCACGCAGACATGTGCAGGATATCCCCATCAATCATGAGCCATTCATTAAGCATTAACCCTAAACATCCTCCGGTGAAGCAAAAAAGGCGAAGGTTGGGCCCAGAGAGGTCCGCTGCCTTGAAAGAAGAGGTTGGAAAGCTAAAGAGTAATGGATTTATCAGAGACTCGACCTACCCAGACTGGATTTCGAATCCAGTCCTGGTAAAGAAGGCCAACGGGAAGTGGCGAATGTGTATCGACTTCTCGGATTTGAACAAAGCTTGTCCAAAAGATAGTTTCCCGTTACCCCGGATTGACCAGTTGGTGGACTCGACGGCGGGTCATGAGCTTCTCTCATTTATGGATGCTTATTCAGGATATAACCAGATTCCGATGCATGTTCCAGATCAAGAACACACTAGTTTTATCACGGATCTGGGATTATATTGTTATGTGGTGATGCCCTTTGGCTTGAAGAATGCGGGCGCTACATATCAACGTTTAGTCAACAGAATGTGTTATAACCAGATCGAGAAAACAATGGAAGCATACATCGACGACATGTTGGTAAAGTCCAAGCAATCTTCCCAACACACTACTGACTTGGCGGAGATGTTCGGCATTCTTCGAAAGTACGGAATGAATCTCAACCCAACCAAATGTTCATTCGGTGTTGCCTCCGGAAAATTCTTGGGGTTCATCGTCAGTTCCCGTGGGATTGAGATTAATCCAGACCAGATCGCGGCAATCAGAGACATTCAGGAACCTAGGCAAATTAGGGATGTGCAAAGCCTTGCAGGAAAAGTGGCTGCACTAAGCAGATTTATCTCCAGGGCTACGGATAAGTGCATCCCATTCTTCGAATTAATAAAGCGGGGAAAACGCCACTTCAAATGGATGCCCGACTGCGTAGAAGCATTTCAGAACTTACTAAGGCACCTGGAGAAACCTCTGATATTATCTAAGCCCATGGATCACGAGGACTTATTCGTGTATCTGGCAGTGTCATCTCATGCGATCAGCTCAGCGTTGGTAAGAGAAGAGGATAAGGTCCAAAGACCTGTGTATTACGTGAGCAAAAAATTAACGGCAGCAGAACGTAATTATCCAAGGATAGAAAAGTTGGCGTATAGTTTACTGATCGCCTCTAGAAAGCTTCGACATTATTTTCAGGCGCATCCCATTACCGTATACACCGATCACCCACTCAAGCAAGTTTTACAGAGACCAGAGGCGTCTGGAAGATTACTCAAATGGAACATTGAATTAAGTCAATTTGATCTGAACTTTCAGGCCAGGCGGTCAATTCGGGGGCAAGTGATAGCCGACTTCATAGCAGAGTTTACCGTACCAGAGGAAGATATAGCCAACGAAGAGGTCAATCCTTCAAAATTACTTTTCGATCCCAATACCTGGAGATTGTATACTGATGGCGCTAGGAATGATGAAAGATCCGGCGCTGGAATAGTGCTTAAAACTCCCGAGAAACGATTGATAACCTATGCAATCCGGATGGAGTTTCACGCCACTAACAATGATTCCGAATATGAAGCTCTGATAGCCGGATTAAGGATCGCAAAGGAATTAGAGGTCACAAAGCTGAACATCTTCTGCGACTCCAAGTTAGTTGTGAACCAAGTTACTGGAAAATTCCAGGCTAAAAGTGCAAGATTGATTTTATACTTAAAGAAAGTGAAAGAGTTGCTGAACGATTTCGATCACTACAGCATATCTCATATTCCGCGATCAGAGAACCAGCAGGCGGATAAGTTGGCAAAGATGGCTAGTTCCGACGATCCTGAAGTGACCGGGCTAGCCCCCGTTGAAGTACTTCGGTCCCCTAGCATAGATCAAATGGAAATCGACCTAATACTAGAGACGGAACCAGAAAGGGAGTCCTGGATGACCCCCCTGAAGAATTTCCTGATGAATGGAGCGCTTCCAACCAAGAAAAGCGAGAGGCGTAAAGTAATTCGTAAAGCCGCCCGATACGTTCTGCAAGGCGGAGTTCTTTACAGATAAGGATTTTCGATGCCCCTCCTCCGGTGTATAGCTCACGATGACATCAAGCGTGTGCTACGAGAGGTTCACGAAGGCGAATGCGGCGACCACACTGGAGGGTAAACTTTGGCAAAAAAGGTGTTGCGGCATGGTTATTTCTGGCCTACCATAAACAAGGATGCGGCAAGATACGCACGACGGTGTGATGCGTGCCACAGATTTTCAAAAATACCTAGAGCACCTCCTAATCAGTTAAAAACAATGATGAGCCCATGGCCTTTCGCTATGTGGGGAATTGATATCATTGGAAGTCTCCCCATAGAAAGGGGCGGAGCAAAGTTCGCTATTGTGGCCGTGGATTATTTCACTAAGTGGATCGAGGCTGAACCACTAACCACAATCACTACCAAACGAGTGATCAACTTTATCGTTAGAAACATCATCTGCCGATTTGGGATTCCAAAGATTGTGATAACGGATAACGGAACTCAGTTCGATAGCTCTGAATTCAGAAATTTCTGCCAAAAATACCACATTGAGAATCGGTACACCTCTGTGGCGCACCCGCAATCGAACGGACAAGTCGAAGCGGCAAATAAAGTAATTAAGTCCATTCTGAAAAGAAGACTGAAGCGGGCTAGAGCCATGTGGGCTGATGAATTGCCCTTGGCACTATGGGCCTACAGGACAACATATAAATCGTCAACAGGACATTCCCCTTTCTCCCTCGCTTTTGGAACGGAAGCGGTCATCCCAGTTGAGATAAAGGTACCTTCTCATCAGGTGACTTATTATGATCCGATGACCAATAATGAATTGCTCCTTGAGTCCCTGGATATGATCGAAGAAAAGAGAGATGAAGCAGACCTGCGTGCCTTGAGATGCAAACAACAGGTCGCTCGATATTACAACAAAAAGGTTCGAGCCTGAACCTGGCAACCCGGAGACTTGGTTCTGGAATGTGTCTTTCCACCCCCAACTCATACGGGAGCGAAGTGGGAAGGGCCGTACTCCATTCTGAGCAAGCTTGATAATGGAACCTTCAAGCTGGCAACCGTAGATGGAAAGGAAATCCCCAGAGTGTGGAATGCCCAACATTTACGGCCATACTTAACATAAAAGTTTCAAATCTATTCTTTTGCTTTGTTGAAAACCATGTACAAGGCACGACTTGCCTAGAATATTCTGATTCCTTAAAGCAAAAAAAAAATAAAAAAATAAAGTGGACGTAGGTCGTGATTCGACCGAACCACTATAAAAATATTGTGTGTCATTTACCTTTATTGCACCTTTATTTATCTGCCTGTTTATTTGTTATAAAAATTATTGTGAATAATCCAACGATCTCAGAAGAATATAATCATAAATGCCTTCCATTAGAATGAAATGTAATCACAAGTCAAAATTCTGAGGATACAATAAAGTAAATTATATCGTTGATCGAACTCTAACTCTCCAGAGAGAGAGAGAGAGTATAAAAGCGTCTCCGATTGAGCGCTGAGAAAGAGCTCCTTCCCCGCTGAAGGATCGGGGAGCGAATGAATCGCCGAGCTCGAACTCTAACTCTCCAGAGAGAGAGAGTATAAAAGCGTCTCCGATTGAGCGCTGAGAAAGAGCTCCTTCCCCGCTGAAGGATCGGGGAGTGAATGAATCGCCGAGCTCGAATTCTAACTCTCCAGAGAGAGAGAAAGTATAAAAGCGTCTCCGATTGAGCGCTGAGAAAGAACATCTTCCCTGTTAAAGGAGCAGGGACCGACTGAACTATTGAATTTGAACTCTACCCCCGGCAACCGCCAGGAGAGTACAAAGGGTCTGAAACAAGCAGTTGCCCTAGCTGAGTTTAGCTTTCAGCCCTGTCTCAACTAGGCAAACAGCCTTCGATTGGCCAACACAGCCCAACACAAGAAATTCAGTACCGCAAGAACGGTTATCTTATGAAATTCTCCAAGTACCCCATATTTAGAAATGGGGGCATATACACATGAATTTTAATGCAGCAATGCAGCACAAAGCTTTTCCTTCTGTTGTTTGATTGATTTGTAGTTATAATTAAATGGTCTATAACTAAACATGGAAAGTTTATTTGAATACAGGTACACAATGATGCAAAAAGAGATAAACTTTCATTTATATACCGCAAACCTACCAAGTGAAAAACAACCTAGAAAGGAAAGTGAGGGCCAGTCTCACAATCACACTTCATGGCCAATGGAAAACCTAAAGACAAAATATCAACAAGCAACAATATCATATTTAGGCTTTGGCCTCTTCTCTTGCTTCTGCTTCTCCAGCTTCGCCTTGTCGGCATCGGATTGATCCCCTTTCTTCCTCTTCCTTTTGTCTATGAGAGGAACATCCAACTCTTCTGAAGATTCCTCTTCCACCTCTTTTCTCTTTCTTCTATCAGAAAGGGAAGCCGGGAAGTCATCAGGATTTGCAAAATGAAGCTGTCTGCTAATAGATTTGGGCTGGATTTTCAAAATCATCCCAGTTTTGGGATCAAATTCTGCAAGAGGGACTACGTCCAAAGCCTCATCTGCCACCTTCTTCGAAGCCATCTCTTTTTCCTGCCTAGCCTGTCGGCTGGCCAAGGTTTCGTCGTCGTCGTCGGCTTTTTTGGCGCTGATAATATCCTCCTCATCCTCTACATGGCGCCCATCCATGTCTTTCAAGGCCTCAATGGTCTCAGCATCCTTGGGAACATCAGTACTAGGTGCCGAGATGCTTTTCTCTGCTGTTGTGTCCTTAGCCTGCTTTGATATATCAACACTGGCACCTGGCGAGACAGCCTCCTTCTCCGCCTCTTTTTCTTTTTCAACACCCTTGTCGGCGGGCTCACCACCTGTATTATGGGGAACACACGTTACTAATTCAATTGGTTGTTCTACCAGACGATGACAATTCACAATTGCTTTGACAAATTGTGGGGAAAAGAGAGATACCTTCCGCAGATCCTCCTTCTTGAGTAGTTGCAGAGGCTCCAACGACCATGGGAGTTAGGCCCAAAGGGATTAGTGGATCATCGGGATGGTATTCCTTAACTCCGGAGGTTTTGGGCTCCACGGCTGAACTCGAGCCCTCGTCAGCTTTGCCTTTACCCTTTGCCAGGGCCCTTTCCCTTTCCATCTCCGCTAGAATCAGACGACGACCCTCTGCCAGGTCCTCGGGCTTGTTATCCCTCAAGATGCTCTTCATTAACTCATCTTCATCAGTTTCTTCGACTCCCAATCTCTGCTTCTCACCCTCAACAATCGCATCCCATAAATTGGCTAAGGTAACGTGGTAATCCAGGATCCACGAGATGTTGCGGGTTTTGAGAACTTGGCCAAGGAAGTCGAAAATCATTTCTTCAAACCCCTCTATATCCTTCTCTCTTTCGAGGAGCTTGTTGTTAGAAGCAGTGGCCAATTCGATGGCACTTTCAACATTCTTTTCGGCAAGAGCTGCCCGTCTCTCCGCGTCCGCGACCTGATCATTCAAAATCACCTTTTCCGCTTCAGCCAAAGCTAAACTTTCTTTCAAGCTTGCTTTTTCTGCCTCCCAAGCAGCTCTCTCAGCTTCAAAATGCCCTTGTGCTGTTTTCAACTCGACGTTGGCCATTTTGAGATCTTCTACTTCTTTCTTTAAAGCCATTTTCTCTTGGCTATTGGAGTCAAGTTCCAAATGAAAGCGCTGCTTAGCATTCTCCAACTCGGTCTTATAATTTTCGGCATCTGTCCGCGCTAAGGCGAGTTGGGATTGAGCATCTTCCAGGTCCTTCTCCATCTTGGTCCTGGCCCTTTCGTTGTTTTCAAGTTTCGCCTTGGATCTATGTGCTTCTATTTCAAGTGTTCGGATGACTTCTGAAAGGTTAACTACATGTTTCTTCATCATCTCATACTGCCTGGCAACGTGGCGGATGTGCCCGATGACTTCACTATCCCAGTTCTTAGGGACCGGTTCCAAGGCTCGAACAAACGTCATCCTATCGAAGAATATGTCTGGGAATTGTTCCCGCAGCTTTTCCAGCCTACCTTGAATCTCGGGACCATGCATGTAATCCCGTGACCCGGGGGCAGCCAACTCTGGCTGGCTGGAAGGGACGATGTCACTCCTCTCCTTTTCAGACTCTTTGATTGAATCTTTGCCCTTATCCCTAGACTCGTGATGCCTTTTTGACGACCTACTGTGAGAAGGTGCACTTTTCGGAGGAGTTAACTCCTTAGGAAGTTTCTTTCCCCCTGCAGGAACTACCGGATAACTAGGAAGCTTGGCAGATGTCGATTTCGGTGGAGACCGAGGTTGTGAGGAAGTCGGCTTGTGAGAAGGGCCGCGAGAGCGCTCAGTACCCGGATGAAGACTGGGTGTCCCCTCACGAAGAGAACGATAAGAATAAGATCGCCTGCGGGACATCTTTCCTGCAAAAGAGAAGAGAATAAATTAAAACTTTGAGTATTGATGATATAAGCGTGCGGGGTCAGACAGTGTGTGTAATTTGTGCATCCCATAAGATTCCCCCTAACAGACCCGGGCCTGAAGACAGGCTCATCTGACCAGTTTCTTGTTCTCTAGTTGGAGCGATGGCCTCTTCAGAAGCAGGGAAGAATGACTCCCCTTCGAAGTCCCTCTCTGTGTATACATCATCGGGTAGAGCAATTTTGTTCAGCTCGTCGAATAACTGCTCTTCTATCAAATCATCGGGAGCAGCGGTTTCGATTGGAGTAGAAGTTGGGATTTCCTTGGACTTGTCACCGCGGACCTCGTTCCCTCTGTATATGTTCAGGTCCTCATCGTCTTGGATGACTATCGGGGAAGGACTCTTGCGAAACTTAGTTGTTTCTACCGCTTGCGAAGTTCCCTCTCCCTCCGTTGGGGGCACGTACTTATAGGGTTTGCCGCCAGCGCCAAGTCCAAATCTTATATCCAGAAGATGATGCTTATGAAGATTCTCATCAGTAATGCATTTTTTGATCCTTAGAAAGTCGGATCTGCTTTGTAGAAGAATAGACAATCGATTGTTGTATAACGGACCCTCCGTTTTCGGGAAGACGTGATCTGTTTAAGACAAAGAAAAAGGAGGAAGAATGTTAATACTTTGAGTTCTTGAACAAGATATTCAGTTAAAAGCTTGAAGTTTACTTGATTTAAGCCATCTTCTTGAGCATCCGGCCTGTTTCTTTACATAGAACCAGTCAGACTTAGGGTCCCCTATATTGCTATATCCATCATACAGAACCTTCCTATTCGCCACCGATTCAAAGAAAGAGAAGTTTGGGGTTGCCGAGGAACGATGCTTGAAAAGAAAGAAGAATGTCAAATCTCTGAATGTGAGTTCGGTGTGTAGGATCTCCGCATATGCAATATATAAGGTGTAAAGAGACGCGTAGGCATTGGGATGAAGCTGCATCGGAGCGATACCCAGTCGTTTTAAAGTCTCGATGGCGATTGAAGGAAACGGAGGAATAGCTCCTACCAAGCACATGGTTCGACTGATTGCCATATACCCTTCCGGAGCTAAGTGGGGTCTATCTTTGCTACCGGGTGTCATGACGTCATCCCAAGGAATCCCGTGTCTCAGGAAGATTCTTTTAAGCTTTATATCATCGAGTTTAGATGCTAAAGAATCAGAAAATTTCTCTATCCCGAGCGCGCCAGGAATCTCGTCGGGAGCTCGCCTGTCTATCTCAGACTCTTCACCAGATGAAGTGTTTTCGGACGGATCTGATTCCGTTGCCTCGTATTCAGATCCGGAATCTTCAACTCCTGAATTAATTGGAGGAATCTCGAGGTTGTATTGCTCAGGAACCTCGGATTTCGTTTCTGTTGTGGATCTTGAAGGAGATTGATTATTCGACATTACTGCTAGGACGAGAAAACATGAATAATGAGATTAAAACTACCCGTCCCCCGTGTGTGCAAGTGCCAGTGTGTGTGCTTGTGTGTGCATTAAAGATAAAGCGTGAAAGCTATCAAGATCATCAAAATATTAGTCGTCATATGCAGTCGAATTATGTGGTCATTTAGTCCAGAAAGTCGGACATCAAGGCCCTAGCCTAACTGTTCAGAATTTTATGGTGACAAGGCATCGTTTAAAGTTCGAAATTTGTTTGGATCGTGAACTACGAGTCGGATCGCAATGTAGAGGGATCGCCATCCTTCGGATCGCAAGATAGAGGGATCGCCCTCCTTCGGATCGCAGGGTAGAGGGATCGCCCTCCTTCAAATCACAGGGCAAAGGGGTCGCCCCTTCACAGATCGTGAAATTAAGTGATCGGGGTCTTTGCCGAATCGTTGCAGCCCCCCACGATACGCGCCTCTGCCGTCACCACGACCCTCCGTCTCGCCACTCGCCTTCATCTTCTTCCTCTCCTCTCCTTGCCCCCGATCCGAACCGGCCTTCTCTCTTCTCCTTCCTCCTTCGTTTTCCTCCTCTCCTTCTCATCTCCGAACTCCAACTTCTGAACCCATCAGCCATGGCGCCTCGGTGGTTCACCCAAAAATCACGATATTCCATCGTTTCTTCCCTCAAGCTAGTCGAAAAAATTCATAAACAACAGCGATTACGAATAAGGGTGCTTTCGGTGGAATTACCTTTCTAAAAATTGGGAAAGTAATTGGATTTTTGAAGGTTTGAAAAACTAGGGTTTTTTCCTCAACGATGCAGGCGAAACGATAGGGAAGAAAGAAGAAGGAAGAAAGTGGAGAGGGGGGTCGACTTATATAGGCAAAAGGGCGACCGTTTGTCTCCCCTTTTCTGTCTTATTCGATCCGCGAAAATAGGCGGGCCGCGAACCAAAGCCCACCACGTCTCGAGGAGGAGCCCGTTTCGTTCCGTTCCATGAAGAGGCCCAAGTGCACACCAAAGAACGAAACGAATGGCTTGCTAACGAACCACGACTCGAGCACGCGATCCGAATCGATAAATTCAGTAATGAAGACTCTGAAAAATCCCAGAAAAGGAATTGTTCACTGATTCGCGACTCACTGTGAAAAGGAGATTCTATAGCTTCGAAGCATGTTCCATCATCGATAAAACATACTTCGAGGGGGCAAAATGTTGGCTAGCTTTTTGACCAAGCCGCCCAGGTTCACTCGCAAGAGGAAGGTATGAAACTATATTCCCCAAGTGCATGAATGAACGGATCGCATCATCGACTCGCCCGTCGTCGGATCGCACACTATCGACTCGCCCAACATCGGATCACATCTCGATGGATCGCCCCCATTTCATCAGCGAAACGAAACCTCTATGCGACTCGATCCGAACTTATATTGTTGCCCAGCGTAGACCGATCCGATCCCCTGATGCATGGCAAACCCTCTGACCCGTTCAAGCGTGAGCTAGTCTTCAGTGATCCGAGTTGCACGGTTCCAGCGACACGTGGACCCAACCGTCATTTTGACAGATTCTCCCCATTCGCTCGATCCGATTTTCAAGGGGATCACGACACCTGTCCGCAACGGCTAATTTGACTATTTCTTCAATGGTAGCGATGCGATCCGATATTCTCGGGATTCGTGCCACGTGTTACCACGACCCGCCTGACAAAATCAGCTATAAATTGCCCGGAGCTTAGCATTTTTTGGGATCTTTTTGGCAATATTGAGTACTGAATCCGCCATTATTGTCAAATTACTAGAGTATTGAGAGAAATCATAGATTGTATTAGCTTTCAAAGTATAATCAATAATATATAAAGTGGACATAGGCTCGTTAACGCCGAACCACTATAAATTCTGTGTGTTATTTTCTTTTTCCTCATTCTTCAGTTGAAACTCTATAAGATTCAGAACAATTTGGGTGTTAGGTCCAAATTTTGATCTAACAGTATTTATACTTTAATTTTTAATATTTTCTTACATTTTGTAGTTATATTGGTTTTGTATATGTTACTTTACATTATATATTTTAAAATTAGTTTATTAAGTTTTATTTTGACTAAAAACATATATGACATATGTTAAAAAGATTTATAAAGTTTCAATTTATTATACAAAATGATGGATTTTCAAAATAATGATTTTGAGATAAACTATAAAATTATAAAGCGTATGCTGACATACTTACCATGTATGTTGGCACATTAGCCAATTTTTTTGAAAATTCAAAATTTCAAAAAGTGTCTTTTCGTTATTTCTCTTTGAGAACAGACATGATTGTTATTTCTTTATAAATATCAAACTTCTGAATAAATTTTAACGGCTACTTTCTTCTTTGTCTTTCCACTCTATAGTCTCTACTTTTATGAATCAAATTATCCAAAAACTCTATAGAAATTCAATTAGAAGCAAATTTCGTTACTACTGATTCGATTCTCCATCATTTAGTCTTTGATCATTCCATAGTCTAACTCAAATCAAAATCTAAATATTATTCAAAGGTTATATGATCAATTATAATCAAAGATAAAAAAACCCATGATTGTTAAACTCTATCAGTCTTATACTATAATTGTAGAAGTTGTTAATCACTAAAGTAAGCTGGATGTGGTTGATCCCCGAAGATCAGTTGGGTGCATTAGTTGCTCCGGAAATCTAATGGGCGCGGTTGAATCCAGAAATCAACTCGGTGTTCTTAGGAGCCTTAGAAACTAGATGACTTTACCTAAAAGGTCTGAAATTATAGTGTTTGTGTCTTGTAGCTATGGAATCGAGATTGTATATTGATATAATATTGAGGAAATCTATACAAAGAATTATGTAGGTCTGGACATAAGGTAGTTTTGAACCAGTATAAAGTCTTGGTATGTTCTTTCTATTTACTTTACTAAATTTTCTTTTGTTTGTGTTTTGACAGTGCAGTTGTATCTATGATTGTTAATTGTACCAATTTAAGTATAATCATAAAAGATTCATATAAAGCAGAAAAAGTTATACACTTCTCTTAACATTAATTAGGCTTAAGATTCCTATTTCGCAAACCAACATTTAGTATCAAAGCACTGGTTTTCAAAGTATTCGAAATCTAATTTTTGAAAAATTTGAATACCATTTTTATTTTTAACACTTTTGAAAGGATATCATGTAAAATTATTATTTCATAAATTATCATATATTCACTATAAAAACCACACAAACTTTTAGAAAAGCATGATTTGCAAAAATAGGTGCGTTACTTAGCCAATGAAGGATGGATGCTTGAAGATCAATCATCACAAATTAAGAAGCAAAAATGCATTTTTAATATAGGTTATTTAAAAGACATAATGGAAGATAAAGGGAAGGGACACCAGTAATATCGGTAATCCTAAAACTCTACTTAAAATTTATATGTTACTTTTATGTGAGTTCTTTATGAAGAAAGACCTTTCTATTCTTAATCTATGGTTAAAATAACCTAATGGTTTTAAAATGTTTTAAAAAAAAATACCCACCAAAATTAATGGCTAGTTTTCCAAGTTGAAAAGACGCTTTACATTTTGAAAAAAATTACGATTTAATCCACTGAATATTCCAAATTATTTTGATAATAACAATTATATTGTAATATTATGTATTAATGGTTTAGAAAAGATTTCAAAGAAAAATAATAATTTTTAAATTTTGCAGAATTTTTACAAAATTAGGTATACATTTTGAAAATAGGGTGAGAAAATACTAAACATAGTAGAATGTTTTAATTATCATAAATTAAAAACTGATAATTATTGGATGAATTTTTTTATATGTACATGAGATAGGTTTACTTTATTTAGTGAAAAAATTGAAGCCCAAACATGAAAATCATTTAAAGCATTTGAAATAATTTAACACTTTTTAAATTTTCATTCAAAACTGACTACTCTATTTATATGTCAAACGGGCATTTTATACGTGGTAATATTCTAAAAAAATTCGAAAATTATGAAATGCATATCGTTTCAAGATTTTTTTAAAATAATATATGCTCTGATGTACTTGTGTATAAAATTTCATAGTAAAATTCAGATTTAGCTATTTTATTATTTCCAAATGAACTATTACTTGATGGTTATAATAGCTATTATTCTTATGTAGTTGAAGCAATCCGAACTTCCTTGTGAAGGAAAGCCCGGATTGAGTTGAGAAAACGACAAATTAGAACACAAACAGAAGAACATTTTATTGCTTATTACCATAATTTCATCAGAATACAAGAATATAACAGAGTATGAATAAATATTACACATTCGAACAATATCAGAGATTTAAATTACATTTAAATACATGGCAGCGACAAAATAATACAAAACGCAACTGAAAAGAATATGCGGATACAGAGCTTTCTGAATATCATTCCAGCTGTAAACCAGGATCCTGTGGATATAAATCTGCAAAACCAAAACTACTAGCTGCCCGTGTGGAAAATAGGGGCACCCAGAGTTTAGGTTAAAACAATAAACTCCAAGTCAGTCATGTGACTGGTGTGATAACTAAAAAAGTTATTAATTTGATTTTAAAGTTAGGTAAATCAAGGGACCACGCCGTATTACATGGAACGGGTTTACCCCTAAGAATACTAGTGCATAAAACAAACAGCGCAATGCTAAATAAAGAACAATGAAGCTATTATAAGACTCATGTAACACCCCACCTCCGCTAGGGTCACTCACAAAGGGAATGCACTAGGTTTGGTGAAGCATTATCGAGGTAAACATGCACATAAATATTACAAGACAGAACATATATATATAAAACAGCGGAAGTAAAACAAATTTCATTACCTTATAAAATAAGGTCTAAAGCCCTTTACATCCGAATACATCAAAACCTGTCTTGCAATAGTAAAGAAGCATAAAACCTTTTCATAAATTATTCCCCAAATAAAACAGTGAAGTAGCCATAGCCAAGAAAAGTCCAAGCCATGCATGATGACCTTCAAGCATAAGAGGTCCGAACTAAACAACATCATTTCCTCCCTGAAAACCTGGGGGGGGGGGGGACGGAAGACAAAGAGGCGAAACAAAACGGGGTCAGTCATAAAGACTGGTAAGTCCTATCTACTTCCAGTATAAAAACAGGTAAAGGTAACATGACATGCATAAACTGAAAGTAAACATAAGGATGATGACAAGATAGATAAGCTAAACCAAGATAACTGGATGAACTACTGTAGCAAGATAGGCTAAGGTATCATGATAAACTACGTGTCAAGATAAATCAAGGTATCACGGCGTCAGGTTACTATCAAGTATACTATCCCAAGGTATCTATCATGTATAACATCCCACGGTATTTATCATGTATAACATCCGACGGTATTTATCATGTATAACATCCCATGGTATTTATCATGTATATTTGCTCTGCACCTCTCGTACTAGTATCCCAACCCGCGTCATGCGTTAACTATGAATGTCCCTTGCCCAATGTCACGTAATGGTCCATGTCAACCTAATATATAGCATATGTAGGTTTTCCCCCTTATGTTTCTTTCCATGTATAAGTTCAGTCCCTTGCCGTAGGCCGTACGGGCTTTCCCATGTAAATCTATGCCACCTCAACGTAGTACCATTTTATCCTTGCAGTTATTTTGGACTGCTACCCTTGATCTAGTTATATTTTCTTACCATGAACTATCGCGCGCTCACTTAGGATTTATGCCACCTAGAACCACTAGGGATTGTGCTACCTAACGAACGTTTCCGTGTCTCGGTTTGGGTTTAGGCCACCTAGGGCCACTAGGGATTATGCCACCCGTCAACCGCGCCCTTTATCCCACGTATGTATCGTGAATCGTTTTCCATGTCTAGACGCACATGTATCTCAATGTGCCACCCGAGTTCCATGCCAGGGCAAATCGAGAAATACAGAACTCGGTCGGGAGCTTTAAGTCGTCTGCTGATGCAGATATCAAGGTCTGTTTTTGTATCCGTGGCTATGGTCCCACGTGACCCCTCCCTCAACTACTGAAAGGCAATCCAAGAAAAATCATGTATGAGAACCACATCCCGACCCCACTATAGCCCCACTTTCCTACGGGCCAACCTCACCCATGACTCGATAGCAAGAACATGGTCTGTTGGGGGTTCTCTGCCTTTTCGTTCGTACACGATTGACTAAAGATGGTAGGTAGTCGGCGACGTGCTATCTAGGGCAAAATCAAGTATCGTCGACTCCACGCTAATCCATCCCAGACTTTAGGTCGCTCGCATTGTTCTTTATTTAGCTTCATTGTTCTTTATTGTTCCTCCTCGTGTGTTTAAGCGATGCCCTACCATATCGGGTTACTCATCCATTCATGAACTAGTCCCATGTCCTTGGCTAAGAATTATTACTTAGTTATACTTAACTAAGGTTTACCACTTAGCTTCTTTTCCCCATTACCCTTGATTAACCACGATTTTCTACCTAGTTCCTCTAACTAGGGTTTTGTCTATTGGGTTAAGTGTTGTTATTCAGGTTCATGACTTAGCCCGCCTACGAATCATGTCAAGATTGGCTAAGTATTTAAGTTAAAGGCTTAGCCCTACAAGGTGGTTAAGTATACTAAGAAACGCATGACTTAACCCTATCAAGTCAAATTGGTTAAGTATTGGTTTGTCTTAACCCTATCAGATTATCATGTTAGATTGATTAAGCATAGATTATCTTAATCGCATCAGATCATCGAGTCGGATTGGTTAAGTATGGGTTAGCTTAACCTCATCCACTAATCGTACTACAAGGGTTAAGTATATTCAAAAGGTCTTGTGACTTAACCCTATCAAGTCCACATGTTAGATTGGTTAAGTATAGGTTACTTAACCTCATCAAATCATCATGTATAATTGGTTAATTATAAGTTACTTAACCTCATTAAATTATCATGTTAAGTTGGTTAAGTATTGGTTGCTTAACCTCATTGAATTACCAAGTTTAGATTGGTTAAGTGTTTAACTTAACCCCATCGAATTACCGTGTTTAGATTAGTTAAGTATAGGTTACTTAACCCCATCTAATTACTGTGTTTAGATTAGTTAAATCTAAATTACTTAACCCCATCTAATTACCAAGTCGGATTAGTTAAGTGTAAATTACTTAACCCCATCTAATTACCAAGTCGGATTAGTTAAGCGTAAATTACTTAACCCCATCCCCTAATTGTCTTATATGGTTAAGTGTCGTTAAGAAATCAAGCCCGGTCCCACTTAACCTACCCATTCGTGTCATATCGGTTAAGTGTCATTAGTCAAATTTACTTAACCTTATCATGTGGCATTAATTTAATTAATGCACTCTCAACCTCTCACATTAGACCTTGTTGTGGTTACTAGTTAAGCCGGGCGGGTCCGGGTAGTTTTACACCACAACCTAGTCTAACCTCGGGTCTTAATCGCGACATGACCAACTTCTCACATTGGATCCTATTGTTTGTAACCACTAGTTAAGTCGGGCGGGTCCGGGTAGATTTATGTTACAAACTCAACCGAACCTCGAGTTGGCCACTTTCATGTTCGGTCTAGTGTCATATTACACTTACAACCCACACGTGTCTAGTTTCAAGTCCCATGTTTACCCCACATGTCATGCCCACATTTAGGTGTATCAAACGTGCCATATTTCCATGAAACCCCATGTCAAATTATCATGTCATAATCACGCACGTCTAACCTACCCCAAAGCGTGGTTCCAACCCAAGTAAAAACGAGTCAACATAGTAAAGGTACTATGCTACATATTGGCCTCACAACGTGCACGATGTCAAAAAGGAATTGGCCACCAACATGCATGGTATCATAAGGGATTTGGCCTCAAAATATGCATAGCATCATAAGAGAATTTGGCCACAAGCATGCATAGTATCATAAGGGAATTTGGCCACAAACATGCATAGTATCATAAGGGAAATTGGCCACAAACATGCATAATATCATAAGGGGATTTGGCCACAAACATGCATGATAACATAAGGGGTTTGGGTTCATTTACATGCATAAGCCCCAAAGTCAAGTCTTTGCCAATGTTTCACAAGTCAAATGGTTCCCAAAGGTTCATGCCAACATTCCATAGATAAAGATTCAAACTTGCAAGATAAACTAGGCTAAACATAACATGAGTGGCATGATTAAGTCGCTAAAACTTAGCCCAAGGTCATGGATCATAGAAAAGGGGCAAAGTTAGGTTCACATAGGCTAGCATACTTGCATTTTATTCCATGTCATATTAGAATCACCGTTTAGATCTACAAGTAGCTAGAACTTACATAGCATGGCAAGAGGGCTAGGAACATGAATCGTCTTGACGAAGAAAGGTGGCTCCTTTGTTGAAGAATCGTCATGAAATTTGCATAGCAACGTTGATCCCTCCTCGATTTGGTGTAGAAAGCTTGCACCTTCTTCATGGATCTAGCTTTGAATGCTCAAGCCTTTGGAGATGAAGATGGAGGCCATGATGTGAAGGTAGAGGCCATGGTGAGGGAGCATTTTGGCATAACTTCATTGTAGGAAAGAATTAATGAGAGTTTAGGCTAGGTCTAGGGGTCTTTTTATAGAGATTAGGGGTAGTTTAAACCATAGGATTAACCCTAAATCAGATCTGAGCCATCAAATTCTGTCGGAAGCTTCCAGAACAGGACCAGAGACACAAGCAGGCGCACCTAGGTGGCCTGGGCTCGACAACCCAGGTCTACAGGGGTGTCGACTTGCAAGTCGACACCACCTTGGGTGTGTCGACACCCAAGTCGACACCACCTTGGGTGTGTCGACACCTAAGTCGACACCCATGTTGACTTGGGTGCTGGGCGGGAAATTTTCCCCCCAGTCTTTTCGGCTCTAGATTTGAATTTTGAACTGTTTTTCGGACTTGGAATTTTCTGAAACTTGGTTGGGCCATAACTTGGTCATACAGACTCCGTTTTTTAAAAACTCGGACTCTATTTCGCGTATTTTTCCGAGACGAACGCAATGGCACAGCCCGTTTCCCTTGATTCAGATTTTAAAATTAAATTCTGCCTTGATTCTTGTCTTAACACGTTATTAAAATTCGGGTTGTTACAACTCAGGTCCCATCACACAATGAAAAGCAAGCCGGAGGATAGAGTTTTCACATTATAATAGCCAAAATTCTTGGTACGTGAAATTTCATCTTTTACTATTACTATAAGTGTATAGTGTCAAAACAATTTCAATCATAAGTATCAATCATTGACAACATAAGTGCCCCATACCACTATGTCGCCATATATAGGATTACAACTGAAACTGAAATGTCTTGTATTGGAAATTGGATTTCCATCTGTGAACCAATGCAAGGGATCATCCTTATCGCTTCGAGACTCTCTAGCCCGAGCCTCAGGCAAGTACTCTGTCAAGCCTTTGGATTGTCAGGGTCCGTCCACTCGATGTGAATTAAAATGCCTGAACACTGCGTTTCCCCGTCCTATGGGGCGTAACTGGTCATATCCCGACCAAACTATCGGCTCCGGAATGACCGATAAAATAGAGGCACCTTGCAATCCATCATCCACATAAGTAAAATGTCAGCGCCAGTAAAACGCTGACGCCACTCCTAGCTAGAAAGAAATGCATGCCCTCCCGATGTCCTCTCCGGTTTCTGGTTCACACCGAGGTGTGAGGCTCATGAATTAATGCCACATAAAGCTACGCTATATAAAAGTCGTGCTTTGATCATCAACCATAAGACCATGCTTTTCAACAGAAGCCTTGATCATTTGCATCTCAGCACGCCACATAGGCAATTCACGTTATGCAATCGATGTATATCAATCACACAGAATGAAATCCAATGTCAAACACACATCCATTTACAAGTGCGTTCTGGGTCTAAACGAAACCGGAGGCACCTTATTCCTCCCCCATATGTCCAATATAGGGGAGAGGTCCTCGCATATCCGGTCGATCTCCAAGTACGTCAGGACGATCAACACTTATTACCTTGTCTTGGGTGTATAGCCCAATCAAGACATCAGTAATCATCCGAACGATGTGAAGAACTCCGGTCTTCAACCACCGTCTTCATCCTCAATGCATCGTGGAATTAGTTATTCAGAATGGGATAAACCCAGTCTTTCTGAATAACTCGCGTATATAATAAACAAGTGTTGTAAAAACACAACATACTTCCCATTCCAATCTAGAATATTCCTTTATTCAAATATTCTTATACTTTGGGAAAGGTTCCCATTAATTTTATCAAAGATAATTTTTTTAAATTTATTCTTTAATCTTCCTTTGGATATCATTTCAATCTAATTAAAGATGCATTAAAACTCCACTTGGTTTTAATCTTCCCAAAAATCAATATCAACGATTGTTTAACTCGGGAAATCATATCCTGTCTTTAACTGGGTTAAAGAACCAATGTCCTTCAAAACACGGTTCGCGATAAACCCAAAATCACATTCCATTCCATCAGCCTTCAATCGAAAATTAGCAAGTGAAAAATTCCCTAAGTATTAACCCCGAAGGCCGAAACCAACATCAGATCAATACCCAGGAAACCATTCAACTTAACTAATCTCCAGTTAGTTTATGATTTTCTTAACCCATTGGGTCTAAGAATACACTACACCAGAAAATACCTTTAGCAGCGCTTAAAAAACGCTACCAAAGCCTTTGGTAGCGTTTTAGAGAACGCTACTACAGGTCCCGCAACTGAAAGTCTGTTTTTTTCTGTTGCGTTTTCATAAAGGCTGCCAAACTAAAGCAACCAAAAACTTTCTGTAGCGTTTAAAAAATCCAACCAAAACTAACATTTTTTTGTTGCATTTATGCTTGGCCCTTTACTTTGATTTTCTGTAGCATTTATTTTATGTAGCTAAAAACTTTTCGTTGCATTTAATTTATGCCACTATAAATTCAAAAAATATTTTACGTTTGTTTCAATAATGTTTCAGAAACGCTGCTGAAATGTATTGATTGTTTTGTAGCATATTTTAAATGCTACTACATACTGTTAATGGCTTACATTATTTCCACTAACCAGCTTTGTAATAATCATAACAAAATCAGCAACAATCATATAATTATGATATTCGAACCAACAATCAACCAATCATATAATCATCATATTTAAATAATTGAAAACACGTAATTACGTAAGTACTATCCATAACCATTTAGATAATAGTTGTTTGACAAAATGAGCAAGTTCACATACCACAAATCTCAAAGAGTTTTACTTAAATACCTACTAGTATCATAAGACATATAACAATTGAAGTCACATCCATTGTTGGTGATGGTCTTTACTCCGGAAAAGATAATTACCTGTAAACACATTCAATAATCAACAATAAGTATTTGTCATGAATTATCAAATAACATTCAAATAATGTTAATTGATTGTTATTAAAACAAACACATAAATAATTAAGCTGAATATCAAATAACATTCAGACAATATTGTACATTATGACGAAAGATACGGTGTATTTAAAATATGGTGTTCCTATGTGTTCCTATGCATCTACAAAACACCAAATAAGATGAACAACAAATAAAATAAATATGATCGGATGTTGTCTGCCTTCAAATAATGTATGCATGTTGTGATTAACAGGTACAGTTGCTTGGAGCTCAAAACAGCTACTTATATCATATAAATATAATCATTTGGTTTTGTGATAGGTAAATAATTCATGATACAAGTCATACACAATTGAAGGATGAACCTATGCATGAAGATCACTGCATGGTGCAGACACAAACCCAAATAAAGGCAGATTGCATGACATTTTTCTTAGTCTGAATCCTTTAAAATTTTAGAAATAAACCTATATTTGTATTGTTTTTTAGAAAACAGTTAGTTGCATGGTATCCATAGTTTACGAAATACAAGGATGTCATAATTGTTTTAAGGCATCAAAATAAACAAATGCATCAGACTGAAAGTGAATTGTATCACTCTAACAAGCATTAATGAAAAAAGGACTCACATAAAAGTGAAGCACCCAAGATTCCAAGCTCTAGATGATAAATTTACCGCTTCTAGTTTATTTGAGTATCCATGAATAAAGCAAATATTCCTACTTCCTTTTGGAAACTCATAAATCTGCACATTACCATTTCACCTATAAAGCCATGATAAACAAATCATCATACACATTTTATCGCAATTACAACTTGCTACCTCTCTTAACCAATGCTAATTAAATATCTAAAAAAAAAACCTTCTTGTTGGAATTGAACAAAGCCAAGCCACACAAGTCATCAACTCATTCTCCCCTAGCTTGAGCACAATCGTTTTTTTCCCTTGTTGAATTAAATAATTAAAATTTCAAACATGATGATGAAACCAAATATAATCCAAATAATTTAATTGCATTGTTCTGCAACTAGACAGCACATATGGTAAACAATGTATATGCTAATGCTAATTTTTTACCATCAAATAAACACTGCTACTTCAAAAAAAAGACCTATTTTCACTCTCCTTTATTATTCTTTTTAGAAGGTGGCTATTGTTTACACTGCGGAAATCAACGACAGTGACGAAGAAGAAAATGCAGACACCGCAACTGTCTTCTTCTCAGCCATCACGTAAGTTCCCTAATTCCAATTAGATGTTTTTAAAAAAAAAAACAAGTTGCACATGGGAAAACTAACTTACGTCATAAAGAACTACAAACCCAATCTTCTTACTAGCATGTGAAGCTAAAGCCTAAAATGGAAGAACTAAAAACTAAATGCACCACAACCCAGGCATAAACCAAACAGCACCAGGAAAAGACCCAAGGCAGGGCTTGCCACAACAATAATGGATCTCATAAGCCATGACAAAGCAAGGCATCAAATTACGGTATCCAAACCAAAAACAGGAAACCAAGCATCATGAAAATAATTGCCAAAAATTACAGCACCCAAAAAGGCCTAACCGGTGATTTCCCCACTTCCCTCTACAATGGGTATTTTAACTAAAATGCCTCAAAATTTTAGGGAATTTAATAAGAATACACATGCACATTCGTATAGTGTACTATAATAGAGGTAAATAGATGAATATTTATCTTTTGAAGTTTACCGAAATTCTTCAAGGAAGAAACCTGATTTTATTCATTGAAACTCGACAAAAGTGCGAGCCAGGTTTATAGTAGATCAAAGTAATAGTGTTATGTGTGTATTTACATACGAATAATTGTGACTAGAAATGATACAGATGCAACAGATGGAAGAATCATATAACACATAAATACAGAATGAATAATTCAGTACATCTTATCAAAATTATATATATCTTAGAAAATTAATATTACAAAATTTTGTTTATATATAGCATCATTACTGGAATAGGACCGCAATTTCACAAAAACTTTCCAATTATACATGTTCCCAACTATTTCCCATCTGTAGTGAGTGCACCATATTACAGCCTAGAAATTAATTCTTTTACACATAAAAATACATATGTTACATATATATATAATATAAATAAATATATATAATTGTATGTATGTATGCAATATTTCAAAAAAAAATGTATGTATGTATCTCCCCTACATATAGCTAGGCCTAAATAAGCCCATCCTAATTACCATAAGAGCCGCAGGCCCACTTGCTAAAACAAGAGGGTCTCAGCCAACTTGTACTCGCCTGTCGAGCGGCTAAGCTATATTGAAATTATCCCTTTCATATCATTATATAGTGTGAAGTTTGGAGAATCTTGCTTGAAAATATGGAGATTATGTGTTTCATATCTATTCAAGATTATGATAATAATAAACAATACTAAAATATATGCATACCTGTAATTGAAGTATCACGATTGGTTTCTCCTTAATTGTAAGATTAGCTGCAAAGCCGTCAAAATCAAAAAACACCAATCATAGAAAACACGTATGCACTTGAAACGACAACTTGTTCATGCTGTCTTTAGCATCTGCAAATAAGCCAGAGACATCTTTGTATTTAATTAAATATTAAAACTGCAACAAAATTAGCAAAAAAAGTGGTAAGAAAGGTCTCTTATACCAATGAATATTTTAATACTACCAGATGAATACTATCAAGATGAGCACACCAAAATATGCCATAACAATCAAGGAAACAAACAATATTTTCTCTCTTAAATTCATTTATTCATTCAGCCTGTCTTTACATTATTTATTATTACATATCTTGTAACTAAATATCGTATGAACAGAAATTAAGAGGATGGTTTGTACAATTTAATACTAACTGAATATTTCTATTGTTGTAACCATTGTTTTATAAGTTTCCTATTTGCATTAAACTGTCGGCTAACATGCATTACTCAAATTGATCTAACAATGAATGATAGGGGATAAACCAAAGAAAAATATTAATGCGCAAAAATACGAATGGATGCAAAGATTTCTGAATGTGCAACTGATTGCTTCATCATCAAAGTAAAATCAATAGGAATGGCATGGAAATTCAACAAACAATATAACTGCCATTGCAAAAATATTAGAAACATTTTGAACATCATAACAGTAAATAATAGGTACCATGACACTAAATAAATGGGAGGCATCTAATTGGATATGGTAAAGATCAGATCAAATAAGCATAAAAACGGAACATTCAAAATAAAATTAAACATAAGGCCAAGCACAAAAGAGCGCCATTCTAAGTGAACAATAAATTATGTTATATCATTACTGCTCAGGTTTACAATTTTCCGTTGCTTTGATTACATAAAAAAAAATGGCCAATGAGTTTGAAGCCAACATTGGTTATTCAAGTCTTCTTAATCTCCATTGTAGGGTATGTAATATACATTTTTCTTTGCTACTATAAAAGGATCATTCTAAGTGAATGTACCAAATAATCTATTTTGAACTCACGCATCTTACTAAAATAATAAAAATGAAAATGACCACACCTGTTTTGCATGTAGTTTTCACTCTTGCAAAACCTGAAACTTCTCTTTCTTTTGCCAAGCCTTCTCTTTCTTTTGCTTGAAGTTTACATTCAAAAAAAAAAAAGTGCCACAAAAACCCTGAAACCCATCCATGTCAATGCTGCAAACTCATACCACCACTTCGGCGTCACCACCATCACCAGCGCCCTGCATCGACTACATAACCCTCAACAACCCATTGCCATCCGCCTCACTGAATCTTCCCCTACATGTTGCACCATCGTTAGGTGCCTGCGCCACCACGCTACCCTCCATCAAACATAGCTTTGTTCTCCCCTCTTCATTAATAACAGTCTGCTCCGACGCCACACATTCACTCGCCTCCCTCAACTTCCAAATGTACCTCTCCTCATCACCATCCAGACCACATCACTCTTGTCCAACCCGACACCTTATTCTCTCAGTTGCAAGGATTACCGAGGACGTAGAATGACTTGTACCTTTAGATTTTGACAAACAAATGTAAAAAAACAGGTGTCTTTTTATTTTAACATTATGTATAATGTAATATCTTGAAATGGAAAAGGAACGAGCTTACAGTATAAGCTCATTTGTTTTTCGATGTTATGAATCGGGACTTGAAATGTACATATGCATGCAATTATCATATAACGAAAATAGTAGCACACATGCATGCTTTACCATCTATGAGAAATATGCAAATATTTTTGGTCATCATGACTCGAACTGTTTGCTTTCTACACACCTCCAATTTTATCTTCTCAAGCTTTTTATAAGTCAACACAAAATCAAAATAAATATCCATTTATTTTCTAATTTATTAAAATAAATTAATGTCCATTTCAAATCACTTGTTGCAGATTGCTTATAAGCTATTAAAAGTAAATCCATGAGCACATGCATCTAGTCTAAACAACACTCCTATTTCAAAATTCCACACATTTTGAGGTCCGGTATACTGCTCTAAAATATCAATGAAAAAGACAAAACGTTTCTGAAATATATTGAGGTTTGGTATACTCCTATTTCAAAATTCCACATATTTTATGTATGTACACGTGTGAAACAAAAAAATCTAAGAGAGCGAAAAGTTACCTGTTGCAAGCCTTAACTCCCATGTCAAACCTTTGACGCCTTGAAACCTCCCCAAGTGATTAGCAATGCTTCCAATAATGATATTCCAGTGGGCTTCTCTGGCTAAAGCTTGGGGGTTCCACTTCTGGACAGGCGGTTCTTCATAATTTAGAAAATCAAAACATAACCACAGACTGAATATATATTTATGTAACATTTTTTGCCATTTATTCATCATATTAATTTAAGCATTGATTTCGACAATGGTGACCGAGAAATATTTGCAGCATAAAACAGAGTTACTTGTTTCATGACCTGTTTTTGAACATTAACATAGCAAATTCAGTTCAAGGAATAGATAACATAATTGCATGATGTCAAAGTAGAAGATACTTAGAATCTAATTGATTTTCATAATCCTCGCATATTTCAAAGATGTTTTGTCATTAAATAACATCAGAGTTTTGATAATTAGGCAATGAGTGTACCTAATCATCTCTTATAGAATCACCATGTTGAAGTGCAAAAGTTTATCCATAGTTGGTTGAAAGCACAGTATGCTCTTAGTGGGGATATCTTTTGTTTTCAGTCGCTAAAATTAAGTAGCAGATTGGTGTGTAGGTCTGAAGTGGTAAAGCAAGGAAAGCAAAAGTTTTGTGCTGGTATCATAAATTTTGCGTTGGTATCAAACAGTGCATGACAGAACAAAAGTTGAAGGCTCAATGCCTTATATAATAAAATATAGCTTCAAGGGTCAGCAAATTTACTCATTCTTCTCTATTAGAAATTCAGAATGGAGAGCCAACTTTTAGAAATTACTTCTAGTGAATACGTTTTACACAAAAGCCGATATCATGTACATTATTGCCCAGAACATCTATGTAAGTTATTTAATTCTTTTTCTTCTCTTCTCTTTTTGAATGAAAACGGACATGCTTTTGCTTCGGCTATTATTTCTGATTGTCACCTCAACTACTGTTTGTATCCCATTGATTATCCAAGTATAGAAACTTAAAAAAAATAACAATAGCACCGTAGCAAAATATAAAACAGAATTTACCCTGTTATTGCAAATGTTGTAACCACTGGTTTTCATATTAAGACAGTAGATAAATACATCAATCATGTGATTTCCCAAGTTGAGAGATGACCAAATCATAAAACTGAAGTAAACTATTTCATATGTTTGGATAAATGCATATCGTATGTCAATGTGGTACCTTAAACCTTAACATCCAATGTCCGTGGAGTATCGGCTATTAAATTTATGCAGATCCCAATCTAAATAGGCAACGTAAAATTTATTGCTATTCCACATAGAAAGAAGACGTAATTCAGTACCTTCAACCTCTAAAAAATTTCGAGCATCAGATGGTAAAATAGATGCAGATCCTGTCCCAGATCGGCTAAGTAAAATTTAATGTAAATCGATTTAACATGATATCATAGGAATTTGGAAAGTGGAGAACAGATGGAAGAAGTTTCCAATTTCAATTAAGGCGGTAAAACTTAACGCCTTTTATTTTCGAGATATAAATTTGTAACATTTATTCTTGCATTTACCCAGAATTCAATAACAGCAAAATTAATGCCTTATTGACAGTGCAACATATTTGATATCCTCATCAAGTCATCAGTATGTTATTTAATAAAATAGGAACTGAATGCAATTTTCTCGACCCTCTTAAGGAAATTTTGTAAGAGGATAGAGAGGTAGATGATGCAACTATAACATCAATGGACGACATAGGCTTTAAATTAAGGTTCGAGAAGGTGCACAGGTAATTCACAGCACACATAGTCTAGTTTCTACTCCCCTTCCCCCATCTTTCCTCTCGTTTTTAAGAGAATATTTGATCTTGTATTGAAGATTGGTTGCATCTATGCTCATTAAAAGTAAATCGTCTTACAAGAAGCTGATGCCGAATATTAAAACTATGGTATGCTAATCTTCATAATAAAGAATTTAACCTCATTTGCTTAAATTAAAAAAAAATGTACAATAATCCTTGCAAGCGCCTGCACATCACTGTCCAGGTCAAGTAAATATACTGCTTTGGCTGCCCAAAAAAAGTCATTGACGAAAAAGAAATCATAAGAAAAGCGTAGTAAACAGATAAAACTATCATGTTAACCTTAAGTATTAGAAGTTCAACAAATGAGACTATTTTTTAAAGATCAGCCATTACTTCTAGATGCAAGATAGATGAGAAGAGATTTTAAGTTCAAACCTCTGATGCTTAAGTTTATGGGTTTTTAGCTGACAATAGTTTGAAGCAAGAAAAGAAGCATGTATACTAACTGACCAATGGGATTGGAAAATTAGTAAACACAACCACCAGCATAATTTGGGGGCGCTGTACAACAGTATTATTAATATGATTTTTGATGCATTTAGAAAAAAATTCCAATATCAACAATTGTAAAAGAAAATAGGTTAAAGTTGGAAAAGTTATTGCATTTTAGAAATGGTAAAACCATAAAACTCTTAATGAATAGGCTTGAAAGTTTGTAGCCATGAACATAAGAAACTGTTAATCATTTCCTTATACTGACCAAGCAGTTGGGCTTGTGATTTAAAATAATTAAGTACAAATACTTATAATACATATCAAAATCAATCTTTTATCAAAGAGGATAAAATTTAGAAATGTTTGTTTAAGGTTGCACTTCTAAAACTAACTTGTATAAACACAGATATTACATAGCTTACCAGGATAAAAGAGATTTTTTTAAGATGTTCCATACATTAGTATTAAAAAAAATTGGAAACGTGAAGCAACGAAGATATTTAAAACCAATAAGTATTGACCAATTTCAGTTCCAAATTAATTAAAATAACAGTTAAATGGTAAACTTCATACATGATTAACCTTACAATAATATTTTTCTTTCAAAGCAAATAATCCTAGTCTTTAATTCACCATCATTTTGACACCCAAATCTCGCAGTATCGAAATTTAAATGCATATTTCAATGAACTTTTGCCTCACATTGCACTATTGGAATGTTAAGAATTGTGAATCATGCTTAAAGTAAACCTCACGGAAGGAAAGTCGAATATGTAACAGATATCAGGTTCATTCTTAAATTATATTTAAGGTAATACACATGTAATCATTAAACGAAGATTGTAAATTACATCAAGTTCGGTAACATATGGTACAAAAACTGGGTCAATTGGTCGAAAATTTAAGGCAATTAGACAGTGACTTAGGGATAAGTGAGAAACAAACCTGTAAAAAATATCATAAAAAAATGCAATTACCTCTGCATCTTACAGTACGTAGCATTCATTTTGAGAAACAATGAACTTGTTGATAGTAAGTAGAAATTGTATGATAAGTTAGATAGTGTTATATGTTGATTCGGTTACTAAATTTGGAAACATGGGAGGAAACTACAGAAACTAATTATCGTACTTAAGTTATTAATTGTACAATACCCGTAGACAGAGTAAAAAATGATACTGAATCCCAATCGACAAACCATAACATTATAAAGAAAATAATTATTGTACCATTTATAGTTTCCAAGTGCAAGCAGTTTATAAAATCCAGTAATGACCAAGGGTAAATTGGAGTTGTATGGATGTAATCCTTTATTACAGTAATATGTTAGTATTCTTTTCTCACTCTATTTCATCAGGGTATACAGCGTTGAAGGTTACAACCATATTACACAATTTCATTTTGTTACAGTGAGACATTGAATGCTATAACATACTAAACCGTATGCAGAAAGTCAAGGAAAACACAACTAAATTTTGTTAAGTGCTGCACATAATCAAACAGTTAGTGCACATTTAAACAGCAGGCATGCAAATTTTAAAAAGGATTTAATAAACATTTATAGATGGGTCAGAGCAGCTGATGATAGTCCGAACAAAGGAAGGGAGCAAAGTACCAGTGAACTTACCAGCTCTTTTCTTGGTTCGCCTTGCAGCGGGTGAAATGAAGCAGAAGAGACAATGTTTGAAGCACCTTACTCGAGCATTGCAGAAATAGTTACTGTTATTCGTAATCGTGTCCATTATATCATTCTCCTCTATTTTAGCGACTGTCAACTACAGTGAGATATGGATCAGAAAGAATGTTACTTAACTGAAATTCAAGCTGTATCAAATCAAAATGTTGTAAAAACAATGAGCAAATGACACATGATAGTTACTGAATTGTATCGACTGTTCTGATTCAGATACAGATACAAGCAGATTAGAAAATAGCTTGATGCTGAAAGAACATTTGAAATATTAATGCAAATACTTGTATCCTTACCCAAAGCAAAATGGTCCAGGCAAAAATAATTAATTGTACCTTCCGCAAAGATTTACATATACAAAGTTTACAAACAAACCATGTATCGATTAAATCTGCTTCCACATCATTTTTTTAATGTGGTCCTTTGTTTACAAACAAAGTTTATCAAATGGTCAATTATTAATGATCATTTGTTGTTTAAACAAGCAAAAAAATCGACAAACACTAGAGTGTATACGTGTGCATACTAACAAAGGAGATGAATTTCTACAAGAAGTGTTAGTTCACTGCAGGTACAATTTTTTGCACTTGTATAAAACCAAATTCCAAATAAACTAAGTCCATCGGTGACAACAATGATCTTTAGTTTGTAACAATGCACAAAATATCTTCTCTTATTATGAACACTTCTAATTTTATATAATTCACTGACAACATCTCTCATCTCCATTCGATTTTCAAGTAAGTGTTTTGAGCATTAAATGCCAAATCCAATTATAGATACCAGGCATTCTTCATTTATCCAACTTCCAAAAACTTGTACACTATCAATCAATGAAGAATCAACAATATTCAATAAAACTAGATTAATATAACTAGTAGGATTACATCGAATTATAACCAAATTAGACTAACGAAACTAGTAGGATTGAAGTTGAAATCAAATTAAGGAAAATCATACATAAATTAAATTACAGAATTATAACATATAAATACATTACCACTAGTCACTTACATCGCTTAGGGAAAATAATTTAGGGTTTGTAGCTGCACTTCAAATCCTCAGGACAGCTTCTACAGAACTGAGAAACTGACCAGAGACTTCAAGTTTGGGGGAGCATCGACAAAGTTAGCTTCAAGGAGAGTTTATTTTTGACTATTCTCACAAATTTCGCATATTTTCGTTCTCCCTAGGTTTGTTGATGCCCTAGGAAGATATTTCCCTCCCCTATGCCTTACGCCGGCTCTGTGACGCCCACAGAATTAGTAATTTAGACGAGGTGTTTGGCGGATGATTATTGATTTGAGAAGAGCGGAAGATTTGAGAAGAGGGGAGGAGATAGGGAAATTTTCGGGTTTTATTTTGTTTTGGCGCTAGTAGACGAAAATGAATGAAAATTGGAGGGCACGTTACGCGGGAATGGAGAAATAAATTATCCAAAACCAGAACGCAACAAATTTAGTAGGATCAACGAAAAAGCAGCATTTAGCATTCAAACGCCACTTTATAATGTAACAAAAAGCATAATTTCTTGTAGTGATAGTATTATTAAAGATACCATTCATGACAACCCAAAATCTTATTCCTGTCTTTAACTGGGTCAAAGAACCAATGTCCTTTAAAGCACGGTTCACGATTAACCCAAAATCACATTCCATTCCATCAGCCTTTAACCGTAAATTAGCACGTGAACAATTCCCTAAGTATTAACCCCGAAGACCGAAACCAACATCAGATCAATACCCACGAAACCATTCAACTAACTAATCTCCAGTTAGTTTCTGATTTTCTTAACTCCATTGGGTCTAAGAATAGTATTACTAAAGGTACCATTCACAACAACCCAAAATCTTATTCTATTGTTAATTGGGTTAAAGAACAAGTGTTATTTAAAACACCGTTCACGATAAACCCAAAGACCAATTTCAATTCCATTCCAATTAAATATCAATTAATTGGTATACTTCATTAAATCTAAATAATAAGATTTAATCTTTTCTCAGTTGGGTTCAAGAATAGTGTTAATGAAGACACCATCCACAACAAACCCAAAATCACATTTAATATTAAATACAAGGCTCTGAATAGAAAATATATTGGCTTATATTCAATATCAAATTCTGGAATAAACAAATACCATATTGGAATAACGATATATATATCTTCCAAATTCTTCCATAATATCCGTATAGTCACAAAATCCAATATCAAAATATTCGGAAGATAATTTCGATTCAAATCCATTCCAATTCATATATTGGAAATTCTGGTTATTTTTAAACCACTTCAAATCCAATTTATTTATTTAAAAATATTGGATTATAATTCTAGTTAATAACTAGTTCATTTCAATAAAAATCTATTTTTATCTTTTCAAATATGGAATTTTTCCATCCCAATCCTTTCCAAATCATTTATTATGATTTTACACAAATTATTGATATTTTTAATAATTTTATCAAGGCCCGTACAGTCGATTTCCATAAACGGCCATCGAACTACACTTACAACGACCTTTTCCAAATTTGATTTGGACATAATTCCAAATCCAACTGCTAGATTCCAAATCTCTAATATTTGTTAAAAATCTCTTTCCGATACGAACCAAAATGTTTCGGTTTTAGGAGAATTCGACGGTCGGATCTCCCGTAATGTCCGTTCGAAGTCAATGGTCGAAATTCGCGAACTGCCGCAGCGCGGCACATTCTATTCAGGCTATTATATAATATATATTTCATCAATTTCCATTTAAAACGTATTTTATTAATCGTTTTAAATTCGTTTTCAAAACGATTTCAATTTCAAATCAAAATTGAGTATTCCATATCATTAATATATAAATGATAATATTTTCAAAACATTATATTTCAAAATCTTTTGCTTTTCGATATTCATTATAGAAATGAATAAAATCGATATAAATATCGTTCACGTCAAAATGGCGTCAATCTAATCAACACGGCTTTATATTTTTAAATATATTAGTGTCCATCCCAAATCGGACATCAAAATCATATTTTGATCCATTACTGAATATTATTTTAAAGTATTTACTATTTTAAAATATTTGTTATTTTAAAAATATTTATTCGTTTTGAACTGGAATCAGACACAGTCAATTACCATATATGTAACAACCCGTATTTTCAATAACCTGTTATAACGTAAATCGAGGCAGAATTTAATTCAAAAATCTGAATCAAGGGAAACGGGCTATGCCATTGCGTTCGTCTCGGAAAAATACGCGAAATAGAGTTCGAGTTTTCGAAAATCGGAGTCCGTATGACCCGATTAAGGCCCAACGAAGTTTTCAGAAAACTTTTAAGTAAAAACAGATTTCAAATTCAAATCTGAATTTGGAAAATTGGGCCAGTTTGGGCCAGGCGGGAGAATTCCCGCCAGAACACCCAAGTCGACAGCCCTGTCGACTTGGGAGTCGACTTGGTTGGACCCAAGTCGACAGCCCTGTCGACTTGGCTGTCGACTTGGTCCAGCCGGGTTGTTTAGCCTGGTGCACCATTTTGAGATTGTGTTGAGCTTGGGGGCCAGATTCGGTTTTAAGGGCTGAGATTGCAACTAGGGTTTAATCCTATGGCCTAAAACACTTGCCTAATCTATAAATAAGACCCTAACCTACCCTAAAATCATCATTAATCTATCCTACAACTAAACTATGGCAAAATCAATCCTCTCATGGCCTCCACTCTCTTCATAAAATTCCTAAATCAATTTCTAAGTGATCTTCCATGCATACAAGTGTTTTTAAACTTGTATGAGCATCATTAGCTTGCATTCAAGTCAAGTTTCTATATTTGCATCTTAAAGGAAGAGTTTTGATCATTTTGGCTCAAGGGTTTTGCTTGCATTTTGGGTTTTATTGATTGCATAAGGGCTTTCTTATATTTGCTATACTCATTTGAGTCCTCATAAGCATTGTAAGCCCTATCCTACTTTCATACTTAAACTCTAAAGTTAAATGTATGATATGCAAGTTTACTATGTTATGAAATGCAAGTTTATCATGTTATGAAAGTTTTCTATGATGTAATATGCAAGTTTATCATGTTATGCAAGTATGCTATGATATGATATGCAAGTTCATCATGTTATGTTATGCAAGTTTGATATGCAAGTTGTCATATGATATGCAAGTTGTGTTATGCAAGTTTGAGTTGAACATTTTGTTCATGCTATCATGTTATACAAGCTTATCTTGGGTTTATGAACAAAAAGCTTCAAGCTTTATGCTAAAGGTTGCATTTTGGCAACATGTAAGTTATCATATCTCTTATGATAACTTGCATGTGAGGCTAAATGCGAACTTATGGCCATTTCTACATGTCATTTATCACCATGTATCACCAATATGCTAAGTTTGATTTTATGCATGCTTTTGAGGCCTAAAAATGTAATATATGAACATATGAACATTTCATATGCCACCATGTTAAACTTGTGGCTTCAACACCTTTATGTCATGATTATGCCAAGTTCCCTCTTTCTATCCTTGCGCTATGGCGATATGTAAGCGATGAGATTGCGTTTGGGTTTGGGTAAACTTAAAAGACATAAAAACATAAGCTTGGGAATTTACCTATTAAGTTAGGTCTACCCATTGGGAATTTACCTATTAAGTTAGGTCTACCCAATTGCTTGAGAACTTGTAATGTGTTTTGGAAACATGATGGACATGACACTTAGAAAAGATAAGTGTGGCCAACTCGAGGTTGGGTTGAGTTTGTAGCGTAAACCTACCCGGAACCGACCGGCTTAACTAGTTGCTACAAACAATAGGACCCAATGTGAGAAGTTGGTCATGTTGTACCTTGAACCCGAGGTTAGACCAAGTTGTGGTGTAAAGCTACCCGGACCCGCCCGGCTTAACTAGTGACCGCAACAAAGTCTAATGTGAGAGGTTAAGGCGCATTAAATTAATTAATGCCTCATGATTAGGGTTAAGTCATGGTCCACTTAGTACTTAACCAATTTGGGCTCGGTAGATTAATCGGGGTTAAGTCGTGAACTCATCGTTACACTTAACCAAGTTAATCCATGATTAGCAAGGGGGTTAAACCGTACTTAACCCACTAGAAAAATCCTAGCAATGGGGGCCCACTCCAGCAGTAATCCCAAGTTAGTATCATCATGACCCTAGGGACTAGGCTAGGGTGGGGGGCACGATTACTGGACTGGAGGTAAGTGACCAAAAGCGACGGCAGAGGGTACGCCGGTGTAGTTCCGGGCGGACCATGGTCGTGCACATAGTCCGAGGCCGGGGAAAGCATGCACGGGTACCAGTAGATCGAGACTGTGCACTCATGTTTAGGGTGTCCAGGGGTTGCCACCCTAGGGCTTGATACACCCGACGGGAGACCCTGCACAGTCTGACTACAATCATGTTTGGGCCGTATTGACACCAACACGTGACGAGTTAGGCTTAGGGAGCCGATCGACTAGACCGTTTGGTTGGACCTCGTATGAGGGTCATTTCATGTTATTGGGCCAAAGCTTGGGCCAAGGGATCAATACTTGTTTATTCAAGTCATGTTAGTTTGCTAGTACACCTGTGGTGCAAAACCTTAATCCTGATTATGCGATGACACCTTATCTACCTTGTTAGTTAATCATCATGCTAGTATGTTGTTATCCTTATGTTCATCTCTGCTGCTCATGCCAGTTAACTTTATCAGTTTACATTGATTGTAGTAGGGCTTACTCAGTCTTTTTGACTGACCTGTTTTCTTTCGCCTCTTTTCTTCCGTTTTCCGCCCCTAGGTTCTCAGTGAGGGAATATTGGAGCTTAGCTGGATTTCTGACTGCTTGCTTGTGGGATTTAGCTCATGTACAGTTTGACATGAAGCTAGCTGTGGCTATCACTTCTTTTGGGGATTAGTATTTATGTATTTCAGTTTTTCAATTGATGTTGTTTTATCTAGACTGGTTTATTTGGAAAGTTGACATTTTGATGTAACAGACTTGTTTTGAAATGGTTTAAAATCTTCCGCTGTTTTATCTATGTTATTTACTCTGTTTACACATATACATATGTTCTTGTTCTGCCTTGATATACATTATGCATGTTTACCTGATTCAAACGCCCCTCCAAAGTCAAAGTGCTTGCAAGAGTCACCCTGGCGGAGGCGGGGTGTTACAATATAATTTTATTTATATGGATTTCATACACACATGTACACAACAACAATCAAACACAGTCAACCATCATCTAGAGTGCATTCTACACTGCATAAGCATCAAATATAAATATTCAACGCTTACAACCGCCTATCAATCAATCGATCGACATACAACTAATTATTGGGATTAGTGTATGTCCAATATCATCCCAATACCCGTGTGGGGTTTCAATCAACAAATAATGAATTTTATTTGTGCAGTTGGGCGATGTGTAAAATTTATCGTCCCAATCAATATCAATCAAATCAGTGTACATAAACAAGTCGTCCGATTTGTTTATGAATATTTATTTTATTCATATACACATTAAAAAATATATTTTTAACAATAAAATATTTATTCCATTCATTTACACAATAAAAATAATATTTTTATTATTCTAACCTATTTTAGAAAATTTTGGTGGCATAACGACACAATATCAAAATCGGGTAATGTCTAGCATTACCCCTCTCCTGATATTGGCTCACGCCACACAGATAATAATTCTAATCAATTCATTTCATCCAAACAACTAAATTCAACCAAATAATCTAATCGTCCAAACCAAACAATCAAACAAGTCGTCCATGGTCTGTGGACGACGGGGAACAGTTCAATATGCAGTTATAAAATAAATAACTGTAAAATAAATTATACTGAGGAGTTCTCACCTTGGGGATCCACTCCTCCGTTCTTTATCTCTGAACGTTTCGACTTGCCCAAAATTCCAATGCGATCTTTTCCCGCTGTTCATAGTAATAATCGCATTTTTAATATGATGTTTATTTTTAAAAATCACATTTTTATAATGGCACTTCATATATAAAAATCATATATTTTCACAATGCTTCTTTATATATAAAAATTATATTTTTATATCTTTACTTCTTATATAAAGATCAAATTTTTATCGGTACTTCATATATATAAGAATCATATTTTTATTATCCTACATATATAAATATCATATTTTTATTATCATACATATATAAAAATCATATTTTTATTATCATACACATAAAAAAATCATATTTTTATTATGTTATTCATATGAAAATCATATTTTCAAGTAAATATTGTTCATATGAAAATCACATCTTCATGTATACAAAAATCGTACCTTTCATGTATATAAAAATCATACCTTTCATAAATATAAAAATCTTACCTTTCATATATTCACTCATGTATAAGAAAGATCACATTTTTATATTAAAACCGTAGGTAAAAATCATATTTTTAATCGTATTGTAATGTCCTGTATTTTTACGGTGTAATAACTAATTTATTTAATTAATGATTTAGAGAATTAAATGGTCGTTTACTTAAATTATATTGAATATTTAATTAATATAAATAATATAATAATATATTTAATTCTTGAATAATCGAAAATGGTTGAATTCACAATATTCAGTGAATTAGGTTATCTATTAATCTATTAAATAATAGTAAAGCAGAAGAATTTCAAGCTCTCTCCTTATTTTTCTCAATTCTCCCAATTCCCCTTAATTCTCTCATTTATCTCAATTCTCCTTAAATCTTGAAAGATACTTTTATTAAATCAAAATAATACACTATAAATCTATGTTATCATTAAAGCTCTCTCCTTATTTTCTACATTATCTTTATCCACCTTAAAAATTTAGAGATATTTTGCGTTACATTTAAAATTTAATCCTACAAACAAACCTAATTACTCTATAATATAATCTATACTACCGTAGAAGCCACCAGGTTATTTTGTCAGCTCAAAATTCGCGTTTCAACTTCTTTTTTTTTTCTTCCCTTTTTTGCGCTTCTTTCTGTCCCTCTTCTCCTTCTTCCACAAATTAATTCCATCTTATTTACGAAGCAGAAAAGGATCAACTAGGAAAGTTCAGATAGTTTCATTTAATCAGATCATCTAGGGTTAATTTATCGTTCTAGCAAATATCCTCTTCTTTGTCATTCTCTGAACTTTTATACTCCGATCCCTCTTTTCCACAATGATTCTAGGGTCAAACCAAAACCCTAATCTGAACCAGTTGACTCCGGCTTCAGTCCGCGCAACCTGACCCTAATTCGCCATCTCCCCTTCAAGATCTCATTTTCAACTACATGTGCAGAAACCCCAAATTTCCATTCTAGCATAAAGGCAAGGAAGTGGCGCTGTCGTCATCTTTTCGCAAATACAGAGTTGCGTACATATGGTAAGTACTTTATTTTTGTTATATTGGTTTTAATTTTGGCTTTCTGATTTTGATGAAATTTTGACTGTCTATACAATACTACTCTACTCTATTAATGCATTCCAAGGTGATTTGGTTTCTTTCCTGTTGTCAAATACTCAAATGAAGTCATCTAAAGCTCCTTCTTCACGCAGCTCCAATTAGAAGAACGTCCATCAGTGGAACTACGTTAAAGATAAGTATTTAGCTATAAAGTTTTGTGATTGTCTTATTGTTTTATATGCCTTCTGGGTCCCATGCTGTTATAATAAATCTTCTTTCAGTTAATTTAACCATAAATTGTCTGGAATTTCACTTAAAGACTAAAAGCTCTGGTAAAGCTTTAATGGTGAGTCTAACTGTTTTGGAAAGCTATTTATCATAATATTATTATAGCACCAGATTATCTTCAACTTAAATGACTGTGATTGCTTTTGGAAATATCAGGTTTTTCAAATTTTTATTTACAGATGTGTCCATGAGATGCTACGTAGACCAAGCTTTTTCAAGTATTATAATTTGTTAGTATTAGTTGCATCTTATCACATTATAAGTTTGTCTGCTCCAGGATGTCCGACAAGCTCTTCTCCCATTAGAGCAACTTCTTCCCTTTGCCGTATGCTTTCTGAATATGTAAGTTCCTTCGCATTAATTTTTTATTTATTAACTTCATATTTTTGACTATTTTTCTTTCGTTACCTCTGTACTTAAGTTTATGTCCCTAACTTATTTCAGACACCAATTTCTTCAGGCACTACATATAACATGTACGTGAGAATTCCTTTTTAAGAACTTATAATTACTATTGTGATTCTTGGTTAGGTATGTGTTATATAACTGGATGTATAAAATGGTTGCTTAATTTGATCCTAACATGTCTAGAATAGAAAACCAATTTTTACCGCCTATCATCTGCTAAATATATTACTACTGACTTGCACTGAATGACTTCCTCTGTATGGGAGACGCTTTTGCTTGAATGATATGGTTGTGTCTTATGATGGTCAGTTTATTTATGTAAATTTATATAAATTGTGTTATGCACACAATCTGAGTGTAGGTTTTTGCTGGTTTAAACTGCTTGCATCTTTGGATATTGCTTATATCGCCACCAGTGGGGTATGTCAACTGCCTTAATTATTATATATATATATATATATATAGGGAAAGTCGAAAAGGACACAAAATTTTGACACAAATTTAAACACAAAAAATCTGAGTCATTGGATCTCCCTCTGAATTGCACTTCACACATAAATACAAACAATTTTTGTGGTCCAGATTTTGTTTACATACTTTTGTGTCTAATTTTGTGTCCTTATAGTCGCTCTCATATATATATATATATATATATATATATATATATATATATAATAATAATTGGCTTTGTAGCTTCACGCTACCCAACCGTCTTCTTCTTAAAAAAAATATTACTACTGCTGCCTTCTTCGTTTTGCTTGATAGAATAACAGTGGGATAAGATTCTTTGTGATGGTTGCATGTTTATGTTTTGGTGTGTACAATTTATGATATGTGTAAATTTTGATTGAAATCAGCAATTTTATTTCTAATTATGATCCACTTAACCTCACTCTAATTATGACTTAATAGTAAAATATGGCATTTATAACTTTGTGTTGTTTTAGGCTTATGGAGGCTGAGTTGTTTATATCGATGTAGAGACTTGGACATCTTTATTAATTTGTAACAGTTATCTTAATTTATGTTTTGTTCATTCATAGTCTTATGCCTGTAAACAACAATACATATGTAATGAATTGGTTTTTTTTTAGTCCATATATTGTTGTTACTGCTCCAGGCACGTCCATGCATTTTTGTTAGTTCATTTCTTCTTTTCGATCTAATTTGGAAATAACAGGTTGTTACAGGATTGCAAAAAATAATTTTGTTACCTTCCACCTAATTCTTGACTAATATTTTAAGTGACCAAAATCCAGTTAGATGTCACGGGAAGAAGTTTGAGGCTTGCTAATTTTATTATTTATCTATAGATGATTTTAACGCATAAATGGATTACAAGATGCTCACTATTCGTGTTAATTTTCTTGCTAATTCTGATTAGGAAAAACGATCAAGCACCCTAGAATATTTAACACGAACTTTTGGACCATTCATGTGATAATGGATTGTTTCAACTAACAATCAAGGTAAGTGTACAAAATGTGTTAGATTTGTTATTTTTACACTATACACACTAGATTTAACTACATTTACAACCAAGTAAAACAAAAAAACAAGCTCCAATCATATGACACTACTTATTCTTCAAAGAAATATAAATTACAAACACATATCATGTTTAAACAACAACAATTATTATATTATATTTATTTTGCCGAATTACTATGTGTTGTATAATAAAGTTCCAATTTTAACATTAAAATTTTAAAATCTATATTTTATAACATTATCGTGTGCAACGCACGGGTTACACACTCGTAAAACAAGAAAGCAGGACTTGAGTACACGGTACGTGGCACCGCTGCTTTTAAGTATTTCAAAATGAAGGTAACGTGGTAATAACAAATAACAGTTTGACTTCGCGTTTTCACACCTATTTTATTTTCAATGCAATGACACTATTTCAAGTTGGCAAATTCTATTTAGACCCAAATAAATACTGAGTAGCCCCCTTTTTTTATTTTAAATTTTCGCTGGACAAAAATACCCTTCGTTGAATATATTTTTTTTACACATTTTCATCAACCACGCAGCGCGGGTGTGGGGATTGTGATTCATCCTAGTAGGGGTCATACGAGGTTGACATCAATACCTCGTGGGGGTCCTACGAGGTTAGCACCATTACCTCGTAGAGTCCCTACGAGGTAAGCAACATAACCTAGTAGTCACTCTACGAGGTAAAGGGTATTTTGGTCATGCGAATTTTTTTAAAAAATTGGGGGGGTACTCAGTATTTTTTTGGGTCTGAATAGAATTTGCCCTTCAAGTTTTAACGTTCCATTGCATCGCACTTCTTTCTCCTCAAGGTATTCATCAACTGCCGTCGGTCTATTGTAATCAGTAACTGGCAATCTACCCAGACGGTCGCAACACGATTGTCAACACATATTCTCACCACGACGACGACTTGCCTGACTATTTATTCTCCCCTCCGTTGATCTCTCACAAATCTTTAATTTATACCATGTTTTAGTCTCCGCCGCATATCGCTGCAATTAACCGGACTGTTCGGCACTTCAGTCGTCTGAACCGATCGCAATACCCTGCTGAAGCGATTGCAATACGGTTTGATTTTTATCTTTCCTTCAAGGTCTGTTATATGATTATATTTACCAAAATCATGCTTGCGTATTTTTATTACCTGCTATAACTTTTAATCCATGCCCGTTTTTATGATTTTAACTTGTTACAAATTTGAGAAGTTATAAGTTTTATACTTCTTTTATGCAAAAAATGATTCAAGCGTTTTCCCCCCAACCTATAACATGTATTGATAAGGTTATGTACTAAATTAACAACGCAATACAGAATGTATGACAAAAATGAATTTTTGCTTGGATTTGTACCAGTTCCAACTATTGGAGTGTTGTAGACATACGTTCCAACGACTTGAATAATTCTCAGGTTTGTTGCCCTCCAATTTCATTTTTGGCTAACTATTTTCCACCATATTCTTATGTTCAAATTGGTTAGTGCACTCAAAAGCTATGTTGGACATTATAAATATTCATATCCAATTTTACCATCTGGTTATCCTATGTTACAAAAATCATTGCATGTGCTGGTATCTACTTCAACTTCGAACTACAATTTATGCCTCAAATGTGTTCACGCTACAGGCTGAATTATAGGGTTACATCCCTACATTGACGTTGACACTCAATTTTTTTAAAACATTTGCGGTCCTACACCTGAACCATCGACTTAGGCTTTCCAATGACTGTTCTTCACCCAACTTCAAGGGTTGCAACTCTTTTCCAATTTCCACTGGTTTGTTCCAACGCGTACTTTGGTCAGTCGATAATTTTATTGATCCTCAATTCGATGATGCTTAGCTTAATTGTCTCTGTCATCCATCTTATTTCAGGTGCAAATCTCAAGTGGTGTTGCTTCACTTGTGATTTTTTGTTTTCTTAGTTAGGTTAATAGTTAGTGTATGACAATATTGACATTACTTGATGAAATTAAATTAATGCATTACTTTAGTTCACATGTCTAAGTGTTTGTGAAATCATTAATTTCTGTGTGGTATCCTTTCTGGGTTTAATACTGTTTGGTTGCTCAAACTATTTGGATATTTATTGCTCTAGGTTTTGGTGAGTATTGTCTTCTATAAAATAGGGTACCATAAACCCAACAAAGATGTATATCATTAATTTTACCCATTTTCTGCAAATTCTGTACATACAATCATTTAAATAACATGAACGTATTATGCAATACTGATGAAATATTAGATATCAAATATGGAATAAGATATTAAGTCAATATTGAATAATATACACAGAGCAATAGAACAGTGTAGATAACGAATGTCATTTCAATGTTAAAAATAAGAATTACAACAATGAATAAAAATTACGTACAGCCTTTTTTTTTTTTTTTTTTTTTCTGTTTTCCGAATATAAGATGGAAAAAAGAATTTAGGTTGAACCATTGTATGAGTGAAGCAGTTGAACTGTTCTATAATGGAAGCGGACTTTTAGAAATAACCTTGCTTTTGCCTGCAATATTACAAATCCATTTTATGGTTGAAGTTGATTTCAGTGTTGCATGCATTGATTCTTAGAAAATGACTTTTTTTAATTTACCCATCTCCTTCAATTGTATATTACTCCAGGTTATCGCATGCCTCCCTCCTCCAAATGAACCTGGTCTAAGCTTGATGAGAGATGGAAGATGAAAACAGGGAAAACAGAGATTACAAAGAGGAAGACATTGCAGGGAAGAAGAAACAACCGAGAGAGAAATTAGCAATTACTTTTTCCATAACCAACATATTCGTTTACAGGTATACTTATAGTATTTTTCCTTGTTGCTTTTTGACGTGGCTCATAACAACCTACTTTTTCATATAACAAACTTTACCCCTATGCAAGAAATTGCTAAAAACAGAATTCTAAAAGTAATTTGTTACTCAGCATGTGCTCCCATTTGCTCCCACTTGCATTTTGAATTAGTCTCTCAACCTTTTTGGTAATTGAATGACTCTTTTAGGCCTGATATTTCCTCCCTGCTCAGCTGCACGTGACGTTTCTGCATTGCCACGCACATCAATACCTACGTCTTCGAAATCGACCTTGTCCTCAAGGTCATGATTGTTTGCATTCGCTGGTATATGTTGAACAATGGCCTTTGATGGATTTGGGCAGAGTTTTAGCATTGACACATGGAACACCGGGTGTATGCGAGAATCTTGTGGCAACAGTAGCTTATATGCGACAACCCCTATCTTTTCCAATATCTGGTATGGTCCGAAGTAACGCTTGGATAATTTGTGATGATGCGGACGTACTGAGGACTGTCTATATGGTTGAAGTTTCACATAGACCCATGTACCCGGGTCGAACTGCTTATCCTGACGATGTAAGTCTGCTTGTGTCTTCATTCTTGCTTGGGCTTTTTGTAAATTCAGTTTGATAACTTGTAGTAAGTCATCTCGTGATGCTGCCCAGTCATTCAGGTGTGGAACTGTGGACTGTGTGTTGATGAAGCTGGATAGGACTGGTGGAGGCCGGCCGTAAACCACTTGAAATGGGGACATTTGCAAGGATGAATGTTTAGTGGTGTTATACCATAACTCGGCCCAAGGCAAGCAAGTCACCCATTTTTTTGGTACATCCCCTACCACTGCTCGTAAATAATTCTCGAGACATCTGTTAACCACTTCGGACTGACCATCCGTTTGCGGGTGGTACGCACTGCTCATGCGCAGTTTAGTACCATGCAAGCGAAATAACTCCTTCCAGAAAGTGCTAGTAAACAACCGATCACGGTCTGAAACTATAGAGCGTGGAAAACCATGTAAACGGACGTATTCCTGTAGAAAATGTGAGGCTAACTGTGATGCTGAAACTGAGGATGGCAGTGCACTGAAATGTGCATATTTCGACAAGCGGTCGACGATCACCCACACTGTTGTTTTTCCAGCTGATAGTGGTAGATTTGTTATGAAATCCATGGAGATATCCTGCCAGATTTGAAGTGGAATCGGCAACGGTTGTAGCAGCCCTTTGTATGGTGTGTGCTCTGGTTTTGTTTGTAAACAGGTATTGCATTGTTTGACATATTCTTGTACAGATTTGGTGAGATTTGGCCAGAAAAAACTGCTTGAAACTCTAGCAATAGTGCCCTTAATGCCCGAATGTCCCCCAATTTTAGAATTGTGGAATTCCTCCAGGATTTTGTGTTTCAACTCCAAGTTATCCGGCACATAAATTCTATTTTCCCAAAACAGTAAGTCATTACGAAAGTGATATTTAGGATTTGTGCATGTACCTGATTGGATTTGGTTGATAATGTCTAGCGCTACCGGATCCGCCGAAAGGTTCTGCTGAATGTCCTGTAAGAGTGAAAATGATGGTGATGAAATAGCTGACATCGTTGCCTCAGTCGTGAATCGAGATAACCCGTCCGCCACAACGTTTTGCTTTCCTGGTCGGTAGTGGATCTGAAAATCAAATCCAAGTAACTTCGTGAGCCAACGCTGTTGTTCAGGTGTCTGGATTGTCTGAGAGGTGAGCTCCTTTAGACTCTGATGATCTGTGATAATTGTGAAGGGTCTGCATAGAAGATAGTGTCTCCATTTCTTTACGGAAGCAGTAATTGCGAACATCTCTCTCGAGTAGGCTGATGCTTTTTGGAGGTGGGAAGGTAATTTGAGGCTGAAATAAGCTATTGGGTGGTCGAATTGGGAGAGAATGGCACCGATGGCCATGGACGAAGCGTCCGTGGTCAAAGTAAAAGGATGAGAAAAATTGGGTAAGGATAGGATTGGGGTTGAAGACACAGCGGTTTTGAGTTTATCGAAGGCCTGTTGGGCCGCTGGGCTCCAAAGAAAAGTATTGTGCTTGAGCAAATCCGTTAATGGGCTCGCTATTAAAGCATAATCTTTAATAAATCGTCTATAATAACCGGTTAAGCCCAGAAATCCGCGAATCGCTGTGACATTTTTAGGCGATGGCCATGACAGCATTGCCTCAATTTTTGAAGGGTCAACACGTACGCCCTTGCTTGAAATCAAATGGCCTAGGTAATCAATCTCTTGTAGGCCAAACTTACATTTGGAGCGGTTTGCAAAGAATTGATGTTGGTCGAGGATTTGGAGTGTAGTGTGGAGGTGATTGATATGGTCGGTTAAAGAAGAGCTATAAACAAGTATATCGTCAAAAAAAACTAGGATGAATTTACGTAAATACGGACGAAATATATTGTTCATAGTTGCTTGGAAAGTAGATGGGGCGTTTGTGAGGCCAAAAGGCATGACTAGAAATTCATAATGGCCTTCATGAGTCCGAAAAGCCGTTTTAGGGACATCGGGTTGGTGTACACGGATTTGGTAATACCCACTTTTGAGATCAAGTTTGGAGAAAAAATTTGCACCATATAGTTCATCCAATAACTCATCGACGGTTGGTATTGGGAATCGATCTTTTATAGTAATCGTGTTGAGTGCTCGATAATCAACACAAAATCTCCATGAGCCGTCTTTCTTTTTTACTAATAATACCGGTGAAGAGAAAGGGCTTGTCGATGGTTGAATAACTTTGGAGTCGAGCATCGATTGTATTTGGCGTTCGATTTCATTCTTTTTGTAGTAGGGGTAACGGTATGGCCGGATATTAATCGGGTTTGAGTTTGGTATAAGATTAATGTGGTGGTGAAGTGCTCGGGGTGGTGGCAGTGTAGTTTGGGTGGAGAAAATATGTTCGAACGTGGACAACACGTCTAACAGTTGTGGATGGGTACTAACATTAGGAGGTGGTTCGGTTATAGGGTCATAGGGTTGGAATTGCAGGTACAAAAAATTGGAGATAGCAGAAGTATTCTCTAATCTTTTAAGTTGCTGTAATGAAATAGGTATTGGGCTGGAAGCGGGCCCAAGCCCATGCAAACAAATTTGTTGTCCCTTATGACTAAAAGACATAGTCAAATTCTTATGGTCCGTTGTGACCGGCCCAAGTTGCTCCAACCACTGAATACCTATCACCGCATCTGAGCCCACAATGTCCAATAAGTGAAAATCGATCTCAAAAGAATGGCCATTAATCTGAACATTCACTTTCGAACAAACTCCTGAACTCCTCAATTTCTCGCCGTTACCCACGGTGACAACGAAGGTGTTTCCGGTGTCGATTTGCAATCCCAAGAATTTTGCGGTTTTTGGGTGGAGGTAATTGTGGGTAGAGCCCGTGTCAACGAGGATGGAGATAGTGGAATTGTTAATTGAAGCGGGGAGGCGGATAGATCGTGGGTGGACTGAGCCGGTAAGGGCTTGGAAGGAGATTTCTTGAGTTGTGTCTATTTGGGTGTCTGGGTTTTCAATAATGGCGGAATCAGTTGTTAGGTCAAGTGAGTGGTCAATGGGTTGTTCATTTTCAGGGTTTTCGTCAGGAGTAATCATAAGGATGTGTGTAGGCTTGCAACGATGGCCAAAAGTGTACTTCTCGTAGCAATTGAAGCATAAACCCTGCTGTTTACGGTTATGCATCTCCGCTTGTGACAATTGTTTTATGGGTATATGTGGTTTGGGGTTGTGTAGCTGAGGTGTTTGCTGATTTGATTGTGTGGCTGAGGAGTTAGGGAATGGTTTCTGGAAAGGCTGGTAAGGTTTGGTGAAGGTGGTTTTGGACAGATCGGTCAATTTTCGCTCAATCAGCTTTGCTGCATCTACAGCGTCTGATATATTGGAGGGTTTGATGAGGTACAGTTCATTTTGTATGTTGGGTTTCAGGCCAGACATAAAACAGTGAAGTATGGATTCATTTGAAAGTGTAGTAATGCGATTGCAAAGATTCTCGAAGGTAGCTATATAATTCTCGACTGTAGTTACCTGCTTGAGTTTAAACAGAGTTGCCTGCGGATTGAGGAAGGTTGGTGGGGCAAAACGCTTCTCAACTGCTTTTGTTAATGCTGGCCAAGTTGAAATCTGATTGTTGCGATACATCCATTGAAACCAAGATAAAGCTTGGCCTTGCATATGAAAGCTTGCGAGATCTACTCGCTGGTCTTCGGGTGTGGAGTAATACGCAAAAAATCGGTCCGCCTGGAATATCCAGTCATGCGGATTTGTGCCATCGAATGTCGTGAGTGAACATTTGGGAGTTCTAGTAGTTGTAGGTGTAGACAACAGTGGTGGTTGACGAATTATGGGAGGAGATTGGTAGGAAGCTGCGGATTGATTGTTTGGTGAGGTGGGTGGTTGGGAATCGAGCTTACGGTTGATGTCTGAAACTGTTTTTGATAGATCTGCCACTGTCTTGGCTAGATCTGTGACTGTCGTAGACAGATCTTGAAGTGATGCTTTGATATCAGTAATATCTGCATTTTGTGATTCTAAAATGGAGCTGTGGGATGATTGGGTGGATTGGATAGTGGAGATAGCTTCACTGTGTTGAGCGATTAGGTTAAGGGCGTCATCTACTTTAGTCATGGCGAAGAGAAGATTGGAGAAAGTAGAAGTGGGGAGGAATAAAGGAGGTCAAGAATGAAAGCACCAAAATGATGAGAGATGGAAGATGAAAACAGGGAAAACAGAGATTACAAAGAGGAAGACATTGCAGGGAAGAAGAAACAACCGAGAGAGAAATTAGCAATTACTTTTTCCATAACCAACATATTCGTTTACAGGTATACTTATAGTATTTTTCCTTGTTGCTTTTTGACGTGGCTCATAACAACCTACTTTTTCATATAACAAACTTTACCCCTATGCAAGAAATTGCTAAAAACAGAATTCTAAAAGTAATTTGTTACTCAGCATGTGCTCCCATTTGCTCCCACTTGCATTTTGAATTAGTCTCTCAACCTTTTTGGTAATTGAATGACTCTTTTAGGCCTGATATTTCCTCCCTGCTCAGCTGCACGTGACGTTTCTGCATTGCCGCGCACATCAAAGCTATAGCAGCCTTGACGAGCAAATCAATCTTCTGGGCAAGGTAATTTAAAATTAATTTTTCACACGTACAATTTTATCTTTTTTCATGTGTAACAACATCAACATTCCGGGAAGTATGGCATATGTAATCTTCTGCACAACGGCTACCTAACTTCAATTCTAAGCAAGATTGAACCAAGTAGAATACCATATATATTAAAAGTTGATTCAATCTGAAAAACCTAGACCAAAAAAAGAAGAAAGAAGAACGAGAAAACGTTGAGATTTGTGTGTGTGTGTAACACACACATACATACATACATACACACACACACACACACATATACATACATATATATATATATATATATATATAAAAGAAACGTTCCAACGTGAAAATTTTTACAGTTACAAGAGTACAGGAACCTAGATGGCCTGGTGAAAAAGGTATAAATTTCAAAATAAAAGTAAATTTTTATTCTGAAACCCACAAGTTAAAGGCTAGAATTTTCAAACCAGTCTGAATATATATTTAATTTTTTTAACGTATTACTAAAATTAAGTTCTTCATCTTATTCTTTTTAATAAAATTAATAATTATCTAAAGGCATAGTCATATATTTAGAAAGTTTGTGATTAATTGTAAAATAGTGAACAAACTGAAAAGTTGACGTCCTTTTATAACATAAACGATAAAAGATGATGTATGACAGATTGAGCTTATATGCATGCTAGAAAGGGTTATTTTCTTTATTCATGGTATTGTAAATAAGGATTTAAGTTTTACCCCTGATTTGGGGCTATATATATAATGTCTAACCAAACGTTATTCAAAGAAAGGTACTTTTAAACCATCTTGAGTTTGAAAATATATTAAATACCTTTTTACGTATAAATATAGACAACACAGATCAAATATGGTAATATTATAAAACTTAATACAGTACCATAATTCTTATAGTTTTTGTGCAAAATAGGAGATGGACAACAAAAATATATTAGGCCACTGCTTCATTTTTAAATAATATAAAGTAGAACGCTCCTCTCTCAGTTTTTAAAAACATCGACTAATAAGCTAAGGTCTAAATAAAAAGAATCCATATATGAGCTTTATTTCTAGGCAGTTGTCAATTGTTCGCATATATGCATATGACTAAGCATATTAGCTTGCTTTACTGCTTGGTTTTAACTGTTAAATATGAGTACATTACTGGTAAGTTAAGAATACAACATGCAAAAAAGAAGTTTAGCAAAACAATTTAGTAGTCGGATTTTCTTCTTACAAAATTTTATAAGTAATGGGTAATAAATATCACTATTTTCATCTTTTTATCATAAAAGAGTGGTCTTTTGTAGATGAAGACATTCATATTTATTTATTATATAATAACTAGGTACTAAAGACTACTAGGTAAGCGACCGAGAATAAAAAGCATAGAAAACTTACTCATCAAGAAGATGATCAGATAACAGAATTAGTAGAGGCGTGTTATGTATAACAACCGTAACAGATACTTAGACGACTGGTTAAATTATAACTTCTAATCGCAAATTAATAGGCATTGGGTGCTACTTCTAACCATGGTTTATATGATGATGCAATCTAAACTGCGCAATTAAGCAGTTATTGCAACTGAAAATAAACATGATGCTTGTAAGCAAGGTAAGAAATTCAGCTTTCCATTTCCCTTCCGGTCTTTGATAATATTCGAAATTCGGTTCCATTCCAAAACTTTCGGATATTCCGCTCTTATTTTGGTTTGCTAATTTTGAGATGTTACATTATAAATAAAGTAATCCATACATTAATACATATCAATCTGCAAGGCTGACACTCAGGGCCGGTCCTGGCCTAGTGCGAGACGTGCGACCGCACAGGGCCCATTATGTCAGGGGGCCCAAAAAAAAAACTATATTATCTTTACTAGAGCTGCTTTTTCTTGTCAAGATGCGTGTACTTGATAGTAATTTATCTATGCAAAAGTAGATATGATTGTATGCTTTGTTGACATCAATCAATATATTAAAATGAAGATGTGGTTTGTGTGGACCTCTAGTTGACAGATTGAAAATGTGGGTAAAAACTTTATGAATTTGCTGAAACACGCAATTTTCTCAATGGAGATGCACAGTAGAAAACACACATTTTCACTTAAGTTCAATTTCATAAAAATAATAATAATTCAAGAACCCTAAATTTTGGGTCCGCACTAGGCCCATAAATACTCAGTGCCGGCCCTGCTGACACTTGAGATTAAAAAAAAAGTTACACATTACACTTTTTGAAATTTTACACAGTATCGTCCAACAGTGCATGCCTTGAAAACTGCACATAATATACTAGCAGCAGGCTCGGCCAAAGGGCAGCCACTGGGCTAGGGCTACAAAAAATAAAATTTCATACTCATATTATTTATTATAGAATCTGTATGTCAGGTAATCTTGGACGGACGATGGGACTTAGTGGAAATTCTACAAAAGACGTGTGGAGTGATCTGGATTTGAAACCAGCAAGGCACATTAGTACATTTTTTTCTTCCAATTTCTCTCAAACATTTTATGTATGTGGGCTTAGGCATCAGAAATAGTGGGCCGACTCTGACTAGCAGGAGATAGAGCTTTCATGGACAGAAGAAAGGTGTATACAGCGCAGAAATTGATGATGTCTAAATGTGTATACAAATTCATGTACATAGTTGTATGAATTAACGACTATTAATATGTGTTGTAGGTATTTATAAGCATTTTCTCCATGTGTATATAGTACTTGCTATCAAATATTTATCTGAAATTTGGTGATGATTGCCTACTGCCTACTTAAATTTTTACCCTGCTAACCACAAACTTTACAGATATTGATATTTACCACACAACTTAACCACCATCCACCTTACATGCTTTCATGTATGCGTGTACTTAATCTCCCGTGCAACTTAAGTTGCAGGGTTTGTACTCATGCATTTTAATGGCTTATACAATTTTTTTACCGTTTTCCCGCAATGCTTAGAATGCTAAACAAATGAGACAGTTTTACATCCACTAAACCCGGCACTGAACATTGCTGCTACTTCTCACTTAGCCACAAATGACTTCACCCTCAATCAACCCACACATCCCATGCAGGTTCCATTGTCATACAATGCAAACTTTGAGCATTCGAATTATCGTATTTAACTAACTATCATGTACCTTTGTTCTCAATATTACTATAAGTTCATCTTATTTTGGCTACTTGACTTAGGAATCGATGTTTCTTGACAAAGTGCAACTTTCCAGATTTTTGTTCTCTAAGACAAGCCGGGGGCTTCGTGTGATGAGTCAAGGATAGAGCACAGGAAGACATAAAAAGTAAATGTCCAAGGTCAAAAGACATTAGCAAAGATTAAGAATAGCGAATACAATGGTATGATTATGTAATAAATGTAAAACATGTTGGCTGACGAGTAAGAGTAGCTCATTGATGTGTGAATCAGAGTTGTGCTAGACTAATTATATATTATCACAGAGGTGTACAATTTGGCCATGATATTGACATGCGCCACAAAGGAATATGGAGTTTGTTAACAATTTCTTTCATCCAAACCGAGAAAGTTTAAAAGGAGGTAACTGCAAGTAAAGTTACTTAATGCCTACTGCAGGAGATAAATATTCCTACTCAAACCTGCAGTAAAGTTTGAAATATCAAAGCTTGGACAATAGTTATATTTCCTTTGATATAAACTGACTATGAACACTTATAATCTCCTTTAAATGAATTGTACTGTAGCTTTGATATTATCAACAAATGAAGATCCTACACTTCCAACCAATCTCGAACCACATTTATCTGCCACATCTACCATCATTGATTGAAACAGTGACCCGTATGCGAAGCACGGGCCACATTCTAGTTTATAATATATAATTCAGTTTAGAATCTGAATTATATTACCGAATATATTAGCTAACGACAGTTGAGCGTATAATTATATTATAATTAAATTCGAGCTCGAAATGGCTTGGCCATTCGTTATTTGGCGATTTGAACTTCAATTGAATATACAGGGTCCGTTTTAAATCGGATTTCCATGAAACAAGAAATGTTCGGAGCTGGTGAAGTATAATTTTCTAATGGAAGAGAAAAATCAGGATTTCGTTGTGTAGGTTTCGAGTTATGTCCAAATCAAATTTTAGAAAAGTCAGTATGGAATTTCCTTTGTAATTTATAACGATTTATTTATATTTTTAAAAGAAATTTCATTTGTAATTTATAACAATTTATTTATATTTTAAAAAGGAATTTCATTATAAATCGAATATCGATTTATACTGGGATTTGAGTATCGAGTTATAAATCCAATTGGAGCTGCATGATATTCTATTGTGAATATATATGATAATATAAATTTATTTATATCTAATTTAATTGTTTTTAAATATATTTATATATTTAAATGGGTTATTTAGAGCTTTAAAAATAGTCAGTTTTGCAAACAACCTCCGTTTTGGATGAAACTAATTTTGTTGGATCTGTAGTGTTAAATTATTGTTAGATTTCAAGTTTTGTGATTTTTAGAGTCAGTGTGGCCGTATGGATTTTTAATGTGAAAAATAGTCAGTATTTTGACGGTTAAAAATATGCTATGTGAGCAAACGGAGTCGGAATTTGACGAAACCAGTTTTTGTTGGGTCCGTAATGTCGAACTGTAGCTGCATGTCCAGTTTCATGATTTTTGGATGTCATGTGTGATTACAGGAATTTTAAAGGACAAACAAAAAAGCAGTTGATTATAATTTAATATAATATTCGAGAAAAATATCTGAATCCTCCTATAAATACCCCCCCAAACTATCCCTAAACCTAATTCTTGAGTCCTCTAATCAATCTAAATTTCCATCGCTTAGATAAAAAGAAAACGTGAAACGATTCACTTCAAAAATCATATAAATTCCTAGAAAATTCTATAAATCGTGAAACCACTTGATTTGGACTCGTATACGAGAAAGCTTTGCTATATTGGCCACATATTTTGGTGCGATGGAATTAGGGGAGGTCGACTTTTGCACGGCACTGCCTAGGGCTAGGGTCGAGATCAGATTGGTGAGGCCGGAGGGGTTTTCGAGGTGATGGTTGAACTTAGGGAGTCGAGACACATCTGGCAAGCTAGGTTGGACGGACTCCGATGGACAGTGGTGAAATGTGACAGTAAGGATAGCGAAGCAGTATTGTAGAACGCATCTCAAAACCTGGAAGCAAGTTGAGTATCAATAATAAGAGGAGATAGAGGGATTTCTAAGGAGTATTGTGATGAATGTATCGTGCTTTGTTTGATAAGAGAAGGAGAAGTTATGGAGGATGTTTTGTTCGTTAATGGTAAAGAGGATTTACTGGAGAAACCGTTCAAATGGAAGAGAAGGAGGAGCCGGGTCTTTATGAATTGGGTATGGGCTGAATTAGAATTAATAAGGCCCGATTAAATAGTAACTTATTTTAATTTAGTGTATAATTCATATTTAAACTTGTAAATTCAATATATAAATCATATATTATCCAAATTCAGCGAAACAAGATCCGTTAGGATCGTATGGACGGGAGCAACACAATGGAACTAACTGGGAGTGAATTGGAGTCCGTTACAATTTATAGCAAAATAAATTGTCCAATCTGAATCGACGATTGATTATCGTTATTCAACAATAACCAACCAATGTGAGTAAATCTCACTATTCTAATCAGTTTATATATTTATAACGTATTTTTAGAACTGATAGATGTTGGTTGAATTCTGTGTGCTGACTGTTTAATTGAATTACTAATTGATTGGTTGAAACTATAGATAACGATATATATCGATATATATATATATATATATATATATATCGTTAATCAAATATTGATTCTGGTTATCAAAATATTTCATATTGAAATGAACCTGATGTTAATTATATTGTTTAACATCTGTGATGCAGGGAAACAGGTTGGAGGGATCCAACTGGATTCCTCAGTATTTATAATATTGTTGCTTTCATATATTGTAATATATGATGTGATATATAATCTGTGTTGATTACGTGTGTGGAATGATATCGATCATTGTCATTTGGGTATTTTAAATACCGTAAGAATTATTGGGATGTAGAAAAGGGGATTTTTAAAGTGTATTTTGAAAATGAATTATTTATATAAAATCAATGGATTTTACATATAAAAGGAAAAGAATTTCATAAAGTCAAAGAAAAATATAAAAGGACATATTTGTGAAACAAATATAAAAGGAAATTATTTGTAAAACAAATATAAAAGGACATATTTGTGAAACAAATAGGAAAGGAAATAATTATAAAACATTTACAAATAGAATTGAAAGGAAATATTTGTAAAACATTTACAAATAGAATTGAAAGGAAATATTTGTAAAACATTTACAAATAGAATTGAAAAGGAAATATTTGTAAAACATTAACAAATAGAATTGAAAGGAAATATTTGTAAACATTTACAAATAGAATTGAAAGGAAATATTTGTCAAACATTTACAAATAGAATTGAAAAGGAAATATTTGTAAAACATTTACAAATAAAATTGAAAAGGAAATATTTGTAAAAAAATTACAAATAGAATTGAAAAGGAAATAGTTGTAAAACCTTCTCAAATAAAATTGAAAAATAATATTTATTTGTTAAATAAATAGAATTGAAAAGGAAATATTTATTTGTTAAATAAATAAAATTATAAAAGAAATACTTATTTGGAAAATAAATAGGATTATATAAGGGAATTAACGAGATATAAAAGAGTTGTGAGAAGATTGTTTAAAGTGGATATCAATTAGAGTAATTGAATTAGAGTTAGTCAAATAGAGTTAATCGAATTAGAGTTAATCGTATTAGAGTTAATTGATTGGAGTTAATCAAATTAGAGTAATTGAATTAGAGTTATTCGTAATAGAGTTAGTCGAATTAGAGTTAATCGAATATTAGTTATTCGAGTAGAGTTAATTGAAAGGAGTTAATCGAATATAGTTTATTCGAAGAAAAGAGTTATCAATTATAGTTATTCAAAGAAAGATTTTCGAATATTGGTTATTCGAAAAGAATTTGTCGAATATTAGTTATTCGAAGTGAGTTAATTGAATATTAGTTATTCAAAAGAAGTTAATCGAATATAGTTTATTCGAAAGGAGCTAATCGAATATAGTTTATTCGAAAGGAGTTAATCAAATATAGTTTATTCGAAAGGAGTTAATCGAATATAATTTATTCGAAAGGAGTTAATCAAATATTATTTATTCGAAAGGAGTTAATCGAATATAGTTTATTCGAAAGGAGTTAATCGAATATAGTTTATTCGAAAGGAGTTAATTGATCGGAGTTAATTGATAAGAGTTAATTGATTAGATTTAATCCAATGGAGTTAATCAATTAGGGTTAATTAAATAGAGTTAATCCAATAGAGTTAATCAAATAGAGTTAATAGAATAGAGTTAATCAAATAAAGCTAACTGATAAGAGTAAATCGATTAGAGTTAATCGAATAGTGTTAATTGAATAGAGTTAATCGAATATGGCTATTCGAAGAGAGATTTTCGAATATAGTTTATTCGAAGGAAAGAGTTATCGAATAGAGATTTATTCGAAAGAGAGTTACGTAAGGAAGTTTGTTAAAGGTTTAAAAAGTTAACCTTGTCTGTTTCGAAGTTAGAAAAGTTGTTCAGTTAAGGCCTGAGAGGTAGTTATACCCCAACTTGATTGGCTTCGTTTTTAACTAAGGAATGGTTAAGGTTCGACAGTGAAGATTGGTTAAGTGAATTTAGTTAACGAGTATAATGGTTTGAGTTGGCATAGCGATGTTTGATTTAAACATCTATTTAAATCCAACGTAGGAAATCTGGAAATGTTTTCCAAATAAGAATCAGAAATGTTTTCTAATATAGAAAATAAGAAATGGAAATGTTCTCCAATGTTAATAACGTACATTTTTTAAATTTAGAAAGTAAGAAATGTTGAATATATGGAAACAGGAAATGAAAAATGAATAAATTAATGAACTAAGGAGATAAATGTTAAATGATGATTGATCGATATAACTTCCATTTGGAAATAATACCGTTTTTTGCACACGTGTTTTTCTTTGATAGTTAACTCACCGACTATCAAAGTTTTTTGACCATTTTACATTGTCAATACGGAGAGATCGGGATTAGAGATATTATCTAAAAACCACTCTGTATGGGCATTAGTGTTGCGATCAAATATGATGAAGATAATTGAAGATGGAGTTATGCAAGGACTGTCCTGCTTACAGAATAGTGCCTTCGGTTTGTCCAGTCCCAGGACGACCTGTATGGAAGAATGTCTGACAGAGTATATTTAATAGATTGCGTAAGTTGATCTCTTCAAACGTATATAAGTTTGGTGGCGGAGGAATTCGTTTCTCTTAGCTATATACCTGTTGTATTTTTGGGGAAATCAATTTGTGATTTGGCGGGTATGACGATGTGACATTCAAAGTGAATAATTGTGTGATCTGTTAGAGATAAGCGTGGCCTCTAGCCTCACAATCGGGAAATGATAAAAATCAGGCAGGCAACATGGCTAAGTGGTTGGCTGCCAAGTAGGGTGTATTATCACCTATCTAGAGATATTCATTTCATTCTTTAATCTATTTGTTGACGTCAAAAGTTGGTTACTAGTGACGATCAACCCCCAATCGCGTGATCAACACACGAATAAAGATTAAAAATGCAATAAAAAGTAAAAGAATGGGGAGCACACACAGAGTTTTTATAGTGGTTCGGCAAAGACGATGCCTACGTCCACTTTATATATTATTTCTCTTTTTTTAATTACAAGTACAATGTTTTTTCTGTTTGAAGAAGAGAAAGAAAATGACTGTCTTCCCTTCTTCTTTCTTTTAGAGAGATTGATGGAGAAGCATGGAGATGAAAAGCTTGGAGAGAGTCGTCTGGCCAAAAGTCCCCAAAAGTTCTTTTTCCTCTTTAAGCTTAAGGGTATTTATAGGTGGAGAATGCAACTTGGGTTGTTGCGGTATGGTCCGACCATTTCGGGAAAGCCTGGACACGTGGAATCCATCTATTGGCTTGAATTACGGCTGAAGGACTGATTCCACTGTTCATAAATAGTATCCTCGGAAGTTGTGGCTGACGTGGCATCCACGGAGAGGTTCATTAAAAGTAGAGCTTTATCCGTATATGGTTTGACTGCCTTTATTGCCTTGAAAGTCGGGATATTATTTGGACTAGCTCGGCAGAAACCTTCTACGCTGGCCCGAGATAATCGGTCGACGAGTTCTTTCTGGAGGCAGAAAACTCGATCGTCCTGGTGAGCGATTCTTCCGGTAATGCACAGTCAATCTGACTGAGTTGGACTTGGGCCGATGTGCCATTGCTTTATGTTACGCCCCTGCTGGGCCTCCTGAAGTGTGACTTGCATATGATTTGCGCGTTTGGACTTCGGTCCTTCTCGTTGAGACTCTTGCCAAAAAGAGGGTTAACACTTTGCCCCCACAGAATGCATCTTCATCGAAAGAGGGAGGTGTGTTATGAAATCCGAACCGAAGCACAAACGCTCGAACTGCTGTGGTTGCACCGGACCATATTGAGGCAAGAAAACCGATGGTTCGATGTTGTATTAAGGCCGGAATCCCGACGACCATGCCAGGTCGTATTAAGACCAGAAAACCTACAACCATCGGGAACCGTATTAAGGCCGAGATGATGATTTCCATTTGTACGAGAGTTGGTTCTTGCAAATACAAAACAAACTATCCTCATTTTGGAGGAGGGCGATGGGTCGAGCATTTTATCCTACTTGGCTTTAGAGGGTGGCGAGCATCAACCATACTCGGCTTAGGGGCGAGCATAAACCATGCTCGGCATAGAGAGGGCGAATATTAACCAAACTCGGCTTAGGGGCGAGCATAAACCATGTTGGCTTAGAGAGGGCGAGTATTAACCATACTCGGCTTGGGAGCGAGCATAAACCATGCTCGGCTTAAGGAGGGCGAGTATTAACCATACTCGGCTTAGGGGCGAGCATAAACCATGCTCGGCTTAGGGAGGGCGAGTATTAACCATACTCGGCTTAGGGGCAAGCATAAACCATGCTCGGATTAGAGAGGGCGAGTATTAACCATACTCGGCTTAGGGGTGAGCATAAACCATGCTCGGCTTGAAGAGGGCGAGTTTTAACCATACTCGGCTTAGGGGTGAGCATAAACCATGCTCGGCTTAGGGGCGAGCATAAACCATGCTCGGCTTAGAGAGGGCGAGTATTAACCATACTCGGCTTAGGGGCGAGCATAAACCATGCTCGGCTTAGAGAGGGCGAGTATTAACCATACTTGGTTTAGGAGCGAGCATAAACCATGCTCGGCTTAGAGAGGGCGAGTATTAACCATGCTCGGCTTAGGGGCAATCATAAACCATGCTCGGCTTAGGGCAAGTGTTTCTTATGCTCGACTCATACTAGGTTGGTTTGTTTAGCGAGCTATGCATGCTCGTGGTGTAAAGAAGAGAGAGTTGTCCACACTCGTATTTAGAAAATATGAACTCACTCACTTGAAGGAGTAGTTGTTTAAAATGGTGGTGGGCTTTCGCGCTGACCACACAAAACATGGGGGTGAGCATTATCCATGCTTGTCTTAAAGATTTCACAACATGACCTACTTTTACAAAAAGTAAAATTCATAACTGCTAAGCAACTAAAGAAAAGAAATTCTACGAGGACAGAGATTGATTACAGAGCATTCTCAACAGCTAAATTCAAGGCGTCCTTGTTATTGAAAGAAATACATCGAAAGAAATGATATAAAATCTAATTAATGATAATGCAGCGAGTGCTAGTATCAGGGTCCTTTCCGTTTCTAGGAGCTCGCGGACCAGCCTGAGGAGCTTGAGCAGAGGGTTGCGGCGGCATGGCCGGGGCGCGAACTTTGACATATTCAGCGAGTTCCCCTTTCCTAACTCATCCTTCGATGAGATCGCGCAGATGTCGACAATCATTTGTATTATGTCCAGCTACGTTGTGGAATATACAATGCTTGCCAGAATCGAGTTCCATCTGGGTTGGTTCTCGTCGAGGTGGTCTTGGAGTAGGCAAGGACTCGCGTATATCGAGGTAGATATCGAGCAAAGAAGAATTGAGCTCGGTGTATCGATCATATTTGTTTTCATTTTGAGGTCGCACATTGTGTTCATCCTTCTCCAAGGCCTTTCCTCCTCCTTTATTATGGCCATTGCCATTGAGTGGACCTTGTTGTTTGGCTACTAAAACATCAAGGCTCTCCATTTCAAGGCTGCCATCCTCTTGTCGGAGGAATCTCTCGGCCTCGGAGTAAAAATCATCTATATCTTTGAGGGGATCTCTGGTTAAGGAGTTTGAGAATTCTGAACTCGTCTGAACTCCCACGATGGCTGCCATCAGCACCGTCGATGGCTCGGGCCGATCGACAGATGCTACACTTGCATTGAATCTTTCGAGAAAGGATCTTAGCGTCTCTCCAGATCGCTCCTTGATGGTAGATAAAAACATGACACTTTTTAGTCGAGAGATATGCACTTGAAACCGTTCGATGAAGCAGGTGACCAGAGTATTCCAGCTACTGATCGACTCCATTGTTAGCTGCCGAAACCACATACCGGCTATATCTGTGAGAAAGAGAGGAAAGCACTTAGCCATGAAGCTGGTTGATGCACCAAGTACTCCTATATGTCGCATGTATCGCATGAGGTGAATGGTCGGGTCAGTGCGACTGTTGTATGGCTCGACGGCTGGGAACCTATGGAGGATTTCAAGAATTTCTGATTTCTCTATTGAAGGGGCTGCGATTGACATTATCTATGTCTTGCTGCGAAGAGTTTCCCCGAGTGAAGCGTCGGACGATGCTAGCAAGCTGGCTCCCATCTCCGAGGAGTCGTTGCCATGAACTTAGTTCTGCATCCTGAGAGAGTTCTGCATGAGGATCCGACAAAAGCATGCTCGGAAGGGTGGCCGTTGGCTGGGCTCGACCTCCGAGATTTGAGTGAAGGTGTGAGGGAAGGTGAGATCTGGCGGGTGGTTCTAGGAAGAATGGCCCCTCTTGAACCTGATGAGTCATGGGTCGAGCCATGCCTGTAACAAAGGGACTGGGATGATCCAGCATAGCATGTGATTTTTGGAGGCCAGGGTTGCCCCCGCTTGAAGCGAGGTTAGGAGGGTTTACGGTAGCGTTTTCTTCTGCTACGGTGAGGGCCGGCATGGTAGGCTGGCTTCCCTCGTTCGAAGGGAAGGTTACTCTAACTCTTCGTTGAAAAGGAAGAGTGGTTAGACTGGCCTGTAGAAAGATCCCGGGTTGTAATGAGAATGACATTGATTCTGAGTGACCCGGTGGTAGCTCGACCGATTCGACAGGTCGAGATGTTCCAAGGAGCGGAGGCATATTTGCCAGACAACCTAGATCTTGATCGTCTGTCTCCTGATTTTCTATGGCCACAACCGTGCTGGTCGCCGGAAGCGATACTCCTGGCTGGGCCTGATTGGTTGGTGGGACCAAATCAGGATGAAATAAAGGTGTAGCCCGATCGGTGGCCTGATTTCGAGTAAACTGAGGGTCAGCTGTTGTCCCAATTTCGGCCTGTGGAGGAATTGATGTTGAAGCGTTCAACACTGTTTCCAATTGACCGAGAAGAAGATCCATCAACTGCTGCTGTCGTTCAAGGACTTTACCCTGAGATGTCATATGGTCTCTGAGTTCGACCATGATTTTATCCATGTCGTCCCAGGTAAGGAATCGAGACATATCGTCATGAGAGGAAACTCCGTGGCTTACTTCTACAGCATAAGTATCGGCTGCATCGGCATTTGTGGGACGAGAGCATGTTGCATCTTTCTTTCGTTTGTTTGCCATGACCTGAGATAAGCAGGAGTTCGATGGCGATGTCGGTGCGCTGCCCCTACCTAGCGCGCCAAAGTGTTGACGTCAAAAGTTGGTTACTAGTGACGATCAACCCCCAATCGCGTGATCAACACATGAATAAAGATTAAAAATACAATAAAAAGTAAAAGAACGGGGAACACACATAGAGTTTTTATAGTGGTTCGGCAAAGACGATGCCTACATCCACTTTATATATTATTTCTCTTTTTTTTAATTACAAGTACAATGTTTTTTCTATTTGAAGAAGAGAAAGAAAATGATTGTCTTCCCTTCTTCTTTCTTTTAGAGAGATTGAAGTTACGGAGAAGCGTAGAGATGAAAAGCTTGGAGAGAGCCGTTTGGCCAAAAGTCCCCAAAGGTTCTTTTTCCTCTCTAAGCTTAGGGGTATTTACAGGTGGAGAATGTAGCTTGGGTTGTTGCGGTATGGTCAGGCCATTTCGGGAAAGCCTGGACACATGGAATCCATCTATTGGCTTGAATTGCGGCTGAAGGACTGATTCCACTGTTCATAAATAGTATCCTCAAAAGTTGTGGCTGACGTGGCATCCACGGAGAGGTTCATTAAAAGTAGAGCTTTATCCGTACATGGTTTGACCGCCTTTATTGCCTTGAAAGTCGGGATATTATTTGGACTAGCTCTATAGAAATCTTCTACGCTGGCCCGAGATAATCGGTCGACGAGTTCTTTTTGGAGCCGGAAAACCCGGCCGTCCTGGTGAGCGATTCTTCCGGTAATGCACAGTCAATCTGAATGAGTTAGACTTAAGCCGATGTGCCATTGCTTTAGGTTGCACCCCTGCTGGGCCTCCTGAAGCGTGACGTGCATATGATTTGCGCATTTGGACTTCGGTCCTGATCATTGAGACTCTTGCCAAAAAGAGGGTTAACACTATTCGATGTTGTCCCATTCGGGAAACGGTTGCTGATCCCAACCGTTGGTGATATACATTCGAAACACTCAAGCGAAATGAGTGGTCGGTCATGTGTGGCCGGGTTGCAAGATGTTCTTGTTGAACCTAGTGTATTCCTCTCTGGAGGTACACTATCGGAAGTTGGTTCCATACCTTGTCATAGTTGGAAATCCATTACCCAATAAGTGGTCACGGTTTTGATTGTATACTATATATGTGGAACGCGAGATGAAAGCGTTCTGCTAGATGATTATATATATTGTGGTTGATAGACATTATTATAATATCAAAAGAGTTTTGATATAAAGTTTATTGTTTCTTTTAAAAGGATTTTGAAAGTTAAATCAAATGTTTTGGATTTTCATAAGGGAAAACCCGTTCCGTTGTACGGCGTGGTCTTACGAGATATCGTTATTTTCCCAAACTGTTTTGAATTGTTTACTCATAACAGTCCCATGACTGACCCGGAGTTTGTTTTGTTTTCCCTAAACTCTTAGGTACTCAAATTTATACGAGCAGTCAAGTAGTCGGGATTTACAGATGCAATAGAAGGAGCTTGGAGAAGGAAGCTTCAGGATTATATAGTATAGTTGTTTCCGCCGTGTTGTAAGTTTTGTACTCTGATAATGTTACTATATACATATACTGGTTTTATATCAAAGTCATGTATCTATTATATATTGTTCATTCCGCTGTGAGATTCGTGTTACTCTGATGTTGTAGGTTCTTCTTCTTCTTTTATTCTAAGTTTCTATCTTATCTATTCTCACCCTCTGCTTTCTTTCTATAAGTTTTCTGGTTTCCAATGTAATTTAGGCTGGACTTATGTTATTTGGTCTGCTCAAATTGTACCAGAATTTCGAGACACTACGCATATACATGAATACAATTGAAATAAAAGCTCATCGGCGTTGTTGAGTGGCGGAGGAGGCTCGGCATCGCTGGTGGTCGCTGTCGAAAGGGGATGGGTTTATTGTAAACTAAAAATATAAAAAAAAAATTGGATTTTCCATTGGAGGAGGGGCCTACGGTGCTGAGGTGGTCGGAGGAGGTGGCAGTGGGGATGGCCCGGCTGTGGTGGGTGCGCAGAGGTGGAATGGCGGTGGTCGGCCCAGAGATGGCTGGAAGTGGCAGTTTTTGGTGAAAGAAGGGGATATGGCGGCGGTTTTTGGTGGGGGAGGGAGGAGGGAGGTGTCGAACTGGAGGCTGGGCGACTGGTGGTAGGCGGCGCGGTTGCGTGGATGGGGGTGGCGATTGGCGAAGGCGGGTCTGAGCAAGGGGCGACGGGGTCAAAAGAGGATGGCTTGATTTTTAGGTTTTAGAGAATAACTAGGAGGGGGGATATTATATATATATATATATGTTTATTTTATTTTTATAATTAATTATCCTTCAGAAAGTAACTTTAAATTTCGATCTCTAAATGAGACCCAATGACTGTCGTCCCCAGCTAATTACCCCTACTCCGAACGCAATGGGATATGTCCCGTAACCTAATGCGGTTGTTACGATCAATTTCCATTAAAATTGAAATATAAATCCTTATATTGAATTTTAAACGCACATTTCAATTTACTAGGGTCACAAACGGACTATATAAATTCCCGAAAAATATTTTCTAGCTTAGCATTGACAATACGGTTCTAACAAAACTAATTTCATCAAATTTGGAGACCGTTTGAAAAATAGTCATTTTCTGGTCGATCCAAATTGACTGAAACTGATAAAACACGTTTTCTTTTGCCACACTCACATATTGATTCAAAAAATTATGATTTTTGGAATCTAGTAATAACTTGACATCCCAGATCCAACAAAAGTGGTTTCATAAAAAACGGAGGTCATTTGCAAAATTTCCATTTTTAAGGGCCAAAATTCCATAGCGACTATTCTGAATTTTCAACTGGGGATAACTTTTTATTCTCGCTATGAAATTTTGATTTTTTGGATCGTTGGAAAGATATTTTCGATTAGATTCTAATATTTTTGGTTTTGCTAAAATCCGATTTATTTTGAATCATGTACATTCATTTGAAATTTTAAATCGAATTTTCAAACTACCGCCCCATTTTCAATTCCTTTTATAATTAAAAATAAATATTTATATTCTAACGTTGATTCAAATAAATATATACATTCTAATTCTATTCAAAATAAATTCCTCGTCGTTATTATTTAAAATAAATCATTTTAAATATTCAAAATTCATCAAAATTTCCAAAATAAAAAATTTAAATTGGTTCTGAGTTTCCGGGTTATTACGGTAGTCTATTGCAATTTTGAATTTTTATATCCTTTTACACAAGTTTCTTAAAAATAGAAAAAATATTTTTCTAGAAAATAGTTGGTGTTTTTTTTTTAAGTTATGGATTGTTCAAACTAATTAAACATTTTCCCTTATTTTGCTAAAATCGTATAGACACTTCCTATGCTTTTACATTTAAAATTTGATTTTAAAAGTCGTGCTCCTTTGCAATTGGTCTTATCTCTTCCCTAATAATTTTTGTAATGTGTTTTCCTTTTAATTACATTCCACTCATCATTCATCATGAGTATAAAAGTAAAAAATACCTTTTCTTATGATTTCAACTCTTCAAATGTCATTTTACTTCGTTTATGAACGATATTTTTTCTTTTTAACTAATTTGGGATAAGATATTAAGTTTATGGTTTCATGAAATTAATTAAATGAATTTAGAGTGTGTGAATAATGCTATGTTTATGTATTCTTCCTACAAATAAGAATGCTCCATTTTGCTTGTTATATAAATCAATAGTAGCATACATGTAAAATGACATATGCCATGACATTTACCAATTAGAAATATCATTATAAAACCAAGTGTCTATGCAGATTTAGCTCATTAAAATTATTGTAATTTATATAATAATACAACAAATACTTTATATTACATGCTTAAGTCACATTATCTAACACAAAATTATGTTATAAATGAATTCTAGAACTCTACTTGTGTTGACGTCAAAAGTTGGTCACTAGTGATAGTCAACCCCCAATCGTGTGTGGAACACACGACTAACAGTCATAGAGTACGATAAAGTAAGTAAAGACAAGGGACACACAAGATTTTTATAGTGGTTCAGCAAGAGATGGTGCCTACTTCCACTTTATATATATATTGATTTTCTTTTCATTACAAGTGCAACACTTTTCTTTTTGAAGAAAGAGGGACATTTGGCCTTTTTAGAGTCAGCCATGGAGTTTGTATCTGAGAAAGAGAGTTCCCCAAGAGTAGTTCAGATGGAAGAATTTTCAGTGGAGAAAAAGTCCCTTTCTTCTTTGAGCATGGAGGTATTTATAGGTGAAGCGGTGGGTTGAGCGAGCTGCAATGTGGTTTGCCTCTTTTGCGGAGCTTGGACATGTGGAGCTCGATCATTCGAAGTAGTTGCGGAGGTGGGACCCGGTCTCCTACTGATTAATAGTATCCTAAAAAATTATGGCTTGTGTGGCACTCAAGATGAGGTGTATCAAAATTAGAGCTTTGGTCGGAAGCAGTTGACCGCCTTTAATGCTTTTTTAGAATCTGGCTGAGCATTGAATGACACAGCGGGATATTTCCACATAGATCCGGGGATATCTGATCGATCCGATCTTCAAGGAAGTGTTTGATTCGATCGGTCTGGGAGAGCGATTTTATTTGGACACGACATGCCACTGCTCAAGGGAAATTGGCTCAGGCCAAATTTTGTTTGGGATTTCTAAAGTAGGAGCCGATTGCCTGGGCTTTATGAAGAAGAGGCTGCCTGTTGTGCTCGGTCGGTGAGCCTTTTGATATTGGGCTTCGATCCATTGAACCGTGACAGCTTTTTCCAAAAAGTTGGTCAACACTTTGCCGCTCAGAATACATCCTTCTTGGCAAAGGAGGTGTGTTCTGAATACTGTATCGAAGCTCGATGTGTGGATAGAATGGTTACGTCGAACCATATTATAGCCAGAAATCTGACGATCATGATGGTTGTATTAAGGCCAGAAAACCGACGATCAGTGTATATCGTATTAAGGCCAGAAAACCGACAACCACCAAAGACCGTATTAAGGCCGAGAACTCTGTAAGAGTAATTGCGATATCCAATATCTGTAAAGATTATGTAGGTTGTTCTCGGTTTAGAGATGGCTTTGAACTTAATTGGGCGAGTATTAACCATACTCGGCTTAAAGAAGTCGGCAAGCGGTAATAACACTTGGCTTAGAGAGGTGGCGAGTATTGTTCATACTCAACATACATAAGTAGAAAGTAATATCCATACTCAGCTTATGGAGGCAGTAAGTATTGTCCATACTCGATTTACGGAGAGGCTGAGTATTGTCAATACTCGGCTTCGGCAAGTGTTAGCCATGCTCGACTTATATACAGTTATTTGTACTCGGCTAGGGGAGTCGGTCGTATGTGGTGATGGTTATTTGTGAAGTTTGGTGAGTGGAGAGTGCACTCGGCTTAGAGAAAGGGCGAGTTTCATCCATACTTGGCTTATGGAAATTCAATCATACTCGGCTTATGTGGTTGGTTTGATATGGTGGCAGGTATTGATCGTATCTTAGTAACGGTGGCTAACACTAGCCATATTAGAATCAGCGAGCATTAATCATGCTCGGCTTAAGTCGTTCAAACACAATCTTTGTTTGAAAAAGAAAGTCTTATTATTGCTAATGAGATATTACAGGAAAATGGAAATAAACTATAAGAGGGCAACAGTTGATTTCAGAGCATGCCTAGGAGCTAAGCCCTAACCCCAATACATGTGTACATCAACATACCCATATAATTGAAAGAAATGGAAATACATTCAAAAGAAGAAATCTAAATCTTATTAATTGATGATAATGCCACGATTGCTGGGCTCAGGGTCCTTTCTGTTTCTAGGAGCTTGAGGACCGGCCTGAGGAGCTTGGGCAGAAAATTGTGTTGGCACGGTCGGTGTGGTTTTCTTGAAATACTTGGGAGGTTCCCCCCGCCTGACCTTGTCCTCGATGAAATCACGCAAGTGCCTGCGTTCACTGGTGATGTGAACGACAATGTTGTGAAACATCCAATGCTTCCCAAAATCGATCTCTTTCTGGGTCGGCTCTCTCCGAGGAGGTTTTGGGAAGGGTTGAGATCCTCGTACATTAAGGTAGATATCGAGTAAAGAAGAATTGAGCTCGGTGTATTAGCTGTACTTATTCTCTCTCCAGAGTCGTACATTGCATTCATTCTTTTTTGAGGCCTTTCCTCTTCCTTTATTTTGGCCATTTGTGTTGGATGGGCCTCCATCTTTGGTGGAAAGCACATTGAGGCTCTCCATATCAATGCTGGCATCTTCTTGTCGGAGGATTTGCTTAGTCTTTGCATAGAAATCTTCAATATCCTTCGGCGGGGCGCTGGTTAAAGAGATCAAAAATTCAGATCGGTTATGACCACCTGCAATGGCAGCCGTAAGCACCATCGATGGCTCGGGTTGATTGATTGAAGCTACGAACGTGTTGAATCTTTCGAGAAAGGACCAGAGTGTTTGGCAGGATCGCTGTTTGATGGAGGTCAAGAACATGACACTCTTTGGTCGAGAGATATAGACTCCTAACTGCTCGACGAAACGGGTGACCAGCATGTCCCGCTGCCATTAGACTCTGTTGTTAGCTGCCAAAACCACATGCCGGCTATTTCTGTGTAACGTCCCGTATTTTTTGCCGTCATATATTTAATATATTTTATTGTATTAAATGTTAATTCAGAATTTTAAATGGATTTATAATGCATAATCCGTTCATATAACAAAGATTGAACGTATATTTATATAATTCGAACTCGTTAATGTCGCGGTGTTTCGTAATTTACAATGTGAAATTCACGTGAGCGGTACGTGTGTGTATATATATATATATATATATATACATATATACACATATATATATATAGAGAGATGGTTAACGGTCATGAACGATAGAGTTTAATACCGTGTAAATAAAACTTAACCTTTAGTACACATCTAAACCCATAGACGTACAAGCTACTAATGTATATAAAAATAGAAGATACACTACTTCATCTTTAAGTAATACAAAGTACACATAGAGCACTGTTTTTCTCCATATCTTCCGCCACATTTTCACATCTAAAGCCACATTTTCTTTTCTGTCTTGAATTTTCCCCTCAATCACCAATCTAATTTAGCTGTGCCTACCCTATAATGAAAGGAAAACTCCAACGCAGCCTCTATTTCTACTTAAGCTCTAAGTATACACATAAATCAACGTCAATGTGTGTACAGACTGTCACTACTGCATTGTGTTGTCATTCGTACAGCTACCATATTTCAAATCTCATGTGTACAGATTGTAAGATGCCTACCCCGCTTCCTCTTTCACCTCTAACGCACATGGCATTGTACTCCTCTGCATGCCCACCTTTCTCCAGTCTAAAGCAAGCTAAACAACGTACAAACCCAGCTACCCAAAACTTAAATGAGATGGGCGTTTCCCTTCTAGCTAATCTACATCCTATTTCTTCATTCTTAAGAAACAAGCTCAGCCATCCTACGCACATCCCAATCAAAATCAACACAACAACCATAAACCTACTCTAACTGTTGGAAAACAATGGCTGAGTCACGTACTTCGTCGCTTTCTTGAAGACGATTCGGCGATCTGGCCGGTGGTGCAAAACCAGTTCGTACTTCCGCCGCCGCCTCTAGGATAAAACAGCCTCTCTCTGATTAATAACTGATCTGCTTTGCACAAACAAATCAGTGCAGATTTGCACTTTCTGATTTTACTGCTCGAAAATTTCTTAAGATTATTTTAATGGCGGAGAAAGAGAATGCAGAATTTTTTCTGTGTAGATCTCGTCTAATCTAATGATAATATATAGACAGGGATAAGGGTATTCGAAAAATCTGGTCAGTGGAGAAAAATCGGATCTGCGAAAATACTTGGTCAAAGTTTTACCGCGTCATATAAAAATCGGTTCAGAAATTATTTTCCTGATTTAAAAACTGGTTCGAAAATAGCAGTGTTTTCTGGACCAAAAATATAAGTGTCTACACCACATAGCCAGGGCCCAAAGCCCGAGCCCGAACCGAACCGAACCGAGCCGGGCCGGGTCGGGTCGAGTCGAGTCGGTCGGTCGGGCGCGCGCGTGTGTGGTGGTCATGATGCATGGGCTCCCTCCTCACAACAAAGCATGCATTGGGAGCCCAAGGCCCCATCAAAGCTTCTTAGAAACAAGTATATAAGCTTGCCTCTTCCATATAATCCCATGATGTGGGACTATTCACAAATAGGAGCCATCATACACTTATTTCATGTTTTAAATAATTCACAATATTTCCAACAATCCCCCACTTGAATTTTTTTAAAATATTATCGAGCAGTTTCTAAACACATAAGACTGTGCATAAACAAAGGTGTCATCCGACTTGAACCTTTGCGTAGTGAATAAGATTCAGTTTTTACTAGAGTGACACGTAGTCTTGAACTCTATTCCTGACATCAAACCACACACAATCTTTTCCATAGTGCAATCAAAAAAGCCCGTGCATTTATGGCCATACACGTCTATCCCAGTTTAGTGAACGCTCTAGAAGTTCTGCCCAAAACTCCATAGGAAACGGCCTCATTTCCACATTCACATAGGTGAGTCTATCAAGAGTACTCCTGAAGGTAGGTACTCCACTCCAAATAGAGTATAGATCTCATTAAGAGTTTCTATTAACTCATCCTCTATCACTTCAGGAATACATGCTTCTTAGTTTATTATATAGCATGTTCAACTTCTATCACTACACAACTTGTTATTTACCCATTGAACCTATTTCTTGGGATCTCCAGTCATTTAGGTCGGGTTACCATTGTGCGTGAGTCAACAATCTAAGGGCAATAGTCCCATTCTTTTAGAAGAATTATGGACTTTCTCTCTTGACAGTCCTTTCGTCAAAGGATCTGCCAAATTTTCTTCACTACGTACGTAATCTACTCTAACGGTACCTGTAGAAAGTAGCTCTCTAACCGTGTTGTGCTTACGACGTATTTGTCGTCTCTTACCGTTATAATAACGGTTCTGAACTTTTGCAATAGCCGCGGTACTATCACAATGTATCAACACAGCCGGTATCGGTTTTTCCCATAAGGGAATCTCAGCTAGCAGATTTCTCAAATATTCTGCTTCTTCACTAGCTGTGGCTAGTGCTATCATCTCAGACTCCATAGTGGACTGAGCCAAAATAGTCTGTTTCTTGGATTTCCAAGAAACAGCTCCTCCAGCGATGCTAAATATATAGCCACTGGTCGCTTTAGAATCATCAGATAAAGTATTCCAGTCTGCATCTGAATATCCTTCAAGTACAGCTGGAAACTTTTCATAATGTAATCCAAGGTTCATTGTTCGTTTAAGGTATCTCATGACCCTTTCAATAGCATGCCAGTGCTCTATACTAGGTCTACTAGTAAACCTGCACAATAATCCCACGACATAGGCAATGTCGGGTCTAGTACAATCAGTGGCATACCGAAGGCTGCCAATGATGCTCGCATAATCAGACTGTCTTACACCTTCACCAGTGTTCTTAAATAACTTTACACTTGGATCGTATGGTGTACATGCGGGTTTACAGTCAAAGTAATTATATTTCTTTAGTATCTTCTCAATGTAATGAGACTGATCCAAAGAAATTCCCTTTTCTGACCTAGTAATTTTAATACCGAGGATTACACTCGCTTCAGCTAGATCTTTCATATCAAAATTGGCACATAATAAGGATTTGACTGAATTTATGGCATGAATGTTTGACCCAAAGATGAGTAGGTCATCTACATAAAGGCATATAATAGTGCAAATGTCATTCTCATATTTGTAATAAATGCATTTGTCACTTTCATTAACTTTAAAATCATTTGAAATGATTAAGTTATCAAATTTTTCATGCCATTGTTTAGGTGCTTGTTTTAAACCATATAATGATTTATCTAACTTGCATACTTTATGTTCTTGACCATGTACTACAAATCCTTCAGGCTGGTCCATATAAATTTCTTCGTCTAATTCACCGTTCAAAAAGGCAGTTTTAACATCCATTTGGTGTATTAGTAAGTTATGAATGGAAGCAAGTGAGATCAATACCCGAATGGATGTTATTCTAGTTACAGGTGAAAAAGTGTCAAAGAAATCTATATTTTCTTTTTGTCTAAAACCTTTAGCTACTAGTCGTGCTTTGTATTTATCTATAGTACCATCAGGTTTTAGTTTCTTTTTAAGCACCCATTTACAGCCTATAGATTTACAACCAGGGGGTAAATCTGCCAAATGCCAAGTCTTATTGGATTCCAGAGAATCCATCTCATCATTTATAGCCTCTCGCCAAAAATCGGCATCTAAAGAAGATAAGGCCTCTTGGAGGTTTAATGGATCCTCCTCTATAGTAAAAGCACAAAAATCCAAGCCAAAGTTTTTCTCGGTTCTTGCTCTTTTACTTCTTCTAGGTTCAGCTTCAGAACTTTTATCAAGTTCTGTTCTTATAGGCGTACTTGATGTGCCCCCACTATTTCTTAATTTAAAAGGAAATTTAGTTTCATAAAAATCGGCATCATTTGATTCAATTATATTATGTGCATTTAAGTCATAAAATCTGTATGCTTTGCTATTAATAGCATAGCCTATAAATGCACATTCATATGCTCTACTTGCCAATTTTATTCTCTTAGGGTCTGGAATGCGAACATATGCTAAACAACCCCAAGTTCTAAAGTATGAGACATTGGGCTTATGATTCTTTAAAATTTCATAAGGTGAAATTTTATTCTTAGATTTAGGGATTCTGTTCAGAACATAGCATACAGTCAATAAAATATCCCCCCACCAATGTTTTGCTGCACCAGAATTTAGTAGGATGGCCACTACTAATTCGGTAAAAGTCCTATTTTTTCTTTCAGCTTTACCGTTCATTTCAGGTGAATAGGGTGCAGTTTTCTCATGTACAATACCATGTAATTTATAGAAGTCCAGAATTGAATTAGATTCATATTCTGTTCCTCTATCACTACGAAGTCTCTTAATCTTTCTATTTACTTGATTCTCAATTTCAGTTTTGAATGTTTTGAACATTTCAAAGGCATCACTTTTATGTTTCATAAGATATACATATGTGAAATCAGAACAATCATCGATAAAAGTGATAAAATAACGATGTCCATGTCTAGTCAAAGTACCATCAAGTTCACATATGTCAGAATGAATCAAGTCTAAGGGTTCAGATTCTCTATCAACAGACTTGTGAGGTTTCTTAGTGATTTTTTCTTGTGTACAGAATTCACATTTATCAGATTCAGATTCTGCTATCTTAGGTATCATATCTAGAGTGCTCATGTTATTAATTATTCGTTTATTAACATGACATAATCTAGAATGCCAAATATTAAAATCACACAACATATAAGCAGAATTATTCACTTTATTCAATTCAACATTTAATTTGAACATTCCCTCACAAGCATAACCCTTTCCTACAAAGTTTCCCTTATACACTATAGTATACAAGTCAACACCAATAAATTGAGTGAACCCTGCCTTATTGAGAAGATAGCCAGAAACCAGATTCTTCCTCATCTCTGGAGTATGCATAACATCTTTGAGGATTACAGTCTTTCCAGAGGTAAACTTGATCTCCACGTTTCCAACCCCAGCAACTTTAGTGGTGTGAGAATCTCCAAGCAGCACTTTCTGATCATCAGCAGCCGTGTATGTGGAAAACATAGCACGATCATAACAGACATGGCGAGAAGCACCAGTGTCTATCCACCAGCCATCTGATCCACCAACAAGGTGAATCTCAGAAATCATAGCCATAAGTGGCTCATCCTCAGTCAAGTTAGCCTGTGGTACAGAGCTAGGCTTGTTCCGACACTTTCGTGCCATATGACCTGGTTTGCCACAGTTGTAACATAGAAACAACTGTCCAGAGTCATTCTTTTGGGCTGGTTTTTGCTGTCCTTTTGGGTTTCCCTGCGGATTCCCATTGTTGCGTCTGTTCTGATTCTTAAAAGATTTCTGATTTGGTTTCAGAACTGCGGGCTTGGTCTTTTTAGTGTTGTTGTTTGAAACAAACAACACTTCCTCTTTCTGGTCCTGTTTGCGTGCTGCCTCCTCAATGCGAAGGCGAGTAATCAGACTCTCTAAGGAGAATTCCTTAGTCTTATGGCGCAAGAAATTCTTAAAGTCTTTCCAACCTGGGGGAAGTTTGTCAATAATAACAGCAACTTGAAACTGTTCATCTAAAACCATACCTTCGGAGATGATCTCATGAGCTATTTTCTGCAGCTCATGAGACTGCATCTCTACTGATCTATCGTCTGTCATCTGATACTTCAGATAGCGGCTCACAGCATACTTCTTCGCCCCTGCCTCCTCTGTATCGTATTTCTTCTGCAGTGCTTCCCAGATCTGCTTCGCTGTCTTGTCTTCTGAATTGTAGTAATCATACAGATCATCGCTCAATCCGTTCAGAATAAAATTTTTGCACAAATAATCCTGTTCTGTCCAGCTTTGCAACTGCTTTGATTGTTCGTTCCAGGATGTCATCTGCGCTGCGTCAGTTCCGTCAGGCTTGTCTGGCAACTGCGGTTTCTCGGTGGTAAGAGCAGCAGCCACCTTCCTCATCGTCAGATAGAACTCCATCTTTTGACGCCAGCGTTTGAAGTGCAGACCTTCGAAACGAAATGGAGCAGCAGTCACCAATGGGATCTGGAATGTAGAAGCAGGAGCAGCATCATCTACAGTTGTTGTCGAAGCCATTGTTTCTGTTCGTCTTCAAATTGTTGGAAAACAATGGCTGAGTCACGTACTTCGTCGCTTTCTTGAAGACGATTCGGCGATCTGGCCGGTGGTGCAAAACCAGTTCGTACTTCCGCCGCCGCCTCTAGGATAAAACAGCCTCTCTCTGATTAATAACTGATCTGCTTTGCACAAACAAATCAGTGCAGATTTGCACTTTCTGATTTTACTGCTCGAAAATTTCTTAAGATTATTTTAATGGCGGAGAAAGAGAATGCAGAATTTTTTCTGTGTATATCTCGTCTAATCTAATGATAATATATAGACGGGGATAAGGGTATTCGAAAAATCCGGTCAGTGTCGAAAAATCGGATCTGCGAAAATACTTGGTCAAAGTTTTACCGCATCATATAAAAATCGGTTCAGAAATTATTTTCCTGATTTAAAAACTGGTTCGAAAATAGCAGTGTTTTCTGGACCAAAAATATAAGTGTCTACACCACATAGCCAGGGCCCAAAGCCCGAGCCCGAGCCCGAGCCGAACCGAGCCGGGTCGAGTCAAGTCGGGCGGTCGGGCGCGCGCGTGTGTGGTGGTCATGATGCATGGGCTCCCTCCTCGCAACAAAGCATGCATTGGGAGCCCAAGGCCCCATCAAAGCTTCTTAGAAACAAGTATATAAGCTTGCCTCTTCCATATAATCCCATGATGTAGGACTATTCACAAATAGGAGCCATCATACACTTATTTCATGTTTTAAATAATTCACAATATTTCCAACACTAACTCATCTGCAAGGCTACGCACATGCCGTTCTTGTACCCATTGAGTTCGACTTCCTTCTTATCCCAACTAGTCCCTCTATAAATAGCATAGCTCTCCTCATTTCTTTTATCTGAAAGTAATCGAAACCAAACAATCCTTTTCTGCTTCACTTTTCTCTCGGCTTGAATAAGGAACCAACGCTTCTTCTACCATCTGATACCAATCCATCCCTTCCATTTCTTCTTTAAAATCCCGCATGGCGTGTGTAGAGTGTAGTGATGAAGAGTGAGGACTGCGCAAAGCAAGTGGAAGATCGGGTTCAAGTTGGGGAGGTTCTCGTCTTCTGGTGGAAGGGGAAGGCTGTACTGCGTCTGTTGGTGTGCAGACTGATGTGTAGGAAGTCGGGGAGGAGTTTGTTGGTACGGTTGGGTTCATAGCATGAAGTAGACAGTAAGAGAGAAGCGGTTGGCAAGGTGAGGACTGAGTAGGGGCAGCTGGCACGAAGTGGAGTCTGTCATCAAGCGTAGTGGGTGCGGTTTGGAATGGTTAAAGGAAAATGGCATAAACAAATAGCAGTGAAGGGGTTCTGTGCATCAGCGCCGGCCCTTTAGCTGGGCAACAGCCCAGGGCCCAAATTTTGAAGGAGCACTTTTTTTTTCTATTATCCATTTCGCGTTTTCCAAGTCCGCATGTGAAGAAACCCCAACTCAATTTACAATTTCATGCATCGGGAATCAACTCTGAGCAGAAGCCGAAGTGTCTACGCGATTTTCAAATTTCAATCTTTAATTTCCAAAGCAACTGCTCGATTTAATGGAGAAAACGTTCTTCTCTATCGCCTCTTTTGATTCAGACTTCTTCCTCTCCTCTAATTTTATCAATCGCAAAATCTATAAAGCCCTGAGAATGAAATTTCACAACTTATCAGCTAAATTCAAATCAAATTCGGATTCCTTTGGATTTCAGATTCAATCTCAAGGTATGCTTTAACCTTATTGTGTTTACTGTGTTTTTTTTTTAAATGGCCGTAGGAAAATTTTAAAGTTTAAAATGCCTAAAAAAGATAATGTTTGTTTCCAGCAAACCATGTCCTATCAGTTCTGATGCAATCTTGCGAACCCAAAGCACCTGCTGCTTGAATATTATTTGTTGTTGTATTTTCAGGTTTGTTTAGCTTTAGTATTTTGTCTACAGCTTTTTAATTGGGACTTAATGTTGATCATTTTTATTTGATTTAAGAAAAAAAATATCAAAGAATAACATTTTAATCTTGTTCACCAACTGCAGTTTTTTGAGATTAATACTCATTTGTTGGATGGAAGAATGATGTCATGATGAGATGCGATTATTTGAAGAATGAACAAGAACTCATGAATCAGGTTGTATTGCTCTGATTATTATTTTTTACTATTTTTAAAGCTTTATCTAGTAGTTAGTACCATCTTGAAACAATTATCTGGAACTCAAAAAAGAAAAAAGGACAAAGACAGGAACTTATAACTTATAACAATGATCAGAAAGTTGTAAGTTTGATGTTTTCAGAGATATAATGAACAAATTCATTAGCTTTTAAAAAAATCGTTGTTATGTTTGATTTATGTGTTCATTATTGTTTTGAAGTGTTATTTGCATTCGTAAGAAAGGCCCCAAACTTGAGTTTTGTCCATGGCCCAAAATGACATAGGACCGGCCCTGCTGTGCATAGACGCGTGAGGAAGGATATATAAGGGGAGGCCAGCGTGTAAATCATAAGTGGCGGGCCTGTGTCCTTACGTGAAGCAACTGAACGAGGATAAAGGCGGCTTATTTGGCTATAACATGAGGAATTAAATGGGGCATGTTGTTTGCGTCAGCAGTAGGAAGAAAGGACGTAACAGGTTGTGAGGTATATAAGTTGGGGAAGATGTACACGTTTGTAAACATGAACAATGAAGGGAAGAAGTGCAAGTTGGAAGTCCGATGGTGCAACATTGTTGTAGAGAAGGAACTGTATCAAAGCAAAAGAAAAGGGGACCAACCTGTAAAGTAAGAAATAAAAGAAAGTATACAGGTTTGGAAATTTATTAGTTGGGGAAGAACTATATAATCCCCTTCAGTCATTTTTGGGCAAAAGTTAAGTGGGCTGAGATTATGGTTGAGGGCCTGTTGGGATTTAGCATGGACTAACGCAGCAATTGGGGTGAGGAGAAATATCATGGAGGGATGTTTACTTTAAATCGTGAAGCAACATTGGGTTGAAGGGCATATGTGCTATGTGCTCTTGTGAGGAATAAAAGAAGTAAAGAGGAAAAGCTTGTCTCTCGAAACATGAGGTGGACAAACCGGCCCATTTAACTAAAACGGTAATTAATATATTAATGTTTGATAAAATGAGTAGTTAGTAAACTAGACCATATTTTAAAATATGTGCATCTTGTGTGTATGGTAGCAAACTTAACCAAAATAAGTTACGGTGGAATCATGGTGGAAAACGAAACATTCTGGAATGCCCTGGACTGTGCAGGAGACAACTGGAATTTTCAGTTAAATTTAACACTGTTTAATTTAACTGTAACCCGACTGTTACAGCGAATGACTGGAAATCAAGGTGAGTTTACTCATTCAGTTTTTACCCACTTATATTTTATAAGTCGGGTTTTATTTTGTGTACTATGGTTGATAACTGTTTGCTGTTTGTTGTTTGCTAATTATTTATTTACATATTGATTGAATTGGCTGATTTACACGTTGCTTTAACTTAAATAAAAGCTAATCATTATTCTAACGATTTTTTTTCAAACGATGTCACTTACCTTGTTGGTTACGTTTATAATAATATAAACGTGTTAAATCAAATTATGGATGCTTAGATTACCATTATTCATTGTTGAATATTATATCTGTTTATTGAATTGAATAATACTGTTGAGGTAACATATTTGGATGCAGGGAAAACAGGTTGGAGGGATCCAACGGGATTCCTCAAATTTATTATTTATTTTCATTTCACATTATATGAACTATTTGACCAACCTGATTAGATGATTGATTTGTTTATTGATCGTTGAATTTACATTCAACGTTTGTTATTAACCAATGGACAACATTGGTTGGGTAATTGGCAGCATATGGCCTGTAAATCAAACGTTTTATAGATGTTGATTTACCATCAAGTAAACTGACGGTAATGAAGTTATAAAATTATTTTATAATTGAATATGGATTTTGAAATATATTATTTCGAACAAAAGATATGTAAAAAGGGAAATGAGTATTTATTATTTATTATTTAAAGTTTATCAATTATTATTAAATGATTTTATAAAGTGTTTTCTTATATTAATGAGATCTATATGGAAATGAACAGAGATTTACCTAATGGTTTTAAGAGTTAGATTAAATGGAATTATTTAAATTAATTATATTTTTAATTAATTTAAAGCACAAACTAATTGAAATTAGTTAACGAGATAACCGTATTTTGAATCAAATGAGTCGACAGCTTTAACGGTGATCAATTATTAAATTAAATTAGTTTATTGTTAAATAAACCAAATGATAACTATTTAACAAATATTGGTTATAAGATTTAAATAGAAAATTTTACTATTTAACTACTTTTATAGTAGTCAATGATAAAGTAAATGATAAATTAAATTAAACTATTAATAATTTAAGAGATTTCTTTCTAAATGAATTTCATTTAAGTAAGAATTGGGAGTGGAAATGGAATCGAGTTGAATTGTGAAAATAGTTTTTGTATGGCTTTTATATTAAAAATCAAGTTTTTATAACGAAGCTGTAAAAGCGATTTTGAGTTGATGCGATGGCTTAAATGTTTTATTTAACTTTTAAGTAAAAGGGAATCAAGGGAAAAAAGGTTTTGTATTGAACCAAAGTTGTATAAATAAAGGTTATAAAAGAGTGTGAGGCTAAGACGTTGGTTTTAAGTGATGACACTTAATAATAAGATTAAATGAAATGATTGAAACGAGATTTTCAAGCTGAAAATGATTTAATGGATTTAAAGTTAAATACTACGAGTAGTTAAGTAGTTAAGATAAGATAGTTAAGAAACAGAAATATTTCCAACTATGGGAAAAGGGTTCGAGGAATTATAATAATTCCAAAGAGATTGATAAAAGGGATTTGAGAACATAAATAAATGTTTCCAATGTAAAGGGGCTAAAAGGAGATCTGGTAAAAATATAATGATATTTATAAAGTAAAGAAATCAATGGGCAGAGTTTGAATGGTTTATTCAAAAGGGGGATAAGTATTTGTTATTGTTTCCAAGATATAAAACCAAAGAGTTTTTGTAATAGTGTTTTACGTTAAATTCGATTAATCCAAAGTCATGGGTATATACATATACATATATGTATGAATTAATTCCAAAGTGGTTAAAAAGGATTTTTGCGAATATTCTTATATAATATAAGAAATAAATGTTATGTTTTAAGATATTGAAAGATTAAGAAGTTTTAATTAGTTTTTAAGTTAAAAAGGACAAGTGATGCTAAATACTGAACTAATAAATCCATTTTTTTTATGGTTGCATGGTTGATTATTTGATAGTTAAATAACCGACTATCAAATCTGCCCTATATGATTGTTGGTACGGAAAGACCGGGATCGAATTATATTCAAAAACCATTCCGACCAGCAAGTACGAAATGAAGAAGATATTAGATGTTGATCAAGGCAGAGCCGTTGAAGACCATAGATCGTCAAGAAACGGAAGGATTACTTATATCTCTGGTCAACCCCCATATGTTTTTCAAAGTCTACTATACATAAACTTAACTTATATTTTATAACCAAAGATACTGTGGTTCTGTCATGGTTGAAATCTACGGATTTGCAAGGACTGCTCGCTACTGATCTTTAGGATGATTCCTAGGATGTGTTAGGAGGGTGCCTTTGGTTCATCCTGTTCCTAGATGACTTGTATGGACGAATGTCTGACAGAGTATTTCTTAAGAATCACGTATATTGATTTTTACAAACGTATCTCTGTAGGTGGCAGAGAAGAAACCTTCACGTCAATTAGTGATTTGGCAGATTTGACGATGTGACATTCAAAGTGAATGATGACCAGATATTCTAAAGATAAATTCTAACTTCAAACCTCACAACCGGGAAATGACAAAAATCGGGCAGGCAGCATGGCTATGTGGGTCGCTCCCATTAGGGTGTATAATCACCTATCTAGAGAAATTCTTTTTTGCTTCTTTAATCTATCGATGCTGTCCCTTTTCGGAAAACGGTTGCTGATCCCAACCGTTAGTGATATACATTCGATACACTCAAGTGCAATGAGTGGTTGGTCATGTGTGGGCTGGATTGCAAGACGTTCTTGTTGAACCCAGCATATTCCCCTCTAGAGATACATTATCGGAAGGTGGTCCCATACCTTGTCATAGTTGGAAATCCAATCTCCAATAAGCGCTCGCTGTTTTTATTGTATACTATATATGTGGAGCATGAGATGCAAGCATTCCGCTAGATTGATATTTATTTGTGATTGGACACTATTATAATATCAGAGAAATATACGATTTTAAAAGTGTTTTGGGTTATAGTAAGGTAAAGACCGTCCGTATTTATGTATGGGCTAATCTTACTATGATCCTTTCTTTCAAAAGGATTTTTGACTTAAAATCAATATGGATGTTATATAGACTTAGCGAGTTTTCTCACTCTGGTTCACTAGACTGATCTGGTATTTGTAATGCTCGGGTTAGCCTGGGTTTGCATGATCAGGTTATTGGATACTACGAATTTCAGAAGACGTGCTGGAGGAGTTCAGACATATTTATATTTATTCCGCTGTGTATGTGAGGACAGATTATTATAACTGTCCAGATGTATTGATGTACTCTGATGTTGTAAGTAATTTTCAAGCTCTTAATAAAGTTTTATTTCTATATTATATTTTGTTCCGCTGCAATGTGAGACTCTGATGTTGTTGTGTTCTTCTTCTTCTATTCTAATATTTCTTTCTTTCTTATCTCACCCTCTAATTTCTTTTATTAACTATCTGGTGTTTTCGATACTTGAGTTCTAACAAGTAATACAGTTTAATGTATTATTGTTGGAATTCGGTTGTCGAACCCGCTGGGTCATTACATTCTGTGAGGAAGAGTGGGAAGCACTTGGCCATAAAATTGGTTGATGTAGAGAGTGCTTCCATATAGCACATGTATCGCATGAGATGAATGGTCGGGTCAGTCCGACTGTTGTAGGGTTATATGGCCTGGAACTTGAAGTCTGGAGGATTGCGAGAGTTTCTGATTTCCCTGGTGAAGGGGCTGCGGTGGATATTATCTATACCTGTTGAGAAGAAGTGCCCTAGGTGAAGCGTCAGATGATGCTTTCAAGCTGGCTTCCATCCCCAAGGAGCTGCTGCCATGAATCCAGCTCTGCATTTGGAAGAGCTCTAGTATTAGGGCCTGCCGAAAGAATTCTTGGAAGGGTGGCCGTTAGCGGAGCTCGGCCTCTGAGAGTTGAGTGAGGGCAAGGGTTCATCGCAGTTTCAGGTCCTAGCTTGGCCGCTGCTGGGATTACTCGGTCGTTATTGGACTGAGCCATACTTGTTCCTGCTGGGTTAGTCCAAGTTTGGTTAGCATCAAGCCTACCCAGCATAGCATGTAATGTTCGGGGCTCTTCGGTGGCCCCGCCCGAAGTGATGTTAGAAGGGTTTATGGTAGCGTTTTCCTTCACCAGTCTAGGAACCGGTATGGTAGAGTAATCTTCCTGGTTCGAAGGGAAGGCTCTACCAGCTCTTCGTTGGAGGAGAGGCGACATAAGACGAGTATGTTGTAAGATGTTGGGTTGTAATGGAAATGGTACTGGTCCTGGTTGACCTAGCGGTTGCTCAGTTGGTCCAGGTAGTCGAGTTGTCACCAAGAGTGGAGGCAAAATGGTCGAATGAGCTAGATTTTGATCGCAAGCCTCCTGAGAATTTGCAGCTGCGCTGGTCGCTAGAAGCGGTATTCCTGGCTGTGATCGATCGGGAATTGAAGCCAAACCAGGAGGAAGCAAAGGCATGGTCTGATCTGTGGCTTGTATTTGTGCAGACCGAAGATCAGTTATTGCCCCAGTCCCGCTCGGTGTAGGAAATGATGCTAGAATGTTTGCTCCCTTATTCATCCGAGCGAGAAGGTGATTCATCGCTTCCTGCTATTGTTTGAGGAGTTCACCCTGAGATGTTATCTGACCCTTGAAATCGGCTAGAATCTTATCCATGTCTTCCCTAGTGAGATATCGGGACGTGTCTTCATGAGAGAAGGCTTCCTGACTTACTTCTGCAGCGTGAATTTCTGCTGCACCGGCGTCTGTTGGATGAGTAGAAATTGCATCTTTCTTTCATTTGTTTGCCATTGATCGGAACAAGCAGAAGGTCGTAAGGTATGTCGGTGCGTTCCCTTTCCTGGCGCGCCAAAGTGTTGACATCAAAAGTTTGTCACTAGTGACATTCAACCCCCAATCGTGCGTGGAACACACGAATAACAATCTTAGAGTATGATAAAGTAAGCAAAAACAAGGGACACACAAGATTTTTATAGTGGTTCGACAATAGATCATGCCTACGTCCACTTTATGTATATATTGATTTTCTTTTGATTACAAGTACAATACGTTTTCTTTTTGAAGAAAGAGGAGATTTGGCATTTTTAGAGTCAGTCGTGGAATTTGTATCTGAGAGAGAAAGTTCCCTAAGAGGAGTTCAAATGGAAGAGTTTTAAGTGGAAAAAAGTCTCTTTCTTCTTTGAGCATGGAGGTATTTATAGGTGAAGCGGTGGGCTGAGCGAGCTGCAACGTGGCTTGCCTCTTTTGTAGAGCTTGGACCCATGGAGCTCGATCATTCGAAGTAGTTACAGTAGTAGGACCCGGTCTACTGCTGATTAATAGTATCCTTTAAAATTGTGGCTTGCATGGCACTCAGATGAGGTGTATCAAAAGTAGAGATTTGGCCGGAAGTGGTTGACAGCCTTTAATGCCTTGAGAATCTGGATGAGCATTGAATGAGTCAGTGGGATATTTCCACATAGAAACGGGGATATCTGATCGATACGGTCTTTAAGGAAGTGTTTGACTCGATCGATCTGGGACAGCGATTGTATTGGGACATGAGATGTCGTTGCTCGATGGAAACTGGCTTGGACCAAATTTTGTTCGAGCTTTCTAAAGTAGGAGCCGATCACCTGGGCTTTATGAAGAAGAGGCCTCCTGTTGTGCTCGGTCGGTGAGCCTTTTGATATTGGGCTTCGATCCGTTGAACCATGATATCTTTTGCCAAAAAACTGGTCAACAACTTGTGAATTTTGATTTAACATTACATTTTTCATTCTATTTGTAAACTCTTAGAATATTGGATTTGATTTTTTTGAAAAATTAACCATATGGATTAAACATAGTATGTGTATCATTAGATTCATTACAAATAAGATCTATTATTTCAAGTACTATGCATAATAAGATAAGAATATTTTCTTGAAAAGAAATGATGCTAAAACATATGATTAACTCTACTACTGCTACTCCCAAATTCCATTTACTATTAAATTTATATGATGTTTCTACATGATACTTCAACTAGGAGTCTCTCGCTTATACTTTGTAGACAAGGTTAAACAGAACTAAAATGTCATGACTTCTTAAAAATAAACAATAATATAATGCATAATATTACTTCAATTTGTAAAACATAAGTTTGATCAAATACATAGCTACACTTATTATATATTATGATTAGGCTATGATAGATTTCAACAATAATATGTTATTTAATAGCATCTTTTGTTGAAATATTTTTCATGGTGTTCTCATCATACACACGCACACACATATCTAGTTTATAATGATTTTGATACATTAGTTTTTCAAATTTACCCCCTCACAAAAATACATTACATTTAGAGGGAGTATTTTTACTTAAACTCAGTTAATTTTTTGTTTTCATATAAATAACAACAACAAGAACTAAGCCCGAATCCTAAACAAATTGGGTTGGTTAGAGGCGGAACCCAAAACCAAAAGATAAAGTCAATGTTACTTGGCCTTTTGGCTTCACTATATATTTTTTTGGATTAACAAGATTGACGATTATTGAGGCTAGCAGGCTAGAAACACAATCTGAATGCCCAAAGATTACGTATGGGTAACAACATGAGTCATTGGATGATCTAGCCCATCGAAACAATGTTTGAGATCTCAGAAAATGAGGGATCGACCTAAGGTATATTGAGGGATCAGTAAAACTTCGAGACCAGTCAGCTAAACAACTCTGCTTCAATAATCAACTTGCCATAACTCTCCTACCTTTGATCAGAACTTGATGAAACTACACATGATGCTTCAACACATAGAAGATGACTCCCAATCATTAGCCTCATATTAAGGGATCCAAATAGATCCCCATAAAGGGATCATGTCCGACCCCACCCTTAGTGAAATGTGGGCTTAGGCCCTCATAGATCTCCTCTACAACATTCCTCTGAATTTTCTGGTTAAACTACGTCTATAAATACCGGCTGCATTAGAGAAAATAGATCTTTTTGCCATTTGTTTATTTTATTCTATACATTTCGGGGTCATATCGATTTAAGTACCGGTTATCGTATAGAAACAGTATAGTGAACAAAACTTTCAAAGTGGATGTAGTCACAATAGTGGCGAACCACTATAAATTTTCGTGTCTCTATTATTGAATTTCAACTTCTTATTCCTTGTTTACGATTTATTTTCATAGTTTAGATGTTCGCCGAAATCTTTGCAGGTGTTATGGCAATTTTCTATGTCAACATTCTGGTGCATTTACCGAGTATAAAAAGCTCAGGTTTTCTAATTTCCTACCATTTTAGTTTCTCATTCTTCTCAAACCCCCTAGATGTACCTGAGAATCTTGAATCCATGATGAAAAAGAAAAATTCTCAAGCTGTTGGACCTTCTAATGTTGACCATGATTATGCTTCGATTCAGAAACAACCTTCTGATAATGCTAATGCTCCTGCCATGACCGACATGGTTATGATATCCAATCTTAAGGATCCTATTAATGAAGCCTAGTTGGAGACTATGATGAAGGAAATGGAGGATACAAAAACATAGCTCAACAAACTGATTAAACTGAATATCGATTTAATGCAAAAGCTGCAACAAGCCACTAAAGGAAACATCAATCGACTTAAGGGAAATAAAAGGGCTTTAACTAGTAACAATTATATTTATGAAAGCTCTTTATTCCCGTCCCACTGCTGTTCCCGAAACTAGAGGAGAAGGATATCTCTAGATGGCATAGGAGGAGCCACCATTGAGGGAACAAACCAACCCAGTCATTCCCGGTTTGCAACCATTCTCACTCGTGAGATAGGGCCTAAACCCTTAACAGGAGGCCACATGCCGCTACTATTCAAAACTTGGTTTTGGACTTCCCGTCGTCAACAAGAACTGAGTAACTCTTGCTCAACCTCCGCGAAACCATCCTAATGACGTTATTCAACTTGATGATGATGTTTAACCAAGGAGGCATCACAAGAATCCCTCTTTATTGTTGGATTATGACCATCAGAATTCGATAGAGACCCAACTTCTAACCTTTGCTCTATGATCTAAAGGATTGTGTGAAAGTCAAGCAGTCACGCCGATGACAACTGGGAAACCAATACGAAGCGTAACCATTCACCGTAGTAGTTCTGAACAACGAATGGCCTTGGCAATCTAGTGTTCCATAACTCCCGATGTACTCAGGAAAAATCGACCCATAACAATTTCTTAACCGTTATGAGTGGCATATGGTCTCATCTCGCAACACCAATGAAGTAAAGTGCAAGTTATTTCCTATATTTCTTGAAGGTGTGGCACCATTATGCTCCTCTAGACTTCCGCCCTGAACCATATCCTTATCCGATCAGCTTGCAAGATTACTGGAGTAACTCAGGATGCATACCATCGTGTAAACCTCCAACATATTCCAAAGGACTAGAGATTCACTCAAAAGCTTCATGGAGAGATTAAAAAAATGCTTCCACAGAGGTTCATAACCCATAGCTGAACATTTTTCTCATAGAGCTTATTAAGGGTATTCTCCCTAAAACAGACTTTGGGGAATGGCTCGATCAAAAGCCTCCAAGAAATTAGAGCAATTCTATGAAAAATCCAAGGAGTACCTATCTCATTAAGAACAACACAGGAACTTGGATAAAGAAGGCTATCCTCGTAAGCTTCAACAGAACACTATGCAATGCAATGTCGCTATCAAGAAGACTGGAGAGAGCTCTAGTAAGATTAATGTAAACATCCAAAATAAACCCAAATATTACAGTAATAACTTTGATAGCTGTGGAAAAAGAAGTAATCCAAGGAGCATTCTAGATTTCCTTCTTATAATAGCTACAATCCCTTGAATTCTCAAGTGGGAACGATTTATCTTGAAACCTTCCATACCTTTTAATATAAGAAGCCAAGTCCGTAGGAGTCCACAGAAAGAAAGAATCTGTCTGGCAAGTAGTACAGGGTCCACGAGATGCTTGGCCAGAACACAAATTGCTGTCAACATCTCAAAGATGCTATAAAGAAGCTCACCCGCAAAGAGCTTCCTGAGTAATGTAATGACTCCATATTTTATGTACCTGATGATCGTAAAATAATTTTATTTAATTTATAAGTTGTAGTATCACTCTAATATTTTGATTTTGGTTCACGAAGATGAGATACATGACCATGATTTTTACTGAATCTTTTTGTCATCGTTTTACTCTTATGAAATCTTGTTTTCGCTATAACTTTGATGAAGACTGAATTAGGTGCTCTAATCGGTCTCATTGCTTTATGCTAGTACTTGGACTTTTCATAAAGTGGTCACGTTATACAATGGTTCAACGATTTAGGAGAAGTTGCAGTTTTAAATTTTCATTTCTATTGGACAGATTTTAGGATGACTATTGGGTTGGGATTAGTTACCCCATTAGACTAATGATCAATAGTTATAAATAGGGGTTGTAGGGAGAGAATTGAAGTTTTCTCTCTCATTCTGACATTAGGTTGGACTATAATCTATTTTGGTTCATCATAAATCTCACCAAACCCTATATCTCTATTTTCTTCATCAAATCATCCATATTTTACATCTAAAGGCTAAATCTAAATCCATGTGAATTATATATCATCATATCTTCATCAAATTATGCATTTTCTTTGATATCTAGATCATATTTATACCCTATTATGTCGAATTTCATGTTTTCCGCGACTGATAGTGATTTCTCACATGATTATGTTGTTATATGTTGAAATTTGGTCTTTTAAACACCCTACATGTTAATTTAACCTTGAAACTAAATCAAACATGCTAATTTCATGTCCAGAAGCCTTTAGATTAGTCTAATTATAAAATATGTTAAGTAACTTATTATATTTAATATGATTCACATGTAACTTGTCTTAAATTATAATATATCTATGATTGTTAGTGCTTAATTCATGTTGGTATGTGATTACATGTTTGAATATGACCAGAATTAAATGCAATTATTATTTGGATGTTTGAATATGACCAGAATTAAATTCGAGCATACTGGGAGCATAGATTATTGAATTTAGATGAAACTCGGAAGAGAGGCTCTAGAGGGGATGAAGCGCAAAAAATTTGTGCTCCAAATTGACTAAGTACATGGTTCAACATCAACCCATGGGGTATGGATCGGTACTGATCTTTGCCATTGAATCATATGAAGTAGCGATTTTGTTTAGAGCTGTAACACCCCATGACATAAAACCAAAACAACGGAAGCATTTATTTTAAAACAACTTATTATTCCAAAACAATACTTTATTCAAAATAAGTCTTAATACACATCATATGTCTTCCATAATCTCAATCTAAATCAGAGTATATAGTAAAACATTTCCCCTCGTAAGTATTGATCCAAACCATGACAAAAAATGTCATAAAATATAAGAGAGTACATCGGCAGAAAAATAAGATCTCTACAATTGAAATTTTCAAGTTGCTAGTGTAAATCAACCTCTATCCCATGAGCTTAGGGGGGGGAAGAAAAATTGAGGAAGAGAAGTGGGTTAGACATAAAGTTCGGTGAATGAAGTAATTACTAGTATCATTAAGCAAGATAAAGAAAATAAACTAAGTAACAGTTCTAGCGTCATAATGTAATGTGCTCATATAATAATCTGATTTTAATACAAGAATATTTTATTTATTTAAATATTAAAATGATTAATTTTAAGATTTAATTACCCAAGTTAAGTTTAGAATGGAAATTTTAGTGTTAACATAACTTGAAAATTGGAAATCTTGAATTTATAATCCAGTTAAGTTTATTTTGAAGCCATGTCGAATTCTATTTAAATATGTACGATAATAATTTATTATTACTAAGTTTGAGTGTTTTGAATATAATTAATTATTAATAAATTTTAATTAACATGTATAATAGTCATTTTGCAAACATTCTTGAAATTCAATGAAACTAGTTTCATTGGGTCCGGAATATTGAATTATTATAAGATTTCAGGTTTCGTATCAATCAGAGTTGTTGTGTAACCGTGCATGTTATAAATATGTACTGATTGACAATTTGAAATTTTAATAATATATAGTTTGATTTAAAAAATAACTACTGAATATGGTTGATTAGATTTCGAAACTAGTTCCATTTACTCCGGAATATGGGCATTTAGTTATGAATGTTTGTGAGCATGCTTCGATAGGAAATCATGTAAACATGAATGAATAGTGTTTTGATTTTTTTTATATAAGGACCTCAAATTAAAAAGGTTTATTAAGCACTAACATCAAACTCACAGCCGCCATTTTTCTAGACCTCGATCCAATGGCCATGATTGATCATCATGCTAGAGGCTGAATTAGCTAAAGTCTTCAATGATAAAAGGTTATTGATAAACTATTGAGGTCATGGCGTAGCCAAGATCTGACCAAAACCGAGGATGGCATCGCGTCATGTTCTGGCTGATAGTTCACTTATGATAACAATGGGATCGAGCTGTCTAAAAGCCAAAGGTGGGAAAAGGCGGGCGGAAGTAACGGAGGTGGTCCAAGGTGCTTTAGTGGACCATGGTCGGAGAAAATGGGAGACGAACGAAATCTATTCACATGCGTTTCCTAGCGAGTTGCGAAAGTTGAGAGGGTGGAGCCTCTATGCGTGGGTATCTTATGGGAGGGACGATGTTACACCAATGATGGGTGGATGTTCGGTCACTGTGGGTAGAGATGCAAGGCAATGAAAGTGGTCGTATTTTGTTTAACGGCTTTGAAACCAAGAAGAAGATAAATAACGTGATTTAAATCACAATACTAAGGACTTGATGATGGGATTCAGTTAAGTTAATGATTTGGTTAATTAATAAATTTATTTTAATTCGAATAAAACTTGTAATGATTGTAACTCTTTTGTACGTAATCAGAATGGGACGAAACAATTTTCTTAAGTTCATATCGACAAAACCTATGCGTAGGAGTTGGATTGGATGAATAAAAAGCCAACTGGTATTTTTTCTAATTTGAAACACCTGTTTGAAATTAGATAAACCAATGTGAAAACAATGATTAGATCGGATGGTGAGTTACCTCTCATACTTTCTAGAATATTATTGAATATTGTTGTACCGTATAATAATATTCATTGTTAATTACATATTAAATTGTGCGACGGTTGTTTGGATGACTTGCTGTTTAATTAGTTAGTTGGGATTATATATTCCCTGCCTTGGAGCAAATGACCTTTGACACTACATGCTTTTAAGCCGAAGAGTAATATTAAATGAATTGATTATATTATCTATTTTATATGCATATATGAATTGATTTATAAGCTATGATGCAATGGGACACGTTGGAGTGATCCAACCAGATTCCACAATATTTTTTATGTTACTTGCTTTTATATTTTCACATATGAATTGTCTAACCTAAGTAAATATGGTTTGGATGATGATTTTTGAATTAAATTCAACCACGATATGTATTTAATCAATAAACAATACTGGTTAAGTGGTCGATGGTAGATGACCTGAATTTAATATTTTGAAGAAGTTTATTTGCCATTAGGCGAATTGATTAAGTTTGAAATTATAACTTTTATTTTTATAACAGAATTAAGGTATTGAATTGAATTTTATATAAATAATATAAAATATGTCTTTATGAATAAATCAATATTTATAATCGGATTTCATGAAGAAATTATAAAATGATATGTTTAGTAAAATTCCTATTTAATAAATATGTTATAATTGGAGATTTCCAGTGTTAAAACCTAACCAAGTTTTATAGATAACTTTTATGAAATTAAAAAACTAGGTTTTGCAATTAAATGATTTTATAAGTGATTTCAAATGTTTTGAAGAAGTTTAATTAATAGCTTTATTGAACTTATGAACCGACTTATATGTGATAAATGAATTAATCTGATTTCAAGATAAGTTGTAAAAGATTTGATTAATACTCAAACAACACTTGAAAAGGTTAGTTTTTGTAGAAAAATAAAAAATGGAGCTTTGTAGTAAGATTTTCAAATGTAATTTTATAAAAGATTTTAGAAAGGGATTTGTATCAATAAATCCAAGTTTACAAGCCAGTTTTATAAACAAAAATTTAAGTTATTAAGATTGTTCTAGATAACGTTTTACTTAATGAACAAATTAAGTAAAAGTGGTTATAATTTGAAGAGATTTTCAAGTGAAACAAATTGTTTATAGAATCTTAACATTTACTGAATATTAGATTTTCCGCTAACAAACTTCTATTTATCTCGAAGAAAAGAATGTTGTCAAGTCAAGGTCTAGAGGTAAATAAGATACCCCAACTTGAACAACTTCATTGCCATTCAAGGGGTGACACTAGTTTGACAACAAAAGTAGAGGTTGGAAATTAAATTATTATTTCTATAAATGACATTGTAAACTTTAATTTGCAAAGTTTTAGAAGTGAAATAAAGCTGTTTAGGTTATATAATAAAAATTGTAACACATGACACTGTTTGGGCCCATATATGGTTTGTGATTATACTTATACCATTTGGTTAAGCAAGCGTATAGCACTTTTTTCTATGTAGTGAAGGTAATAAGGTTTGTGAATACACTTATTCCAAGAGAAAAGTGTATGGCTATGGTTTTCAAAGTAATGGAAAGCAGAGATCTCCGAATATGCTTATTCCATTGTAATACGTACATGGGATCGGTTTTTAAGAATCAATGAAATGTTTTTAATGAACGATTTAATTAAAAGGGCATATGTTGCTAATGAACTTAACAGTAAAACTATAGATGATATTTAAAGAACCGATTATCAATAAATTCCTTTTTAACTTATGACATGTTGGTTTGAGGAACTGAGATTGGAACTGGATCCAAAGCCAGTTCGAACTGGCTTTGTGTTTGAAAACTGGAATTGCAGGTATGCTTGTGCTTATGAGCATGATGTAAAGGCATAGACGTTCGAAATGGAAAAGACTACTTGTTGATGTCTCTGGTTAGCAACCAAGATTATACTTATAGCAGTAGTCGCAACGTTTCCGGGTTATACATCATGCGAGGAATTCTTGTTACAATCCTAGGTGTTATTCTCGAATGGATGTGGTAAAAGCGTACCTTCAAATTTTCTTGTTCTTAAAAAACTTGTATAGATGGATGTTTGACATGGAATTTCTTAGATTACATACATTGATTTCTACAAATGTACATCTGTTGAAGGCGGCGATAGCAACTTCTTTTAGTATAACATCCATCTCTGAGACATATGAGCTCGGAGGTTGTATTGTTTACATCAATTAGTGATCGACGGAATGGCTATGTGGCATAAAAGATGTGTATGTGCCATATATGAAAGGTGAAACCGTAGCCTCTAGCCTCATCACCCGTTAATGACTAAAGCAGGTGATATGAAGCAAGACTATGTAGGTCACAACCATTTGGGTATGTTCATCACCAACCTAGAATGGTTGATCCTTTGATTATTTATGCTTTGGGGGTGGTTGTTGATCACAACCAATGTGATGACATATTCGGTATTATTAAGTTAAGTGATTGGCATGTTTTGTGTTGGTACAGAGTCATTTATTGACTCTTAGTATGGCTCATTTAGAGAGGTACTGTGACTGGTGGTACCCCGGTGCCTAGTCATTGTATGTAATTCATACCCCAATGCCTGCCATGTTTTTATATATAGAGCCTATTAGGGTGCACAATTTAATTATGAGTAATAATTTTGCAAATTTTTATTATTTTATTTTGAGATGGTTTGATAGACATTATGATAATATAACTTGATTTGGTATAAAAATGTTTTGGTTATCGTGAGGGAAAAACATGTGCCATTACATGTGTGGTTGTGTCTTACGAGAGTTCCATTCTTGCAAAGGATTTTAAAATTATGAAAGTTGTTTGTGATGTGAGTTTTGTTACTCTGGTGCTCCAGACTGATCCAAGCGTTTTGTTTTCCCTTAAAGCTCAGGTCGGACCGAGTATATTTTCTAGATTTGCTTTGGATTTGCTTGGAGACGCAGGAGATGAGCTGGAGTCAAGATACATTCTTGTAATTTCTTGTACTATCTTATTTCTTCTATGTATGTTGTGATTATCATCCATTGTACATACATATTGTTATGATTGTATGGGATGATATATTTGTGTACTCTGATGATTTATTCATGTATATGTATACAATATGTAAAGTGTATTGATATATTTTATTTTTTCATTCCGCTATGACATTCAGATCTTCTCTGATCTCATGGGTTTGTGTTCTTCTTATTTTTCTATTCTAACCTTTCTTCTTTCTCACCCACTGACTTTTGGATTTTCGATACTTGAGTTTAGGCACGTGATTACAAAGGAACTACTATAATGAAATTTTGATTGGGATAAGTTTTAATAATTGTACCCTAATCGACCACTGCTCTCAACCATGAAGCTTGCATGGTAGTCAATGCCTCTTACATTGAATCAACCCTACCTAGATGTGAATTGGATCATGTCCTTAACATCAATCGTTCCCGTATTCGCCTTTAGATGGACATCTATTGTAATGACCCATATTTTTACAATTAAACATTTAAATATTGATCGTTAATTATTCAATTGACAGTTTCAAAAGGTGATTTTCCACAAACAATCGAATCTGGACTCGGGACTAGTTCCATTTAGTCCGGGTTATTCGTTATGAAGAACAATTATACGAATTGATATATTTCAAGTTCAGACTATTTGGTGGTTTAAATTGTTTCACAATAAGAGAAAATTGTGTTTCGGGGCACAGTGTCTGATTACAATGAAACTTGTACTTTGGAATTGTACTAGTAAGTTGTTACATGCCGTCAACTTTCATAGCAATCAGGTGTACCATTTTTTCATGTGTACATCAAATTGGGTCGATTTGTGTTAAGCATTGTAATCATATAATTTGAGTTTTAAAGGCTAACTTCTACATACAATCAAGTTAGGCCTCGATACTGGTCTCGTTGTGTAACACTTAGTATTTTTGAATAACAATAAGAATCAAAGTAAACGTAGAAATAATTATTAATAAAAAATAGGCATTTTGAATTGTTAGAGTTTGGATTCGTAATATATATCATTGTTTTCGTAGTAATTTTTCTGAATAATTTACATATAATATGTTCGAACGGAGTTCGTACGGGAAAGTTATTAGCATTTGAAATCTTATAAATGTACGCGAATATAAACATGCGTGTTTGAATCTAAAATTTGAATGTACATCAAAATCGAAAAATAATATAATAAAATATAGAAACAAACAGAACCGTTTCAACAATAAATACGCGAGAAAGAAATTGAGCAATGAAAAAAGAATCATGCATCAAACTGGGACCAAACGATTTAATTTAAATTGTTTGGATTGACCCATATATTATCTGGGTTGACCCATTTGTCAATCAAGGCATGGGTATAGATCGACCCACGTCGACAGAAAACTTTTTTTTTATCGCGGTTTTCAAACTCGGTTTGACCTTACTATGAGATTTATAATTATATAATTTCGATGGGCATGGTTTGTCTAGACATCTATAAATAAACCTATAGGACCTAGCTCTTGAACTAATATTGTCTAAGAGGGCATTGGAGATCTATCATTCTGTTTCTCCTCCAAATTCTTCAAAAATAAAGTATATCAGATTTAGGATATTTTATTCGATATCAGGAGGAAAAATTAGAAGATTCAAGACTAAGATTTCCAAACTTCCTGCCCAAATAGATTTGTAGATTCGAACAGAAAAGATAACAAAAAATAAACCTTAATCCAAATCAGATTCAAACCATAGAACGCACAATAGGTGAGTGGATTTAAATTATATATTTTTATAATGGTATACGATATCATTTGATTCTTGTTAAATCTTGGTAATTCAAAACTGTTTTTGTGATGGAAATTCATTTCCTACGCGATTTAAATATAATTCTATTTTAGCCCAATCCTTGTAAGTAAATCCCTTTTGAAATGGCATAAGAAATTTCGAGCACGGTAGATATGTGATTTGAAGAAGAAATCAGAAAATTCTTATTTTCATTTGTTATGAATATAGTTGGATTTCTAAATTGGATAAAATTTCTAAATAGGATGGAATGAAAAAAGGGCATAAGCTTAATTGTATTCAGTTTATAGAAGATATGGTAAATTTGGGATAAAGAAGTGGGAGAATAGGAATTAACATATACCTATTGTAATAAATGATTAGGAATATCTTAGATTGAATGTTATAAAAAAGGAATACATTTTCGTTGTTTGATTTGTAAGAAAAGAGGTGTAACACCCGTACTTTCTTTTAATGTTATAGTAATGAATTAAACAATACTTAATTTAAAATTTGAGAATTAAGGGAAATGGGTTATGCCATTGTGTTCGTCTCGGAATTCTAGTTGAGATAAAGTCTGAGTTTGCGTAAATTGGACTTTGTATGAAGAAGTTATGGCCTCCAGAAGTTTCAGAAATTCAAATAAATTCAAACAGCTCGAGCCAGATTTCAAAATTCAAACAGAAGTCAGAAGCGGGCTGGGCAGGAAAATTTCCGCCCAGGTAGGTCGACCAGGGGGTCAACCCTAGTGTCGATCTTCCCCTTAGAGGTCGACCTGGGGGTCAACCTGGCCTCCGGCCAGATCTGAATTTTGAACGACTGATGACTTGCTGCTGAGTCACTAGGGTTTTTGGATGGTCCTGATCTGGTCTGAGTGGCTGTGATTAACACTAGGTTCATCTGACGGCTATAATTAAACTGAAATTCTATATAAACAACTCAATGCTCAACCTAAAAACACACAAAAAAATAATCCTAGAACTGAAATGCCGTCAGTAGAGAACTTGGAGTAGCCGTCACCATTTTCAATTCAAAGACGAGTTAAAAGCTAACATCTAAAATCAAATAAAAACTAGTCTAATTCAACGATCTTCATCAAAGGCGCGCATCTCCAATTTCAGAATTCATATTTCAGAAATCAAGAATTCCTTTTAGTTTGTAAGTTGGTTATAACGTAGATTTAAACATTCTTTCGATTAAATCATGACATGTTGTAATTGGGATATAGAATGATGCTTATGTATAAGATTTGATTCTCGTTTATCTTAAAATATCGTTGTAATTAATCATGTCTACATGCTTATGGCGAGGAACATGTTGTATATTAATCATGTCTATATGCTTGTGGTGATGAATATATTGCAGGTTATTAAAATCTATTATGATTTGGGTAATGGATTTATTCTGCCAATTAAATGGTAAAACATGTAATGCTATAATTTGGTGGTTATTTGTAAGTTTGTGATCTAAAACATATGCTTATATGTTAGATCAATACTCCTGTATATTCATGTTAGGTTGAATCTAATTATGTTGTAAAAGTGGAATTGTAGTTCTCTTATGTTTTTAACATCATGTTAGATTGTGATTAAAAATGATTATAATAGCTTTCTTATGTTTTTGCATACATAAGATTATATGCTAAGTTGTGGGTTGAAACTATGATTATATGTTAAACTTCCATGCTAGACCTTTGTCAAGTTTACATGACTATTAGATCCAGCTTACTCACAAGTTCACTTTTACCCATTTAATTAAAGTTAATGATACCTCTATGCCAAGTTACACATGACAAGTTGAAATGTATTTTATTTTATGTTTATTTCATGTCTCTTGTTTATTACCCCTTTTCTTGTTTATGGGTTGGGCTAACTTACTAGCCCAACATTTAATGTGATTCATGCGTACGTTCCACGGGGGCAGCGATGGGAAATATGAAAATTCATAGCATAGATTTGTTCATTAAATGGTATATTTGATATACCATTTATGTTGAGCATAATAAAAGGATAATTATGGCATGATTAAATTAAATTTAATCCACATAAAGAAATTAGACGTATATATAGAAAAATATGAATTTAGAAAAGGCGAATATGCCTAACTCGAGGTTAGACTGAGTTGTGGTGCAAGTCTGCCCAGAACCGACCGGCATATCCAGTGACCACAACAAGACCTGTCTAATGTGGGTGGTCAGTGCATCAGGCCCAAAAAGAACCCGAGGTTAGACTGAGTTGTGGTGTAAATCTGCTCGGAACGACCGACACATTCAGTGACCACAACAAGACCTGTCTAATGTGAGTAGTTGGTGCTTTAATAAATTAAAGCAAAGTCAGGATTAGTAGGGTTGAGTAAATTAGGAAAACACTTAACAGAATCAACATGTTAACTAAACGAATGGGCGGGGTTAGGTAAACTTGGACACTTAACCAAATAAACATGTTGATTAGAAAACCCTAGTAACGGGGACCCATTTCAGCCGTAACCCACATTGATGTATCATGGTACCCTGAAACTAGGCAGGGTAGGGCACGATTACTGGGCTGAATTATAAGCGGTCAAAACGTTGGCAGTTGGTGGTCTAGTGCAGGTTCCGACGGAGTATGGGCGTGCACGTACTCCGGAGTGGAAAAATCAGGCACTTGGCATCAGTAGTGTACACTGTGCATCTTGAATCGTGTCGGGTCGCCACCAGAGGGACTGATACACCCCATGGTGGGACCAGCATAGGTAGCTACAGTCAAGTGGGGCCAAATGACACATGATATGAATGCATGCGAGTAGGAGCCGATCATTAAGGGGATCGTTTATTATAAAACTTGGGGCTGGTTGATCCAATGGTTAAGTAGGTGCAGAGACTATAGTAATGGGTGCGATCACATGTTCCTCTTGTCTTATATTAGGGTATTCTCCTATGTTCTATTATCACTGTCATGATCCCTTTCCTTGTTTAAATACTAGTAATCACTAAACTTACCAGACTTATTGTCGGACCCATTTTCTCTCGTCCTCTTTTCTTTCGTTCCCCCCCGGTCCACAGGGAGGGAATACTGCAGCTTAGTCAGACTCCTTGTAGGCTTCAAGAAAGTAGATGTATGATTTGGACTCTCTCCTACCTTGGCTATGGCTCTTGTACATTATCCTTAGGGATTCATGCATTTTTACTTTTGGTTTATGCTTCTTTATTGAATAATCAAGACAGAAATTATGGTGTAACGTTTTGAAGCTATTTTGAGACAATTTGATGTAATGCTTTTGTATTGAACTACATATGCAATGAATATTTGAATTCCGCTGCTTAAATTTATCTATCTTGTAAATTTTTCTGTGTCTTGTACCTATAACCCTCCATCAAAGTTAAGGCATTCCCTTTGTGAGTGACCTTAACCAAGGTGGGGTGTTTCACTTGGTATCAGAGCAAAGGTTTACCAGATCAGATAAGAATTTTTGAAAAACTATTTTCAAAAGAAATATAGAGAAGCATTTTACAAGAAAGTGTGCTGTTTTAAATTTAAAAAGGCATAATCCCCAAAGCCATATGCACTATCTTTCTATCCTTCGTTTTGAATATTTTCTTTTTCGTTTCAGCATGTCGGGGAATCTTAACCTTCCAGAGGGTGTACCGATACCTGGCTGGTTCAGGAGGTACTTAGAGGCTAGGGCCAATGACGCAGGCCCAGCAGATATTCCTCCTCCTCCAGCCGCAGCAGCTCCTCCTCCTCCTCCTCCTCCTCGTGCAAATGCTTTCTCAAAGATTTGTAGGGACTTTAGGGCCATGGTGGAAAGGATTTCAGGGGAACTGAATCATTCGTAGAAGCAAGGAACTGGCTCAAAGAAACTGAGGATCTGTTCGTTATCTTCGAGGTGGACGATAGGCAGAAGATACAGTTAGCTGTATGGTTGCTCAAAGACGAAGCTTCCTATTGGTGGGAAGTCACTAACGCTGAAAGACCAGTTGACATGTGGATGGATTTTAGGATAAGGTTTGAGATGAAATTCCTCTAACAAGCTGAACGAAGTTTACAGCTGGAAAAGTTCTTATCTCTTAAGCAAGGAAGTATGACGGTCAAGGAATACGTCAATCAATTCAATCAGCTGGCCCGATTTGGATTGGATTTAGTGAATACTCCTCATAAGAAGGCTCTCTGTTTTGTCAAGGGATTGAATGAGCCACTCCACAGCTTGGCTATGACCCATATACCTATGGGGGCTACTTACGAGAGTTTAGTGGACATGGCACTCTTACATGAGGAAGACAAGGGCAAGAATGAGGCAAAAGCGGAAGTGCCTCAAGATAAGAAGGGGGAAGGGTCACAGAACAAGAAGGCTGATTCAAAGAAACGGGGGAAGAAAAATAAACCCCGTGAAAAGAGAAAGTGTAATTTCTGTGGCATTCCCAGGCATCTGATCAAAGACTGCAAGAAGAAGAAAAGGAAGACGGGTGGCTGTTTCCACTGTGGTGAGACATGACACATGGCTAGGGCTTTCCCAAGGAAGAATGGGCAGGGAGCTGGACCTTCTTCTGGAGGACAAGTTCACGTTCTCACGGTACCTCCGCAAGAATGAGGTAGAAATATTTCTGTTGAAAGTTTAGCCTATCTTTTTGATCATCCTGTTCGTACATTATTTGATTCTGGCGCATCACACTCTTTTATATCTACTGCTTTAGTGGAATCTCTGCACCTAGACACCAGTATAGTAGAGGATCCCTTGGTTGTTTCAAATCTAATTGGGGGCTCAGCCTATTTGTCAATGGTTTGTTTGGATTTGAAAATATCTATTCTAAGCGTTGAGTTTAGATGCAATGCCTTTGTTTTGGGCTTCACGGGCTATGAGTTGATTCTCGGCATGGACTGACTATCCAGTAATGGTGCCGTCCTCGATTATGAAAAGAGAGTGGTTAGACTTATGACTCGTCTCGGAAACACTCTCGAAATTTCTTGTAATCCCATGAACTCTGTTATGCTTAGTTATCTAGAATCTCTTGATGCGTCTGTTGAGAACTTGCAGTCTGTAAGGGTAGTGAATACTTAGATGTGTTCGAAGAGGTAAAGGGCTTACCTCCGAAGTGGAAGATAGACTTCCGCATATACCTCATTGATAATGCAAAGCCCTTTACTTTACCCGTTAGGCACATGGCCCCAAGGGAGAGAAAGGAGCTCAGCAAGCAAGTCAAAGAGCTACTTAAGAAGGGGTTTATAAGGCGGAGTATTTCTGAATAGGGTGCTCTAGTAGTGTTCGCCACTAAAGTGGACGGTTTGCTTCGGCTGTGCGTTGATCATAGGGAGCTAAACAAGCTGACCAAAAGGAATAGGCACCCACTCCCGAGAATAGATGATTTGTTCAATCAGCTTGTAGGCGCATCGGTTTTCTCCCAATTAGATTTAGCTACCGGGTTTCACCAGCTAAGAGTGGCTGAGGACAACATTGATAAGACAACGTTCAGAACTCCAGACGGTTTCTTCGAGTGGCTTGTCATGCCTTTTGGCTTGACAAACGCACCCGCTTAGTTCATTGATTTAATGAGCAGGGTGTTCCGAGAGTTCCTCAATAAGTTTGTGGTGGTCTTCGTAGACGATATTTTGATCTTCTCAAAGAATGAGGAAGAGCATGCTCAGCATCTAAAGGAAATCATGGATACTCTCCATGCACATTAGTTGAAAGCTAAATTCTCCAAATGCCATTTCTGGAGAGAAGAAGTCAGGTTCCTTGGACACATGGTGTCCAAAGAGGGGATAGCTATGGACCCCGTAAAAGTGGTTGTTGTGCAAGATTGGAAGGTTCCTCGAAACGCAACCGAAGTCCGAAGTTTTCTCGGGCAGGCAGGCATTTATAGAAAGTTCATCAAAAAAATTGCAAAAATCTCAGCTCCACTAACAAGATTGACAAAGAAGAACCTAGATTTCAATTGGGATTTGGATTGCAATGTTGCTTTCCAACGTTTGAAAAGGGCTCTAACCACAGCCCCAGTTCTGACATTGCCTGATGGAAGCAAGATGTTTACAGTATACACAGATGCATGCGGAACGGGACTAGGCGCTGTTCTGATGCAAGAAGGGAAGGTAGTGGCTTATGGTGGAAGACAGTTGAAAGTACATGAGAATAGCTACCCAACCCACGACCTAGAGTTGGCAGCCATCGTTTTTGGGCTTAAGACTTGGTGCCATTATCTCCTAGGTGAGAAATTTGAACTGTATACTGACTATAAATCATTGAAATACTTATTCTCTCAGAAAGATCTCAACTTGAGGCAACAAAGATGGATGGAGTTTCTTGCCTCGTATGATTTTGAGATTTCCTACACTCCTGACAAGGGCAATGTAGTAGCAGACGCCTTGAGTAGAAAGAAACTGACCTTAAGCCCTCCCTTTGTGGAAAGGCAAAGCTTGGAGTTCATAGCAAGCTTTAACTTCAGACCCTCCACCAACTTTGTACCTGGCTTGCTAGCAACGTTAGAAGTGCGTCCAACTCTATTAGACTCAATCAGAACCGCGCAAAGAGAAGACCCTCAGCTAGACGAAGTGATGGACAAGTTAATTAGGGGTGAGACTTCTAGTCACTTCAATAGATACTCCATTGGTGCCAAGGGCTGGTTGAGACGAGATGGAAGACTATGTGTCCCACAAGCAAGGGGCTTGGTAAAGGTGGTTCTAGAAGAGGCACACTATTCCAAACTGACCATACATCCAGGTGGAGACAAAATGTATAAAGACAACAAAAGAGTTTTCTTTTGGAATGGCATGAAGCAAGACATAGCTGAATTTGTTTCTAAGTGTTCAATATGCCAACAGGTCAAGGCGGAGCAGAAGAAGCCTGGTGGTCTGCTCCATCCTCTAGAGGTCCCACAGTGGAAATGGGATAGTATCTCGATGGACTTTATAGATGGGTTGCCTAGGTCAAGAAGGGGCAATACTAGCATTTGGTTAATAGTGGACAGGCTCACAAAAAGCCCACACTTTATACCTGTCAAGAGTAGAAGGACTGCCTCATCTCTAGCATCCATATATCTTAATGAGATAATTCAACTCCATGGGATACCCTCAAGCATAGTGAGTGATCGAGACCCTATCTTCACGAGCAAGTTTTGGAAGAGTTTACAAGAGGCTGTAGGCACATAGTTATCCTTAAGCACGACCTATCAGCCTCAAACCGATGGCCAGACGGAAAGGGTCAACAGAGTATTAGAAGACCTCTTGAGACTATGCATTCTTGACTTCGAAGGTACATGGGAGGATCATCTACCTTTGGTGGAATTTGCTTACGACAATAACTACCAAGCTAACATAGGCATGGCGCCTTTCGAAGCTCTATATGGAAGACCGTGATGGTCACCAACTTGCTGGTAGGAGTCCACAGACAAGCTCATACTTGGACCACACATTATTACGGAAACTTGAGAGAAAGTAGACTTGATACGAAGAAGAATGAAGACTGCCCAAGACAGACAGAAGTCCTACGCAGACAAAAGAAGAACTGACCTTGAGTTCGAAGTTGGAGACAAGGTGTTCCTTAAAGTATCTCCTTTGAGAACGTCATTCGCTTTGGATTCGCAGGGAAGTTAGCACCAAGATTTGTAGGGTCGTTCCCTATCATCGAGAAGATTGGGAAGATGGCTTATAGGGTACAGCTGCCCGAAAGATAGGCCAGGGTTCATAATGTCTTTCATGTCTCTCACCTGCGGAAGTGCTTACACGAGTCTACGAAAGTGGTGGAACAAGCATGCTAGAGGAAGTAGAAATTGAACGAGAAGCAACTGTAAGGAGAGTTCCAACCCATATCTTGGGAACATAATTCAAAAAGCTACGCAACCGTGAAGTCTAGCTCGTCAAAGTTCAATGGAGCATCACCGAGGAAGACATGACTTGGGAAACTGAGGACAGAATACATGCAGCCTACCCTTTTCTTTTTGAGGGTACATCTTTGATCTCTCTTTCCTTAAGTTTATGCTCATATCTATCTTTTTAGGTGTATCTCCTATCCTTTATCCTTAGGTAGAAACCTTTTTGGATGTAAACATGTAATTGAAACATGTTATGATTGATGGTTGCAAGTAATTGCAAGTGGTTTCTCGTGGATGCATATTTACACACATTAGGTATTAGATCGGCTCGGTCACTTTCATATTGCATATGCATATATGTATTTGCATATGAATTGAAACTTGATGTGTTAACATATGGACGTTGCATTTGTATGAATGATTGTGCACTCATTTAGGAAATTTTGAATAGGAAAAATTGCATACATAATGGACTCATGGCACTGATATAATTTGCATTAAAGAGGTCAACTGAATCAGTGGACCGTCTGATTTTGCATCAGACAAGGACATGTACACACACTATGCATATGATCATGAAACATTAGAAACCTTTTAAGGATCAATGGACGCCTGTATTTGATGGTTGAGTAGATGAGTGATTGGATGGTAGGATATAAGTCCTTCCCGACTTGAAGATTTCGGGGACGAAATCCTAAAAGGAGGGGAGAATGTAACATCCCGTACTTCCTTTTAATGTTATAGTAACGAAGTAAACAATACTTAATTTAAAATGTGATAATTAAGGGAAACGGGTTACCCATTGTGTTCTTCTCGGAATTTTGGTTGAGATAGAGTCTGAGTTTGCGTAAATTGGACTTCGTATGAAGAAGTTATAGCCTCCAAAAGTTTCATAAATTCAAATAAATTCAAACAGGTCGAGCCAGGTTTCAAATTTCAAACAGAAGTCAGAAGCGGGCTGGGCGGGAAAACTCCCGCCCAGGTAGGTCGACCAGGGAGTCGACTCTAGTGTCGACCTTCCCCCTTAGAGGTCGACCTTACGGTCGACCTGGCCCCCGGCTAGATCTGAATTTTGAACGACTGATGACTTGCTGCTGAGTCATTAGGGTTTCTGGATGGTCCTGCTCTGGTCTAAGTGGCTGTGATTAACCCTAGATTCATCCGACGGCTATAATTATACTTAAATTCTATATAAATAACTCAATGCTCAACCTAAAAACACACAGAAAAATAATCCTAGAACTGAAATGCCATCAGTAGAGAACTTGGAGTAGCCATCACCGTTTTTAATTCAAAGACGAGTTAAAAGATTACATCTAAAATCAAATAAAAACTAGTCTAATTCAACGATCTTCATCAAAGGCGCACATCTCTAATTTCAGAATTCAGATTTAGAAATAAAGAATTCCTTTTAGTTTGTAAGTTGGTTATTACATAGATTTAAACAATCTTTCGATTGAATCATGACATGTTGTAATTGGGATTCAGAATGTTGCTTATGTATAAGATTTGATTCTCGTTTATCTTAAAGTATCGTTGTAATTAATCATGTCTATATCCTTATAACGATGAACATGTTGTATATTAATCATGTATATATGCTTGTGGTGATGAACATATTGTATGTCATTAAAATCTATTATGATTTGGGTAATGGATTTATTCTGCCAATTAAATGGTAAAACATGTCATGCTATAATTTGGTGGTTATTTGCAAGTTTGTTATCTAAAACACATGCTTATATTGTAACACCCCACATCCATTAAGGTCACTCACAAAGGGAATACCTTAACTTCGGTGGAGAGTTATAAGTAAAAGATACAGATAAATTACAAGACAGACAAAATTAAAACAGCGGAAAATAGAACCTTACTTTGTTGATAAAATAGTTTGTACAACAATTGTTTTCCAATACCAGAATATCTGTCTTACAAAATAAAGAAGCATAAAATAACAGTTATATTCCCCAATGTAGTGTGAGCTAGCCATAGCAATGGAAAAGAGAATCCAAGCAAAACCTCGACTAATCTTCAGCTTGGAAAGAAAACTGGGCTAAGTAGTAATATTCCCTCCCTACGAACCTCGGGGGGGGGGGGGGGACGGGAGAGAAGAAAGCGAAAGAAAATAGAGTCAGACATAAAGTCTGGTAAGTTCAGTAACTTTCAGCATGTGAGCAGGTAAAAACAACATGGCATGAATTAACTGAATACAAGACAATACCATGATGATAGGATTAACAAGATAACGCAAGCTATGCTAAGGTAAGATAAAACTGAATGTACTGATAAACTGGATCTACCGACAAGCTGAATATACTGATAAATTGAATATGCTTCCATACTTTATCTGCTTCGTGATTACCCTGTTATTCTACTTTCTATATCTCTGCACCACCTAACTAGTGTCCAACTAGTAATCGGTATAAACTGATAAAACAATAACATGATCCCAATCTCCAAAACTGTGGTTGTTTTCAGGTGTACATCTAATATTTATTACCTAGATCTAATCTAGGGGTTTCTATCGAACGCTTCCTAGATCCAACCAGGGTTTACGCTACCCAGGGCTACTGGAGTTTATGCTACCTATTGAACATTTCTCGGATTTTAGGGTTTACGCGACCTAGGTCCAACTAGGGATTACGCTACCCATCGAATGGCACCCCTAATCTAGGACACACTACCCAGAGCGGTATATGTTCCTAGACTTTCCCCACGTATGTGTCGTGAATCGTTATCGTTGTCTAGATGCACATGTCCTCTATATGTGTGACCCGAGTCTCGTGGCAGGGCAAACCGAGAAACACGGAACTCGGTCGGGAGCTTTCAGATATCTGCCGATGCAGATGCTAAGGTTTGTTTTTCCAGTGGCTATGGTCCTACTTGACCCCTCCCTCAACTAATGAAAGGCCACCCTTGAAAAAAATGAGAACTATACGCAAGCCCCCTATGCCCCCACTTAACCTATGGCCATTCGCACCCATAACTAGATAGCAAGTATATGGTCTTTTGGAGTTCTCCGCCTTTCTGCTGTACGTATCTCGACTGACTCAAGATGGTAGGTAGACGACGAGTTGCTATCACAGGGCTACTGGTCTCGCCGAATCACGCTGGTCCATCCTAGTCTTTAGGTTGCCTTATATTGCAACCAAGGCATATCCTTGGTTCTTCTAACGCGGACCTTAACCTCTATGAGCCCAGGAGGATCATCTACAGCCTCACAGAGGGATATCAAGAGTACCCTCACGTCCCTTCGAAGCTGCATGCTTCGTAACCCAGTTAATTTGGAGCCTTCTTTAAGATCAGATGGACGTTCGCTCCTTCTCGTGTTCTACTAAGGTTTTCTATATGTTTCCTGAATCGTCGTTTTCTTAACTAAGGTTTACAACTTGGTCCTCTTAACTAAGGTTTACTACTTAGTTCTTTTTCTCGTCCTGTTGGATTGGTTAAGTGTTATCCAGCAATTTACGTTGACTTAACCCACCCATGTATCAAGTCAAATTGGTTAAGTATTATCTAGCAGTTCACGTTGACTTAACCCACCCATATATCAAGTCAAATTGGTTAAGCGTTCCTTAACCTTACTCGTTTATCAGATTATATTGGTTAAGTGTTTCTCATTAACTTAACCCTATTCATGCTATAACAGTTAAGTGTTCTAAGTGTACTTAACCCCATCTTCTGGTTTGGTTAACATGTTAGATCGGTTAAGTGTCCTAAATGTACTTAACCCCACCTCCTAGTCTAGTTAACAAGTTACGATGGTTAAGTGTTCTAGTTTTGCTTAACCCAACCACCTTGTCCAGCTAACATGTTATAACGGTTAAATATTTACTTAATCTTACCCACTTGTCTAGTTAACATGTTATAACGGTTATTTAACCCCTACAAGTCTTGTCTTGTTAACATGTTAAGTTGGTTAAGTGTTCCTATGGACTTAACCCTCCCAATCTAGCTTAACTGTTGCTTAGCTTTAAACTATTCATTTAAGGCACCAACCACTCACATTAGACAGATATTGTTGCGGTCACTGGATGTGCCGGTAGGTTCCGGGCATATTTACATCGCAACTCAGTCTAACCTCGGGTCCTTTTGGGCTCAATGCTCTAACCACCCATATTAGATAGGTATTGTTACGGTTGCTAGATTTGTCGGGTGGTTCCGGGCAGTCTTATACCGTAACTCAATCTAACCTCGGGTTAGGCATATTCGTCTTTCCTAGATTTACGTATTTATCCTTTTTGTCTATATGTAAATTGCTAACAACTCTTTTAAACAAATTTGGCCTATATCATATTTATTTGTCATGCTCACTAACATACCTATATTCTAGACCCAAATCTTGATTTACCTATCATTTAACCCAACCTGCAGTTTTATGCCAATTTAGATCTAGAGTTCCCATTTACAGTTCATGTCAAAACTAGATTTGATACTCTAGTTTACAATTTATGCCTAAAGCTTAGGTTACTAGCCAATACTAGATTCAATATATCAAATTACATCTTCTATAATTCACGTCAAATTACCCCAATTTGCATCTAATAGTCATGTTATAATACATGCTCTAAATTATGCCAAATAATACAGATTTCATATTATACCCAAATAACCCCGCATTCATAATGTATGTATACCATGATTTCATAAGTTTTCTAAATACTCATGAAATGAAACTAAAAAGGGAATAGAGGATAAACATGAGAATTGACACAAAAGAATAGGCATGCAAAAGCGAGCCAAATACAAGGATAATGGATCCAATGGTTTTGGTGTACATAATAGAGAATAGGAATAAACTAAGCAAGTCACACCCTAGGTATGAGATAAAAAAAAATGCCAGTTCGGTGTACAACATGGTTTGTAACTATAGTGTTATGGGCATAAACAATTAACCATAATAGTCTTAGGCAATTAACCACAATAGTCATAGTCATGGTCATAGGTAGAAATCTCATAGTTATGAATCATAGGCGATTAACCACAATAGTCATGGATAGTTAACCAAAATAGTCCTAGGCAATTATCCTAAATAGTCATAGGCAATTAACTGTAATAATTTCAAAGTCATGGTCATAGACAATAGTCTTATGTTCATAATCATAGGCAATAATCTCATAGTCATGAATCATGGTCATAGGCAGTAGTCTTATGTTCATAGTCATAGGCATACGCATAGTTTTATGTTCACAGTCATAGTCTTAGGTCATTAACGATAGTTTTCAACGTCATAGGCATAGGCACAGTTTCATCGGTAATTAATCACAATAGTTCTTAATTAGATCCAAAGGCATATACAAGCACAGATTCAAATGAGAGGATCAGGCATATTCTTATATCCATTTAATTACATGCCACAAATAGATCTAGACATTCAAATTTAAAAAGTAACTGACTTACATTGATCGGTTTCAGAAAAGGATAATCAGATAGCGTTGGTGATTTGCTATGATTTGTATGAAGTTGCTCACAATCGTTGAATTAGCCTTTGATTCTTTTCTTAAAGCTTTAATCTTGATTTGAATGTCCAATTTGAAGAAGAACTATAACTTATTTTAGTGGAGAATTGGATTTATTTTAATGGTGGAGGTTAGAATAGAGAGAAGCAGCATGTAGATGCCTAAGAGAATTTGTGTGAATTTAGGTTGAGTACTAGGTTGTATATATAGGATTTCAATTTGATTAGAGCCGCTAGATGAACCCTAGAATTACCCACAACCATCAGATCAGTTCAGAGCTATCCAGAAGGCCCAGGTGATTCAGCACGAACCAGAAAATGGTCCAGACTTGACCAGGTTGACCGGGTAGATCGATCCGACCCCCTGGTCGACCTGGGTCCTGGGCGGTAATTTTCCCGACCAGCCCAGTTTGGGTCTGTTTTCGAATTTTGAACTGAATTTTGAGCTGTTTGAATTTTAAATTGAATTCCGAAACTTCCGGAGGTCAAAACTTCTTCATACGGAGTCCGATTTACGCAAACTCAGACTCTATCTCAAGCAGAATTTCGAGACGAACGCAATGGCGTAACCCATTTCCCTTAATTCTTTGTCTAAAATTTAATTATACTTTAATTTGTGAAACTTAATGTTACAGAATTACGGGGTGTTACATATATGTTAGATCAACACTCATGTATATTCATATTAGGTTGAATCTAATTATGTTGTAAAAGTGGAATTGTAGTCCTCTTATGTTTTTAACATCATGCTAAATTGTGATTAAAAATGATTATAATAGCTTTCTTATTTTTTGACATACATACGATTATGTGCTAAGTTGTGGGTTGAAACTGTGATTATATGTTAAACATTCATGCTAGACCTTTGTCAAGTTTACATGACCATTAGACCCAACTTAGTCACAAGTTCACCTTTACCCATTTAATTAAAGTTAATGATACCTCTATGCCAAGTTACACATGACAAGTTGAAATGTATGTTATTTTATGTTTATTTCATGTCTCTTGTTTATTACCCCTTTTATTGTTTATGGTTGGGCTAACTTACTAGCCCAACATTTTATGTGATTCATGTGTACGTTCCACGGGGGTAGCGATGGGAAATATGAAAATTCATGGCATAGATTTGTTCATTAAATGGTATATTTGATATACCACTTATGTTGAGCATAATCAAAGGATAATTATGGTGTGATTAAATTAATTTAATCCATATAAAGAAACTAGACATATATATAGAAAAATATGAATTTAGAAAAGACGAATATGCCTAACCCGAGGTTAGACTGAGTTGTGGTGTAAATCTTCCCGGAACCGACCGGCATATCCAGTGACCACAACAAGACCTGTCTAATGTGGGTGGTAAGTGCATCAGGCCGAAAAAGAATCTGAGGTTAGACTGAGTTTTGGTGTAAATCTGCCCGGAACCGACCAGCACATCCAATGACCAAAACAAGACCTGTCTAATGTGAGTGGTTGTTGCTTTAATAAATTAAAGCTAAGTCAGGATTGGTAGGGTTAAGTAAATTAGGAAAACACTTAACAAATTCAACATATTAATTAAACGAATGGGAGGGGTTAGGTAAACTTGGACACTTAACCAAATAAACATGTTGATTAGAAAACCCTAGTAACGGGGACCCATTTCAGCAGTAACCCACATAGATGTATCATGGTACCCTGAAACTAGGTAGGGTGGGGCACGATTACTGGGCTGAATTATAAGCGGTCAAAACGTCGGCGGTTGGTGGGCTGGTGTAGGTTCCGACGGAGTACGGGCGTGCATGTACTCCGGAGTGGAAAAATCAGGCACTGGGCATCAGTAGTGTACACTATGCATCTTGAATCGTGTCGGGTCGCCACCAGAGGGACTGATACACCCCATGGTGGGACCAGTACAGGTAGCTACAATCAAGCGGGGCCGAATGACACAGGATATGAATGCATGCGAGTAGGAGCCGATCATTAAGGGGATCGTTTGTTATAAACACGTGGGGCTGGTTGAACCAATGGTTAAGTAGGTGCAGAGACTATAGTAATGGGTGCGATCACTTGTTCCTCTTATCTTATATTAGGGTATTGTCCTATGTTCTGTTATCACTGTCATTATCCCTTTCCTTGTTTAAATACTAGTAATCACTAAACTTACCAGACTTATTGTCTGACCCATTTTCTCGCGTCCTCTTTTCTTCCGTTTCCCCCCTCCCCCCAGGTCCACAGGGAGGGAATACTGCAGCTTAGTCAGACTCTTTGCAAGCTTCAAGAAAGTAGATGTATGGTTTGGACTCTCTCCTACCTTGGCTATGGCTCTTGGACATTATCCTTGGGGATTCATGCATTTTTACTTTTGGTTTACGCTTCTTTATTGAATAATCAAGACAGAAATTATGGTGTAATGTTTTGAAGTTATTTTGAGACAATTTGATGTAATGCTTTTGTATTGAACTACGTATGCAATGAATATTTGAATTCCGCTACTTAAATTTATCTGTCTTGTAAATTTTTCTGTGTCTGGTACCTATAACCCTCCACCAAAGTTAAGGCATTCCCTTTGTGAGTGACCCTAACGGAGGTGGGGTGTTTCAAGAGGAAACATAATTGCAAGTGTACAAAGAAATAAAATCATGTATTAGTGCAAAATAGGGATCTAGCCTTATTGTGCAATTTACGATAGCCTAGAAAAAGCAATTGACATGAATCTCTTGTAATCATGGGTTTTTATTACCGCAATTACATTAAACTATGAAAATAAATTATTGTGCAATTTCAATAACCAATCAAATAGGAATATTTCTAACTTTCTTAGGAATAAATTTACAAAGACAAGAAAGAATAATAGGAACATAATGTAAGAAATCGGGTTGAAAGCTTGATGATTAGAAAATATTATGATAATTGTACGAAGGCAAAAATGAATCATAATGTGTTGTTTTGACTAAAATGTGAAGGTCATAATTAAAAGTCAAATGAAGGCTTATTATGAATAAACTTTGTAAGTTAAGTTTAATAAGCGTAATCCTATCTCTTTGGTTCTATGGTGAAAATGTAAGACAATAACCTGAAAGTTTTAATTAAAAGTGGAATGAAATTAAAAGGGCTTATTATTAGTAAACATAAAAGTGTAGATTAAGTTTTATGAGTGGAATTCTACCTTGTCCTTGTGTTTAGGAAATCCTATGGTGGTCCCGCAATTAGGTGATATTCTATGCGGCCTTGTGATTAGGCGATATTCTATGGTGGCCATGTGACTAAGCAATATTCTATGGTGGCCTTATGACTAGGAAATTTTATGGTCATTAAACGATTCTATAGTAACTAAGAAAGTTGATTAACAAAAAATGAATATTCATATTAAACAAATTAAAGAATAGTGTAATTCAACGAAAAGAAAAGTAAGTAAAACACATAAAAATAAGTTAGAAATAGGGTCTAACAAAATAGCGATCTGCATCTGGTCCAGTCCGAAGGGATGAAGAGCCCAACAGGACAAATCATCGAAGGTGTCCAAAAACAAAGTGAGAGCACATCCAAATTATTATTTGATGGGACTGGAAGGAAGTACGAGACTTCTACGAGACGTGAAACTAATGGGATGATTACTAGGATTCGGCGGCTGCCTCGGCTCCGAGATAAGGCTTCATGGTCAGGACCTAATAAGGATAGCAAGTTGACAAGTACCTGTCATCATCAGTCGGAGCGAATACGGAAAAGACAAGAGTTAAACCAATAGGCCTTTGGTCTTTCACTATCGAGACATTCGATGAGGGACAACGCCAACTTGGATGTTTAGATTGTCTGTTAAGGGTAGAGTCACTTAGCATTGGGAATGATCTTTCATTTGTTGGAGGCAAGTTGGGCCATAGCCATTGAGGAAAGAGAAAGACCAATCTGTGGATATCTGTAATGTAGGACTAACGAAACTATCCTTTACAAATATAGAATTACCATGACTAAGTTTTGTAGGGGATTCAGGATTAGGGCACTTTTGTAGCGCAATAATGGAGGTGTAGCATGCTTTCGCAGCGTTGCCTAATACACTTTTGTAGAGTAGCGATGGAGATCTAGCACGCTTTCATAGCATTGTGATGGATAACTAGTATGCTTTCATAGCATGATGATGAAAACCTTTAAAGGACGGTATTATGGAAGGTACCTTGATTTATTGGGCATATGGCTATATATATGTGATTTATTAGGTCAATTTACTTGGGAGTAGATGGGTATAATTTATGCTTAAATCAGAAGGTCGAATGTGTAGCAAACCCAATAATTTAACAAAGGTAAACAGTGATAGAATAGTGTATATAGGGTTATTTGTAGAAAGTAGAATATGTCCATTCACTGGAATTTTTTCTAACCCCCTCCTCAATACAAACCCACAGGTTAGGCAGGTTGCAGAGATTTTACAGCTAGAGACACTTATGTCATTATTATGATGAGTATTTACTTACTATTATGTTTTATTCATTCCAGTGTGAGACATTTTTATTGTGAGCTCTGATGCATTTATCTTTGCCTTTCTGCATAATACTAGACAAACTAACTCGGGTTTCAATAGACTTGGATTTTTAGCCTTTTTGCGAAAAATTCAAGATCGCTGAAATTTGGGGTTTTATATATGGTATCAAAGCCAATGCTTAAGGTTCCTATATGGACTATGAGTGAAGATATTTGTATTTTGAATTATAATTTTACTATATATATGTAGATCCGTGAGGGAAGCCCACTTTTGAGTAAATTACATATGGAAGTTTGAAATAGTAGGTTCTTTACAGAAAGGTTAAGATTATGGGAAAAAAACTTAAGGGATTGAGTTCTAGTTGCCTATGGAATGGGGTGTGCAATGAATTTAGTATAAAATGTAATTTACATGTAGTTGTTTGGGAGTTAATAAAGGGTTCATATTTGTGGGTAAGTGTTGAAGCGTCAGATATGCAAAATAAATGGATTATGTTGGTATGTATATATATATATATATATATATATATATATATTTGCAAGGGTATAATGATGAACTGAGGAAAGGGTTGAAAATCAATTAGAAGACTGAAATTTTATTGGAAAGATAAAGAGGAAAAGGGCACTATGCAGATGGATAGGGAACATTGGAATATTTACCTAGTTATGTCGGTATCTTAATCGACCTTAGATTTAGATGGCTGTAGCAATTGGAAATGGCGATCAGACGAGAATGGGGAAGACACATGTAAAAAAAATATGCGCTGCCTAGGTCTAATCGACCCAGGCAATGAGCTAGTCGACACATGTGTCGACCCAGCTCTCGGATGGGTCGACCCCTGTGTCGACCCACCCGAAAGTGGGTCGACCCATCGAGCACTTTTGTGCTGGTATAGAAATAACAAAGCAGAAGTTTCTTTATTTCCGTACATCCCAAAATCAAGAGCCCGCACCATGAAGAACTCATTTTTGTTAACACTTCTAACCTCCACCACCTGTCCAAAAATCATCTATATTGTCCGAAATTAGTTCCAAATCAAATCTTGTCAAGGGCTCTACCCAAATACATACCTCTTTTTCGTAGATCTGAAGATGATTCGATATGCCTCCAACATAGTCATTGCCTGCCCTTTTCCCCTAATTGACATCACAAGAGAATTTTGTAACACCCCATAATTTTAAAGAACACTATAATGATAAACTAAAGAATACTTAATTAAATATTGGGAATTAAGTAAAATGGACTGCACCATTATGTTCGTCTCTGAATTCCACTTAATATAGATTTCGAGTTTGCATAAAATGGACATCATATGAGAAAGTTATTAAGCTTAGAAATTTGTATACGTATAAGAGAAATATATATATATATATAAACAAATCCAGTCTAGAAATTCAAAACAGTTTAATAATCAAAGCGAGAAGTTGACGCGGGAGTGTGACCCGTTGAGGGTCGACCCACTCAAAGGGGTGTCGAACAGCCCTTGATCCATCCAGGTTCATTTTGGAACTTAGACTTGTATTTGAACAAGATTCATTGGCGTAGGCTATATATAGGACCTCATTTCTATTGTTTTTACACATTAAAAACAATGGAGACACTGAGATGCTGCCCGTGCTTGGATTGAGTTAGCCTATTTTTCTTCCACGATAGCCTATTTGCATACAAGAAATTCTTCTGCAACATCTGCTTGTTATTCTCTGTTCTTTAGATCCAGTTTGTGTGGGTTCATGTTATTTTTAGATATAAACATTTAATAAGTAATCCTAACATGCTTATAAATCTAGATCTAAACCTATACCTGTTAAGAATATGATTCATACCTAAATAGATCTTCCATTAAATGTAGACCAAGGGGGTGGCTTGTGTCATCTGTGGTGCGAGATCCGTATTAGCCAGTAACCCATTCTGGTATCAAAGGGGGACCCCGCACAAGGTAGGGGTCCGGGCACACTTCTGAGCTGATTATAAGTGGTTCATATGGGTGGAGGTGTTCTAGTAGCGCATTCCAACGGAGTCATGTGCGTGCATTGGTCTACTTGCTTAGGAACATAAGCCGCTATAACACCAACAACTAGGTCCATGTCCTTCCGGGGGTTGTCACTTTAGGGAGTGATACATCCTACTGTAGGGCCGGCACATGGTATTTACGGGATAGGGAGCCGATTGGTTGGGGTAGTAATTAGGGTACATCTAGTCCTGCCTGTTTAGGTGCCCGTTGTTTCTGGTTGGGCTAACACCCATTATTTCTATTTGGTTACCTGTTATTACTGTTTGGGAGTAAACCCATTACTAGAAGTGCACCTAAGTAGATTGTTAAATTCCGAATTAGATCTCAACACCAAACGTGTGAAAATTGCACTTCACCAATTGGTAAGAAAAGAGGCCACAATCACAATAAAAGTAAAGAGACACAAATTTTATAGTGGTTCGATCTTAAGGAAGATCTATGTCCACTTTAATAGCAATTTACATTATCAATTCAAGGGTTACAAGTGTAGGATCACTTAAAAATACATTCCTATTATTCATTACACAATAGCATCACTTTGATCAACATAAATCAGTGGAGAGATAAGCGAATTCCACAATATGCAAGGGTATGGTGGAGAATCTTTGATCCCTAAGAAGCTTGATTACTTTTGGTTGATTTCATGATGAATTTCATGCTTGATCTTCAATTGATGGTGTTAGGAGAGATGGAAATCACTTAGAAATGCTTAGGAAATAATTAGACAACCCTTCGGGGTCATCGGATTCGGTCCTCCAAAATGAAGGAATGAGAGGGGTATTTATAGGGAGATTCAGGCCAAGTGGCAATTCTGTAATTATTCTAAACCCTTTTAAGGTCGTCGGACGGGCTATATGGTTCAAAATGTATGTTTTCTGATCCAAAGTGTAGCGGCAAGATCTAAAAGGACGTAGCGGCCCAAAAAGTAGCAGATAGGAAGCAACATGACGCAAAGCTACTAGATAGATGGTGGAGCGGTCTAAAGCTTTCTAAAATGAGGCGGCACGTGCTAAGGCAATGCGGAGCGGGCTAAAGCTTTCAGATCGTTAAAGAGGTGTGACGACCGTAGAGTATGAGGAAGATTTAGCAGGTTAAATGCTTGGCGGGTTGGATGATTTGAAGTGTTAAGGACCTATAACGAGCTAAGAATAGGGCGCCCCGAAAAAGCTTAGTGACCCAAACCGTGTGAACTGACTAGAGCACTGTAATGACCAAAATACTTGTAATGGGATAGAGCAATGAAAAGGTCTGCTGCGACCTAAGGGCTTATAACGACCCAAACACATTTATTACCTTTGATCCATATTGTACGGATTAACATTTTCCCCTCGAAGCTTGTATTTATTGAAAATAATACAGGCTTCGATTTGAACAGTTCTAACATGTGCTAGGTCATGTTAATCCTTAATTAGATTGTGCTATATTTTTGATCGTTTCATGCTTTAGGTCATACAGTTTCATGGATCGCTATCGGGCCTTAAACTTGAACTTGGCCCATCTACTTTTTGCCTATATATACTCTTTGACTTAGGCCATCATTCCCTCTTATGCTTCCCTTCTTGCTTCGAACTCATTAATGGCGGCTCTCTGAGGTCAAATTTCAAGCATCGTTCTGGAGCAATCTTTGATTCATAGTATCATTGATTCTTCCAGCAATTTCATCTTCAACAAATTCGATCTCTTTAACGATTCTATCAATGATCAAGCTACTCAAATTCAAAGTTTCAGGATTTAGGTTTTATTTCGATTTTAAACTTCAAGTTGGTTTTAAGGACTGTTATATATTTGCGATCGTCTTGGCTCGAATTCTATGTGAAAATTCTTGTAATTTTATTATGGCTTTTGCTAATAAATGATGAGTACGCCGAAATGATGATATTATATGATTTTATTGCTTATTAACGACCCTAATTTGCAAATCCATGCCTTGTCATTTCTTTAACATTTGAAGCTCCTTTGTTGATTGTTTTGGATCGTTGTACTTTAGCAGCTTATAGGGAGTACTCGATTAGGTCGCTACAATCACTTTAGGCCTTAGATCGTGATCTCGCTCTAAGTCGCTATAACAACTTAACGCCTTAGGTCCTTATTTCAATCCATAGATTTGGGTCATTTTTAACTTGAAGCTTTAGGTCGTTCACGACCTAAAGACTTAGAAATAGAAAGACGATCCAAGGGACTGGACTGTTATTGCGACCTAAAGCTTCTAGTAGTACAAAACGACCTAGATCTTGAAGCTACACAGAACGACCCAAATACTTAAGATTGGTGGGAAAGATCTAAATACCTTGAACAAGTTGCTTTAAGCCTTTAAACTTTCGGTTCGTACTTAATGCACACTATATGCTCGTGACATGTAATCTCTGTTCATCCCATTGTTTTGTTTCAAATTACTTGATTATGCTTGAGCCCATTACATTCTAGCCTGTTATTTACTTTCAAACACCACTATTTGTGTAGGATATCTACAAGGATTAGGGAAACTTCTAGTGAGGGAAACACTCGGAAACACCGTAGGCCGGGCAAGCTCCCTATGCCTGATACTTAGACTGCTTCCGATTCACCTTCTTTGGTTGCTTCCTTTGTTTCCCCAACTCTGGTTGAATTTCATACAATCATAAACAAGCCTTTTTATACTCCTGGGCCGTGCAACCCTGAATTCTCCGAGCGATTCAAGGGTTGGTGTCTACAGGGGTTGCATTTTGACCACCTTGACTTAGATATAAACCCTTCTGACATACAATCAGTCCCTGACGATTTAGATGTTATAAAAAATCACTTGTAGGCGTAGCTTGACGCTGCCAAGGATTAGCTGGGGAAGCATCATGACCTTATTGGAAATTATACTGCGTGCAAACTGGGTGCCTAGAATACATTCGCTTGTGATCTTCAAAGGTTAAATAGGGAGAACCTTAAACACATTTCCACTTTAGAGAAGGACAAAGCTGTGCTTATCCAGGCTCTCATATCCTGGGACGAGATTATTGTAGAATTAGTGAATCTTGAGGCCAAGACAAAATCAGTTAGTACCCTCCCTTCCTCTTTTGCTTAGGTTAGGGAATGACCTTTGTTATTTCCTTTCATGCACTTGTGCTTTAAACCAGCTGTATATGCGGGTGTCGGCCCTCGCTTACTACTCTTATGCTATTTTGTGCCTAGATACTCTATGCTGAGCTTGCAATGTTGTGACTTGCTTTTGTGACGTTATGATGGAAATAATTTCTTCTTGTTGTACTTTAAGCTTTTATTTTTGCTTTGTCGTACCTTCCTGCATTAAGACCCAGTGACAGTTTTTGTTTGTTGTGGTAGACCATACTTTGAGTTTGTATGCTCCGTGTCACCTATTCTGTAAAAAAACAACCTCTTGCACAAGTTTGGACATGCTCCACTCTTGACTGTCCACATCAATAGTGAATCATTAAAAATTGCATATAGCGAATTTTATTTTGAACTGAATAACATGTTTGTACAAGACTTGTTTTGTCAATAGTTTAAAATTCATTAAAATTATTAGTACAAACACGATAATCTAATTCGAATTCGCATTTGATGATTAAAATCAACTAATCGATTAAAGCCGACTATGGATTCCAAACGCTATCGTTTTAATGACCTATATGATAGTGTTCGATATTTCACATTTGGGAAATACATATCTATGATTTGTCTCCTTCTTCCTCTTTGAGGAGCTTTGATATTCATGTCCCTTGTTTAGGGAGCTGTTATTATTCTTCTCCACGGGAAGTACTTCGGATTTCATGCCCTGGCTTGGGCTAAAATTAGACACTTGTCATATTTGAGAAGGCAAGACACTACGCAAGTGATCGGTTGAATCCGAACTTCGTTTACAATCTAGCTTGGTTAATTCGGTCATTGGAGACTTTTACCACTTAATTATACTGATTAATCTAAGCATCATTAATTTCAAGAGGAATGCCCCTAGAAAGGTTTTCGGTTAAGATACAATGTTTGTCTCAAACGGATCAGGTGCTTCCTAATACTGATGATTAATTGGGTGCCTCCGGGGAGGACTTTGGTTAGAACCCCAATGTTTGTCGTTATCCCATCAGGTGCTTCCTGATTCTGATGATTAATTGGGTGCTTGCCATTTTTCACATTTGAGGTATCAAATGTTACGCAAATGGTTTGCACTTTTCACATCTGGGCATTCCAGATGTTACTCAAGTGGATTTCATTCTCAACATCTGGGGATCCCAGATGCTACGCAAATGGATTGCACTTTTCACATCTGGGCATTCCAGATGTTACGTAAGTGAATTTCATTCTTCCCATCTAGGGATTCCAGATGCTATGCAAATGGATTGCACTTTTCACATCTGCGTATTCTAGATGTTATGTAGTGGATTTCATTCTTCGCATCCGGGGATTCCAGATGTTATGCAAATGGATTGCATTTTCACATCTGGGCATTCCAGATGTTATGCAAGTGGATTTTATTCTTTCACATCTGGGGATTCCAGCGCCAATGGATTGCACTTTTCACTTTTCGGCATTCTAGATGTACGCAAGTATATTTCATTCTTTGCATCTGGGGATTCTAGATGCTATGCAAATGGATTGCACTTATCACATTTGGGCATTCCAGATGTTACGCAAGTGGATTTCATTTTTCGCATCTGGGGATTCCAGATGCTATGCAAATGGATTGCACTTTTCATATCTGGGCATTCCAAACGTTACGCAAGTGGATTTCATTCTTCGCATCTGGGAATTCCTGATGCTACGCAAATGGATTGCACTTTTCAAATCTGGGCATTCCAGATGTTACGCAAGTGGATTTCATTCTTTGCATTTGGGGATTCCAGATGCTATGCAGATGGATTGCACTTTTCACATCTGGGCATTCCAGATGTTACGCAAGTGGATTTCATTCTTCACATATGGGGATTCTAGATTCTTCGCAAATGGATTGCATTTTTCACATCTGGGCATTCCAGATGTTACGCAAGTGGATTGGGTGGCTGTTATACCGTTTCACGAGGCAGCCATTAGTTCCTTTTCACGAGGCAGCCATTAGTTCCTTTGTCGGATGCCTAACGTTACAGGCTGTTCCGATTTAAGAACTGAAGCTCTGAACCGTTCGCTTAAGGAAGTGCCCCTTCGACAAAAGTTAAAGCTCTTGTGTTTGCTTGTCGTGGCGCTTGTTCACTGTTTGGATCTTTGCGACTATCCCATTAAATTTTCAAAGCGGTTCTTTTTCTATTTTTACATTTGTGCATGTTGATATTTAAGTCATTTGGCTCTTGAACTAGCATTATTGGGGTTGCGACATTACAGGTACAAGCATTCGACAGATGGCCTGCAATATGAAATCATCTTTTATGAATGTTTTGATTTGACATATAATTTTGCAAGCAAGAAATTCATTCTGACAAATATGCTCTTAGTCATAGAGCTAATGTTCAGTGCATCACTTGCAGGTTATTATAGACTGTTTACATGAAGTTTTGAATATAAAAGAAAGTAAAATGTGAAGTAAAGCATGAACTGAAGCGGAAATAGAGCATGTAGTAAAGAGATGGCGATGTTGATCGCTTATTCTGAGCCATTGAAATTGGAGCACCACCAAAGTTTGTCAGTTGACGATCGGCCTTGGATTTGTTTGAGTAGAAGCTATGTTGTTTGGACCAGACTGATCGTTTGGTGTCCCTTGCCCCTAGGGAGTTGCAGAAGGATTCATGGCTTGCGGATTCTTTACGTACTGCTGTAACCTGTTTTTCTTAATAAAGTCCTTAATGAGGTTCTTTAGGTATTGGCACTCATTAGTGTTATGACCAGGCTGGTTGTGAAATCTACAGAATTTCCCCGAATTTGCTGCTTTGTCGCTTATCCTTATCAGATTTGGCTCCATGTACTCTTTAGAATTTTTTGTTGCAAGATAGAAATTCTCAGGAGCGTCAGTTAAAGGCGTCAGGTCTGATGAGTTGAAAAGGCGAGACTTCTTATTAGCCTTGTTGTCTTTCCCATCTTTGGTTCGCTTCTGCCCCTGCATGTTCTTCTGATTGCACTGAGTAGCAGCATTTTTGGGAGCTTCAAGAAGTTGGTTACTATCAATAACAAGAAGTGGCACAGGATTATAGTCCACCCTCATATACTCTTCGGCTTTTTTATTAAAAAAATCATGCGCGTTCGGTTCTTTCATGTTGATCCATCTCCCGAATTCGCTCTTCTTATCTATAGTACTGATTAGAGACATGAGGATTATACGGGGTTTTGGATTCCTTACTTCAGACAAGGACACGTTGAATCAACTGAGAAAAGCTTTAATGGATTCCCCTGGATTCAATTTCATTGTTGAGATCGTAATATCATCTATGGCTTTGGTAGCATAAAAGCGGATCTCTTCTTTGAACTTTTTGGTCAGGTCAGAGAATCGATCTATGGACTTAGGTGGTAGCTTTGTAAACCATAATGACGCAGCACCTTCTAAGTAGAGAAGAAAGTACATGCATCTTATCCCATCAGTTGCTTTAGCTGCGCTCATGTGCCACTCGTATTTGAACAGAAAGTAGTTAGGATCAACCAGGCCGTTATACGGAGGCAAAGTTGGAGGATTGAACTTTTTTGGACATTCTGCTTCAAGGATTCTTTTGGTGAATGGAGTCCTATCGGGTGAGAAGTCCTATTCTCTTTCATCGTGGTTTCCTACTTGATTTATCCTCATGATTTGTTCTATCATGTCCGAGATGTATTCTTCAATATTATTGCGCTCTGCGAAGCTGAGCTTTTTATCAAACGTTCATCTAGGCATGCAGTCTTGATTAAAGAGTTTAGGTCCATTGTTTTCTCGACGAGGAGGTGCCTTCGTGACGGGACTGGTAACCATTTGAGCTTTCATCTCGGAATGAGTTTTGGCTCTTGGTTTCGATTTTCAATGCTAGCCTCGTCCTTGTCACTTAACCAATCATTATCATCTCCCATGTTGTCGTTGTGGTTAGGATAAAAAGCGGAAAAGTTGCCATTTTCTTCAAGATCAACATGGACTTTTGGAGGGGCTGGGTTTGGTCGAGCATTAAGGATGGCGTAAACTTTCTCCATCATAGCATTAGTAAAAGCATCCATTCTTTTATTCACATTGGCAATAGTGGAATTCATCTCATTTTTAGTCACACCGGCTCCCTCGACCGAGTCTTCACCAACTTCAAAATGGTTAGTAAGCGGCGTTTTTTCATTAGCAACATTATCGGTGGTTCCAACGGTCTTGCTCATAACCTTCTTTGACATATACTTAGCCATGATTTCAGAGAAGGTTTTGAACTTCAATGCAAAGCTTTTAGACTTAAGAGAAGTGTGAGAGGATGAGGTGCGAATGCATCCCCACGGTGGGCGCCTAATGTTAAAATCCAAATTTGATCTCAACACAAAAGGTGCGAAAATTGCACTTCACCAATCGGTAAGAAAAGAGGCCACAATCAAAATAAAAGTAAAGAGACACAAATTCTATAGTGGTTTGATCTTAAGGAAGATCTACATCCACTTTAATAACAATTTCCATTATCAATTCAAGGGTTACAAGTCTAGGATCACTTAAAAATACATTCCTACTGTTCATTACACAATAGCTCATTTTGATCAACACAAATCAGCAGAGAGATAAGTGAATTCCACAATATGCAAGGAGTATGGTGGAGAATCTTTGATCCCTAAGAAGCTCAATCACTTTTGGTTTATTTCATGATGAACTTCATGCTTGATCTTAGATTGATGGTGTTAGGAGAGATGGAAATCACTTAGAAATGCTTAGGAAATAATTGGAAAACCCATCGGGATCATCAGATTCGATCGTCCAAGATGAAGGAATAAGCGGGGTATTTATAGGGAAGATTCAGGCCAGGTGGCAATTCTATAATTATTCTGAACCTTCTTTACGTCATCGGACAGGCTAAAAGGTTCAAAAGGGACGTTTTGCAGTCTAAAGTATGGCGGTACGATCTAAAAGGACGGAGTGACCCAAAAAGCAGTAGATAAGAAGCAGCACGACCCAAAGCTACTAGATAGAAGGCGGAGCGGTCTAAAGCTTTCTGATATGAGGCAGCACGTGATAAGGCAATGCGGAGCGGGCAAAAGCTTTTAGCGGGTTAAAGAGGCATGACGGCCGTAGATTCTGAGGAAGCTTTTGCGGGTTAAATGCTTGGCGGGCTAGAGGATTTGAAGTGTTAAGGACCTATAACGAGCTAAGAACCGGCGCCCCAAAAAGGCTTGGCGACCCAAATCGCGTGAACTGACTAGAGCATTGTAACGACTTAAATACTTGTAATGGGATAAACCAATGAAAAGCTCTGCTGCGACCTAAGGGCTTATAACGACCCAACACATTTATTACCTTTGATCCGTATTGTATAGATTAACATTTCTCGAAGCTTGTATTTATTGAAAATAATACATGCTTCGATTTGAACAATTCTGACATGTGCTAGACCGTGTTAATCTTTAATTAGATCGCGCTATATTATAGATCGTTTCTTGCTTTAGGTCAAACAGTTTCGTAGATCGTTGTCGGGCCTTATATTTGAACTTGGCCCATCTACTTTTTGCCCATATATACTCTTCAACTTAGGCCGTTATTTCCTCTTACACTTCCCTTCTTGCTTTGAACTCATTAATGGCGGCTCTCTAAGGCCAAATTTCAAGCATCGTTCTGGATCAATATTCGATTCAGAGTATCACTGATTCTTCCAGCAATTTAATCTTTAGCAAATTCGATCTCTTTAACGATTCTATCAACGATCAAACTACTCAAATTCAAAGTTTCAAGATTCAGGTTTTATTTCGATTTTAAACCTCGAGTTGGTTTTAAGGACTGTTGTATATTTGCAATGGTCTTGGCTCGAATTCCATGTGAAAATTCTTGTAATTTGATTATGGCTTTTGCTGATGAATGATGAGTACGCCGAAATTATGATTTTGTATGATTTTATTGCTTATTAATGACCCTAATTTGCAAATCCATTCCTTGTCATTTCTTTAACAGTTGAAGCGCCTTTGTTGATTGTTTTAGTTCGTTTTACTTTAGCAGCTTATAGGGAGTACTCTTGATTAGGTCGCTACAATCACTTTAGGCCTTAGATCGTGATCTCGCTCTAAGTCGCTATAATAACTCAAGGCGTTAGGTCCTCATTTCAATCCATAGATTTGGGTCATTTTTAACTTGACGCTTTAGGTCGTTCACGACCTAAAGACTTAGAAATAGAAAGACGATCCAAGGAACTTGACTATTATTGCGACCTAAAGCTTCTAGTTGTACAAAACGACCTAGAGCCTGAAGCTACACAGAACGACCCCAATACTTAAGGTTGGTGGGAACGATCTAAATGCCTTGTACAAGTTGCTTTAAGCCTTTAAACTTTCGTTTCGTACTTAATGCACACTAGATGCTCGTGACATGTAATCTCTGTTCATCCCATTGTTTTGTTTCAAATTACTTGATCATGCTTTAGCCCGTTGAACTCTGGCCTGTTATTTACTTTCAAACACCACTATTTGTGTAGGATGTCTACAAGGACTGCGGAAACTTCGAGCGAGGGCAACACTCGGAAGCACCGTAGGCCGGACAAGCTCCCCATGCCTGATACTTAGACTGCTTCCGATTCACCTTCTTTGGCTAGTTCCTTTGTTGCCCCAACTCTGGCTGAACTTCAAACAATCATAGATAGGCCTTTTTATACTCCTACGCCGTGCAATGCTGATTTCTCCGAGCGATTCAAGGGTTGGTGTCTAAGGGGCTGCATTTCGACCACCTTGACTTAGATATATACCCTTCTGACAAACAATCGGTCCCTGACGATTTAGATGTTATAAAAAATCACTCGTAGGCACAACTTGATGCTGCCAAGGATTGGCTGGAGAAGCATCATGACCTTATTGGAAATTGTACTACGCTCAAATTGGGTGCCTGGAATACCTTCGCTTGTGATCTTCAAAGGTTAAAAATGGAGAACCTTGAACACATTTCTACTTTAGAGAAGGACAAAGCTGCGCTTATCCAAACTCTCATATCCCGGGACGAGATTATTGCAGAATTAGCGAATCTTGAGGCCAAGACAAAATCAATTAGTACCCTCCCTTCCTCTTGGGGAATGACCTTTGTTATTTCCTTTCACGCACTTGTGCTTTAAACCAATTGTATATGCGGGTGTCGGCCCTCGCTTACTACTCTTATGCTATTTTATGCTTGGATACTCTGTGTTGAACTTGTAATGTTGTGACTTGCTTTTGTGATGTTATGATGGAAATATGTTCTGCTTGTTATATTTTAAGCTTTTATTTTTTCTTTGTCGTACCTTCTTGCATTAAGACCCAGTGACAGTTTTTGTTTGTTATGGCAGATCATACTTTGAGTTTGTATGCTCCGTGTCACCTGTTTTGTAACAAAAACAAGCTCTTGCACAATTTTGGACATGCTCCACTCTTGACTGTCCACATCAATAGCGAATCATTAAAAATGGCCTATAGCGAATTCTATTTTGAACTGAATAAAGTGTTTGTACAAGACTTGTTTTTTTCAACAGTTTAAAATTCGTTGAAAATTATCAGCACAAACACGATAATCTAATTCGAATAAAATCAACTAATCGACTAAAGCCGACTATGGATTCCAAACGCTATCATTTTAATGACCTATATGATAGTGTTTGATATTTCACATTTGGGAAATACATATCTGTGATTTGTCTCCCACTTCCTCTTTGAGGATCATTGATATTCATGCCCATAGTTTAGGGAGCTGTTATTATTCTTCTCCACGGGAAGTACTTCGGCTTTCATGCCCTTGTTTGGGCTAAAATTAGACACTTGTCATATTTGAGAAGGCCAGACACTACGCAAGTGATCAGTTGAATCCGAACTTCGTTTACAATCTAGCTTGGTTAATTCAGTCATTGGAGACTTTCGCTACTTAATTATACTGATTAATCCAAGCATCGGTAATTTCAAGAGGCATGCCCCTAGAAAGGTTTTCGCTTAAGATCCAATGTTTGTCTCGAACGGATCAGGTGCTTCCTAATACTAATGATTAAATGGGTGCCTCCAGAGAGGACTTTGGTTAGAACACCAATGTTTGTCGTTATCGCATTAGGTGCTTTCTGATTCTGACGATTAATTGGGTGCTTTCCATTTTTCACATTTGAGGTATCAAATGTTATGCAAATGGTTTGCACTTTTCACATCTGGGCATTCCAGATGTTACGCAAGTGGATTTCATTCTTAACATCTGGGGATCCCAGATGCTACGCAAATGGATTGCACTTTTCACATTTGGGCATTCTAGATGTTATGCAAGCGGATTTCATTCTTCGCATCCGGGGATTCCAGATTCTACGCAAATGGATTGCACTTTTCACATCGGGGCATTCCAGATGTTACACAAGTGGATTTCATTCTTCGCATCTGGGGATTCCAGATGCTACGCAAATGGATTGCACTTTTCACATCTAGGCATTCCAGATGTTATGCAAGTGGATTTCATTCTTTCACATTTGGGGATTCCAAATGCTACGCAAATGGATTGCACTTTTCACTTCTGGGCATTCCAGATGTTACACAAGTGGACTTCATTCTTTGCATCTGGAGATTCTGGATGCTACACAAATGGATTGCACTTTTCACATATCGGCATTCCAGATGTTACGAAAGTGTATTTCATTCTTTGCATTTTAGGATTCCAGATGCTACACAAATAGATTGCACTTTTCACAATTGAGCATTCAAGATGTTACGCAAGTGGATTTCATTCTTCACTTCTGGGGATTCCAGTTGCTACGCAAAATGGATTGCACTCTTCACATCTGGACATTGCAGACGTTACGCAAGTGGATTTCATTCTTCGCATCTGGGGATTCTAGATGCTACGCAAATGGATTGCACTTTTCACATCTGGGCATTCCAGATGTTACGCAAGTGGATTTCATTCTTCACACCTGGGGACTCCAGATGCTATGCAAATGGATTGCACGTTTTACATCTGGGCATTCCAGATGTTACGCAAGTGGATTTAATTCTTCACATCTGGGGACTCCAGATGCTACACAAATGGATTGCACTTTTCACATCTGGGCATTCCAGATGGTACGCATGTGGATTGGGTGGCTGTTATACCATTTCACGGGGCGGCCATTAGTTCCTTTGTCGGATGCCTAACTTTACAGGCTGTTCCGATTTAAGAACTGAAGCTCTGAACCTCTCGTTAGGGAAGTGCCCATTCGACAAAAGTTACAGCTCTTGTGTTTGCTTGTCGTGGCGCTTGTTCACTGTTTGGATCTTCGCGATTATCCCATTAAATTTTCAAAGCGGTGCTTTTTCTATTTTTACATTTGTCCATGTTGATATTTAAGTCATTTGGCTCTTGAACTAGCGTTGTTGGGGTTGCGACATTACAGGAACAAGCATTCGACAGATGGCCTGCAATATGAAATCATCTTTTATGAAAGTTTTGATTTGACATAAAATTTTTCAAGCAAGAAATTCATTCTGACAAACATTCTCTTAGTCGTAGAGCTAATGTTCAGTGCATCACTTGCTGGTTATTATAGACTGTTTACATGAAGTTTTGAATATAACAGAAAGTAAAATGTGAAGTAAAGCATGAATTAAAGCGGGAAACAGAGCATGAAGTAGAGAGGTGGCGATGTTGATCGCTTATTCTGAGCCATTGAAATTGGATCACTACCAAAGTTTGTCAGTTGACGATCGACCTTGGATTGGTTTGAGTAGAAGCTATGTTGTTTGGACAAGACTGATCATTTGGTGTCCCTTTCCCCTGGGGAGTTGTAAAAGGATTCATGGCTTGCGGATTCTTTACATACTGCTGCAACCTGTTTTTCCTGATCAATTCCTCAATGAGGTTCTTCAGGTATTGGCACTCATTAGTGTTATGACCAGGCTGGTTGTGAAATCTATAGAATTTCTCCAGATTTTCCGCTTTGTCGCTTATCCTTATCAGATTTGGCTCCATGTACTCTTTAGAATTTTTTGCTGCAAGATAGATATTCTTAGGAGTGTCATTCAAAGGCATCAGGTCTGACGAGTTGAAAAGGCGAGACTTCTTATTAGCCTTGTCGTCGTTCCCATCGTTGGTTCGCTTCTACCCCTGAATGTTCTTCTGATTGCACTAAGTAGCAGCATTTTTTGGAGCTTCAAGAAGTTGGTTACTATCAATAATCTGAAGTGGCATAGAATTATAGTCCACCCTCATATACTCTTCGGCTTTTTTATAAAAAAAATCATGCGCGTTCGGTTCTTTCATTTTGATCCATCTCCTGGATTCGCTCTTCTCATCTATAGTACTGATTAGAGACATGAGGATTATACGGGGTTCTTGATTCCTTACTTCAGACAAGGACACGTTGAATCGACTAAAAAAAGCTTTAACGGATTCCCCTGGATTCTATTTCATTGCTGAGAGCGTTATATCATCTTTGGCTTTGGTAGCATAAAAGAGGAACTCTTCTTTGAACTTTTTGGTCAGGTTAGAGAATCGATCTATGGACTTAAGTGGTAGCTTTGTAAACCATAATGACGTAGCACCTTCTAAGTAGAGAGGAAAGTACTTGCATCTGATCTCATTAGTTGCTTTAGCTGCGCTCATGTGCCACTCGTATTTGAATAGAAAGTAGTTAGGATCAACAAGGCCGTTATACGGAGGCAAAGTCGGAGGATTGAACTTTTTTGGACATTCTACTTCAGGGATTCTTTCGGTGAATGGAGTCCTATCGGGTGAGAAGTCCTATTCTCTTTCATCGCCATTTCCTGCTTGATTTATCTTCATGATTTGTTCTATCATGTCCGAGATGTATTCTTCAGTATTATTGCGCTCTGCGAAGCTGAGCTCTTTACCATACGTTCATGTAGGCATGCAGTCTTGATTAGAGAGTTTAGGTCCTTTGTTTACTCAATGAGGAGGTGCCTCCATGACGGGACTGGTAAGCATTCAAGCTTTCATCTCGGAATGATTTTTGGCTCTTGGTTTCGATTTTCAATGCTAGCCTAGTCCTTGTCACTTAACCAACCATTATCGTCTCCCATGTTGTCATTGTGGTTAGGATCAAAAGCGGACAAGTTACCATTTCTTCGAGATCAACATGGACTTTTGGATGTGCTGGATTTGGTCGAGCGTTAAGGATGGCGTCAAATTTCTCCATCATAGCATTAGTAGAAGCATCCATTCTTTGATTTACATTGGCAATAGCGTCATTCAACTCATTTTTAGTCACACCGGCACCCCCTACCAAGTCTTTGCCAACTTCAAAACGGTTAGTAAGCGACATTTTTTCATTAGCAACATTATCGGTGGTTCCAACAGTCTCGCTCGTAACCTTCTTTGACTTATACCTAGCCATGATTTCAGAGAAGGTTTAGAACTTCAATGCAAAGCTTTTAGACTTAAGAGAAGTGTGAGAGGATGAGGTGCAAACGCGTCCCCAAGGTAGGCGCCAAATTTTAAAATCCAAATTTGATCTCAATACCTAAGGTTCGAAAATTGCACTTCACAAATCGGTAAGAAAAGAGGCCATAATCACTATAAAAGTAAAGAGACACAAATTTTATAGGTTCGATCTTAAGGAAGATCTACATCCACTTTTATAGCAATTTCCATCATCAAGTCAAGGGTTACAAGTCTAGGATCACTTAAAAATACATTCCTATTGTTCATTACACAATAGCATCACTTTGATCAACATAAATCAGTGGAGAGATAAGAGAATTCCACAATATGCAAGGAGTATGGTGGAGAATCTTTGATCCCTAAGAAGCTTGATCACTTTTGGTGGATTTCATGATGAACTTCATGCTTGATCTTTAATTGATGGTGTTAGGAGAGATGGAAATCACTTAGAAATGCTTAGGAATTAGTTGGACAGCCCTTCGGGATCATCAGATTCGATCCTCCAAAATGAAGGAATAAGGGGGTATTTATAGGGAAGATTCAGGCCAGGTGGCAATTCTATAATTATTCTGAACCCTCTTTAGGTCGTCGGACGGGCTAAAAGGTTCAAAAGGGATGTTTTGCAATCTAAAGTGAGGCGGAACGATCTAAAAGGACAGAGGGACCCAAAAAGAAGTGGATAGGAAGCAGCACGACCCAAAGCTACTAGATAGAAGGTGGAGCAGTCTAAAGCTTTCTGATATGAGGCAGCACATGATAAGGCAATGCGGAGCGGGCAAAAGCTTTCAGCGGGTTAAAGAGGCATGACTACCATAGAGTTTGAGGAAGCTTTAGCGGGTTAAATGCTTGGCGGCTGGAGGATTTGAAGTGTTAAGGACCTATAACGAGCTAAGAACAGGCGCTCCAAAAAGGCTTGGCCACCCAAATCGCGTGAACTGACTAGAGCACTGTAACGACCTAAATACTTGTAATGGGCTAAGCCAATGAAAAGCTCTGCTGCGACCTAAGGGCTTATAACGACCCAAATACATTTATTACCTTTGATCCATATTATACGAATTAACATCTAGCATTTTGTTTCTGCTGGGATCATATCTGCTATATTAGAATTGGTGTAGAGAAAAATGTTTGAGAAGCGTAATCTGTTCAGTTCATCCTGCTTATCCTGATACCTATTATATGAAACTGTTGTCTCTCATCCAGTTTACATGCCTGTCATGATGCTTTTACTTATTTATATGCTAAAAGTCACTGGACTCTCCAGACTTTATGTCTGACCCGGTTTTGTTCCCTTTTCTCTCTCTTCCTTCCCCCAGGTTCTCAGGGTGGGAACGCTCAGGCTTGATTTAGAATCTCTCTTTCTGTTTCTTCTTGGAGCTGCTTAGATTTACCACTTTAACTACTTGTCTACTATGTTATGGCTATTTTTGGGGACTATGATTTTATATTACCTTACTTTGATGGTTTTAGTACAACGCAGATACTTTTATTTGATGTAGTTGGTTTTCAGTTTTTCAAACTAATATTGTAATTGGATTTTTGGACCAAGATGTTTTCGGTTGAAAATTAAAGTTTTAAATTTCCGTTTCTATTTTATATGTCTGTCTTGTGAGATTTTGTTTCTGTATTCCTATAACGCTTCATGAAACTTAATGCATTTGTTTAAAGAGTGACTTTAATGGATGTGGGCTGTCACATTTGGTATCAGAGCTGAAGGTTACAAGATAATATAAAAGGTTCTGAAAATTGTTTTCAAAAGGTTTCAAAAGAAAGCATTTTCAAAGAAAAGTCTGTTTTTGGAAAACATATTCCCCAAAGCCATATGAAATATCTTTCGATTCTCTGTTTGAATCACTGTTCTTTTCATCATGTCTGGGAAACCGAACATTCCTGAGGGTGTTTAGATAGCGGCTTGGTTCCGTAGATATCTTGAGGTTACGACACCGGCCGGTGGCCAAGCATACGCCCCTCCCTCAACTGCACCCACTGTCCCTCCTCCTACAAGAGCGGATAATTTCTCCAAGATATGCAAGGATTTCTGTGCTTTGGGAGGAAAGCCTTTACGAGGAACTGAGACCTTTGTGGAAGCATGGAATTGGCTTAAAGAGATGGATGATTCGTTTGGGATTTTTGAGGTTGACGACTGTAGGAATATTTAGTTGGCCGCTGAAAGATGAGGCTTCGTTCTGGTGGGAAGTGACGCAAGCAGGGCATCCAGTTGATACTTGGGAAGATTTCCAATAAAGATTCGAGCTGAAGTTTCTTACTTAGGCAAAAGAGAGTATGCAAATGGAAAGGTTTCTGGCACTTATGCAATGAGGCATGTCTGTCATAGAGTATGTTAATAAGTTCAATCAGTTGGCGAAATTTGGTTTGGAGTTGGTGAATACCCCGCGTAAGAAAGCTTTGAGGTTTGCAAGGAGATTGAATGAACCTCGCCATGGTATTGGCTATGTATCGTATTCCAAAGGGGGCAACTTCCGAGAAGCTCGTTGATATGGCGTTGATGCACAAAGAAGATAAAGGCAAAAAGAAAGAGGATAGGACTGATTAGATACCAAACCAGAAAGTGTGGCCCTAGAAAGAAAAACCAAAGAAGGGAGGAAAGAACAACAAAGCTTGAGGCAAAAAGTAATGTCATGGTTGTGGATGGCTGGGTCATTTGATCAAAGATTGCAGAAAAAGGAAAAATGCTTGTTTCCATTGTAATAATGTTGGACACTATTCTAGGGAGTGCCCAAAGAAGCAAGGACATGGCCAAAGGGCAGGATCTTCTAGAGGGTAGGTGCATGCTCTCGAGGCCAGTATATCGGACAGAGGTAGGAAAATTTCCATTGAAGGTTTGATTTCTCTTTCCAATCATTCTTTTAGGACGCTATTTGATTATGGCGCTTCACATTATTTTATAATTGGTTCTGTGGTTTAGTCTCTGCACCATATTACTAGCATGGTTTCGATCCCGTCATTGTCCCAAACCCCATTGGGGGCACGAATCATCTGTCTATCATTTGTCGGGATTTGAGGATATCTGTGTTAAGCGTCGAGTTTGAGTGCGACACACATGTGTTTGGTTTTACGGTTATGGTTTAATTTTAGGGATGGATTGGCTAGCCATGTATGGTGCCATTCTAGACTGTGAGAGGAGGGTCGTTAGACTTTTGACTTGCCATGGGTGGACTCCCGAGATTTCTTGTGACCCAAAGGGGTCTGTCATGCTTAGTTTCCTAGAATCACTAGATGCTTATGTCGATGAGTTGCGATCTATTCTTGTAGTCTATGTTTTTTATAGGGTTAGGGGTTCATTAGATGAAGCATATCTGAATGGGGCGCTCTAGTCATCTTTGCAACTAAGGCTGATGGCTCGATTCACTTATGTGTGAATTACAGGGAGTTGAATAAACTCACTAAGAAGAATAGGCACCTACTTCCGAGGATTGATGACCTGTTTGACCAGCTTGTTGGTGCATCTGTTTTCTCTCAGTTAGACTTGGCCATGGGGTTTCATCAATTGAGGGTGGCCGAGGACAGTATAGACAGGACCGCTTTTAGAACTCTAGATGGTTTCATCGAATGGCTAGTTATGCCTTTTGTGTTGAAGAATGCACCCACATATTTTGTGGATCTAATGAGTAGGGTGTCCTGGGAGTTTCTGAATAAGTTCGTTGTGGTCTTTTTGGATGACATTCTGATCTTCTCGAAGAGCGAGGAAGAGCATGCCCTACATTTAGGGGAGGTTTTAAAGACTCTCCGAGCACATCAGCTTAAGGCGAAATTCTCTAAATGTCATTTTTGGAGAGAGGAAGTGAGATTTCTAGGGCATGTGATCTCCAAGGATGAGATAGCGGTGGAACCCACGGAAGTAGTTGTAGTTCAAGATTGGAAGATTCCAAAGAATGCAACGAAGGTACAAAGTTTTCTTGGTTTAGCGGGCTATTATATAGGAAGTTTATTAAGGACCTCGCAAAGATATCAGCCCCACTCACTAGACTGACGAAGAAGAATCTGATATTTTTCTTGGGATATTGACTGTAAAGATGCTTTTCAGCGACTGAAGAGGGCTCTAACAATAGCCCAATATTGACTTTGCCTGATGGGAACAAAGTGCTCACAACATACACTGATGCATGTGGTACAGGGATTGGTGCCGTCTTGATGCAAGAGGGAAGAATAGTATGTTACGGTGGTAGATAGTTGAGAGTTCACGAGAAGAACTACCCTACCCATGATTTAGAGTTGGCCACTATTGTATTTGCGCTTAAGACTTGGCAACATTATCTACTTGGAGAGAAGTTCGAGTTGTATACCGATCATAAATCTCTCAAGTATCTATTCTCACAGAGGGATCTCAATTTGAGACAACAGAGATGGATGGAGTTCCTAGCGTCCTACGATTTTAAGATTGCTTATACCCCTAGCAAGGGTAACATGGTGGCGAACGTGTTGAGTAGGAAGAGGATGACTTTGAGTCCTCTATTCATAGAAAGGCGGTGCATGGAGTACATATTGACCTTCGATTTTAGGCCATCTACGGAATTAATACCTAGTCTGTTGGCATCCTTAGAAGTGCGACCTACTCTTACGGATCAGATAAGATCTTTGCAGCAAGAGGACCACAGATAACAGACATCTTGGATAGGCTCAATAGAGGGGAGACTTCTGGTCACCTTAGTAGATATTCCACGGATGATATAGGGTGGTTGTAATGAGACAAAAGGCTTTGTGTTCTCCGAATTGGGAGTCTATTGGAATATCCCTTGAGGAAGCCCATCATTCTAGGATAACTATCCATCTAGGCAGTGATAAGATGTATAGGGACATGAAAAAGGTTTTCTTTTGGGCTGGGATGAAGAAAGATGTAGCGGAGTTTGTCTCTTAATGTTTAGTTTGCCAGCAAGTCAAAGCTGAGCAAAGGAAGCCTGGCAGTTTACTTCATCCTTTGGAGGTCCCACAGTGGAAGTGGGAGAGCATCTCCATGGATTTCATTAATGGTTTTCCTAGACCGAGGAAAGGCAACACCAGTATCTGGGTTATAGTTGACAAGCTTACTAAGAGCGCTCATTTCATTCCTGTTAAGAGTAAGAGAACGACATCATGGTTGGCATCAGTTTATCTTCGTGAGATAGTCCATCTACATGGAGTACCTTCTAATATAGTGAGTGATCATGACCTCATCTTCACTAGTGAGTTCTGGAAGAGCCTGTAAGAGGCATTAGGTACACTGTTATGTTTGAGAACCGCATACCACCCTCAGACCTATGGGCAGACTAAGAGGGTGAATAGAGTTCTGGAGGATCTTTTGAGGCTGTGTATCCTAGACCTCAAAGGGACTTGGGAGGAGCATCTTCCATTGGTGGAGTTCTCCTACAACAAAAGTTATCAGGCTAGTATAGGCATGGGACCCTTCAAAGCATTGTGCGGATTACCTTATAGATCACCAACTCGTTGGTGGGAGTCTATAGATAGGCTTCTACATCGACCTGAGATGATTAGAGAAACCTCAGAGAAGATTGATCTTATCCGCAAACGCATGAAGACAACTCAAGAGGGGCAGAAGCCATACGTAGATAAGGGAAGGACCGATATTGAGTTTGAGGTGGGAGACATGGTTTTCATCAAGGTATCACCTTTGAGGAATGCGGTTCGCTTTGGAACTGTAGGGAAATTAGCACCAAGGTTTGTTGGTCCATTTCCCATAGTTGAAAAGATAGGTCAAATGGTCTATAGGATTAAGCTACTAGAGAGATTGGTGGGTGTTCATGATGTTTTCTGCGTTTCTCATTTGCGGAAGTGTATGCATGATACCGCAGAGGTAGTTGAGCCGAGTATGCTTGAGGAAGTAGAAGTAGAATAGGAGGCGATGTTTAGACATGTTCTTACCCCTATTCTTGGATCAGAGGCTAAGGAGCTATGCAACCGAGAGGTCAAATTGATGGAAGTTCAGTGGCGAGGAAACCGCGAAGATGCAACTTGGGAGATTGAAGATAGGATTCATGCTTCGTACCTTTTTCTTTTCAAGGGTATGTTCTTTTTCAAAGCTTTTTTGTACTTGCTTCTTTTATTTGAGTATATCCTATCGATTGAATCTTCGACCTTTAGGTAGAAACCCAATGGATGTAAACATGTGTTTGTAACATGTTATGTTTGATGGATGCAAATGGATGCAAGTGTTTGCTACTGGTTACTCGTGGATGCATATACACACACACACTAGGCACTATATCGGCTCAATCACTCTCATATTGCATATGGATGTGTGTGCCTTTTTCTTTTTATTGATGGAATTGGTTGTAACAACATATGGATAATGCATTCGGATGGATGGTTACGCACACATATAGCATTTACGCGATATATTAGGACTATATGCATACATGTTGGATTCATTGCACTAATATATATTGCATTAAGGAGGTCGACTGAATCAACAGACCGCCTGATTTTCCGTACTAGTATAAGGACATATGCACGCACCTTTGCATATGTTCATATAAGCATTAGAAATCTCTTAAGAACAATGGATGCCTGTAATTGATGGATGAGTAGATGATTGATGGATGTTAGGATATACATTCTTCTTAACTTGGAGATTTCGGGGACGAAATCCTTTAAATATGGGAGAATTTAACACGCCGTAATTTTAAATAACACTATAATGATAAACTAAAGAATACTTAATTAAATATTGGAAATTAAGTAAAACGGACTACACCATTGCCTTCATCTCTGAATTATGCTTAAGATAGACCCGTAGTTTGCGTAAAACAGATATCGTATGAGAAAGTTATTAAGCATAGAAGTTTGTATATGTATAAGAGAAATATATAAACAAATCAAGTCTAGAAATTCATAACAATTCAAAAATCAAAGCGGGAAGTTGACGCGGGAGTGTGACCTATTGGGGATCGACTCTTGCCCCAAGGGGGTCGACCCATGGGTCAACCCACTCAAGGGGTGTCGACCCGGGGTCGACCCACCCCAGATCCATCCTGGTTCATTTCTGAACCAGGACTTGTTTCTAGACGAGATTCGTTGGTGGTAGGCTATATATAGGACCTCATTTCTATTGTTTTTACACATAAAAAACAATGGAGACAACGAGATGTTGCCCCTTCTTGTATTGAGTTGGCCTATTTTTCTTCAACAACAGCCTATTCACATACAAGAAATTCTTTTGCAACATCTGCTTGTTATTCTCTGTTCTTTACATCCAGTCTCTGTGAGTTCATGTTATTTATAGATATAAACATTTAACAAGTAATCCTGACATGTTTATAAATCTGGATCTAAACCTATGCTTATAAAGAATCTGATTCATACCTAAACAGATCTGTTATTATATGTACACCTGATCTACTATTCAGTTCTTATATGCCTATTTCTGATATACCTATTTCTGTTATTATGCCTAATTCTGTTCTTTTCTTTCCTTCTTTCCGTTTTTATTTTTATAGCCTAGGCTACCTTCGAGCCTAGGCCTATTGCTGAAATATGCGAACGAGCGAAATTAGGAATGGTTGGGAAAGGTAAATTGGGGCATAACTTGGATTATGAATCGTGATTGGGATTTGAACCTATATTGTGATCTAAGACTAAAATTTGGGAAATATCTTATAATGTGAATTATGCCTTGAGGGCTTGGGGCATGTAAGTCTGTAGACTTAATTTATAGATTAAGCGGAACATATAATGAAACTATAATACTTAACCTATTTAAACATGTGGGGTTTATATGAACCTGTTAAATTGTGTAAGGGTTAAGTAAGCCTGTTTGAATTTGTAGGGTTAAGTAAATATATTAAATTTGTGGGGGGTTATATGAACCCAATAAGCTTAACTTGTTTTATATGGTGGGGTTATGCTAGCTTGTTAAACTGTTAGGCATAACCTGTCAAATTCCCAGTAGTGGGGATACAAGCCTGGGGGTGGCTTGTGTCATCTGTGGTGTGGGACCTATATCAGTCAGTAACCCATTCTGGTATCAAAGGGGGGACCCCGCATTAGGTAGGGGTCAGGGAATGCTTACTGAGCTGATTATAAGTGGTTCATATGGGTGGAGGGGTTTTGATAGTGCGTTCCAACGGAGTCATGTGAGTGCATGGGTCTGGCTTGCTTGGGAAAATAAGGCGCTATAACACCAGTAAATAGGCCTGTGTCTTTCTGGGGGTTTCCACTTTAGGGAGTGATACATCCTACTGTGGGGCTGGCACAGGGTATTTATGGGATAGGGAGCCGATCGATTGGGGTAGTAATTAGGGTATATCTAGTCCTACCTGTTTAGGTGCCTGTTGTTTCTGGTCGGGTTAACACCTGTTATTTCTGTTTGGATACCTGTTATTACTGTTTGGGGGTAAAACCCATTACTAGAAGTACACCTAAGTCTACCATTATGTTTCTGTTGGGATCATATCTGCTATACTAGTATTAATGCAGAGAAAAATATTTGAGAAGCGTAATCTGTTCAGTTCATCCTGCTTATCCTGTTCAGTCTGTATGCCTATTATATTATACTATTATCTCTCACCCAGTTTATGTGCTTATAATGATGCTTTTACTTATGTATATGCTAAAAGTCACTGGACTCGCCAGACTTTATGTCTGATCCGTTTCGTTTCCTTTTCTCTCTCTTCCTTCCCTCTTAGGTTCTCAAGGTGGGAACGTTCAAGCTTGATTAGGAATCTCTCTTTCTGTTTCTGCTTGGAGCTGCTTAAATGTACCACTTTGACTACTTGTCTACTCTGTTATGGCTATTTTTGGGGACTATGATTTTATATTACTGTACTCTGATGGTTAGTACAAGGAAGATACTTTTATTTGTTGTAGTTGGTTTTCAGTGTTTCAAACAAATGTTGTAACTGGATTTTTGGACCACGATGTTTTCTATTGAAAAATAAAGTTTTAAATTTCCGCTGCTATTTTGTATATCTGTCTTGTGAGATTCTATTTCTGTTGACCTATAATGCTTCACAGAACTTAATGCTTTCTGTTAAAGAGTGACATTAACGGACATGGGGTGTCACAAATTCTTTGTGTCAGAAAAACAAGAAGAAAGTGCATGCCTGTGTTGATACGACCGGTTACCAGATTTTTTTAGGAAGGTCCGCGAATTTTTCAAATTTTCCGAGTACCCCATTAGAGTAACATTTTCAGGTTGCAAGGTTATATCAGACTCTGATCCACGAGATATTGGAATGCCTTACATACTCCAGGTTAATCTGCCTTTTTGATGCAAATTTGCAAATTGGCGTTATTGGAAATGATTCGGCATTTTAGTCAGAGGTTAAGGGAGTAAGTGAGGTTTTTATTGAGACCTAGTTAGAGACTATACTAGGCATTCAGGCTCAGGGCCCAGAGTCAGGGAAGGTACAGATGGCGAACGAGACTATCTTATGTCAGATTTCTTTGAATCTTCAACACTGAGCATGGGATACTGAGCATTTGCGCCCCTTGGCCAGAGTGGTAATACACACTCTGTGGTATAACCAAATCACTAGGACTGGTAGCTATGATCGAGTTACCGATACTATTAGACATGCTACCTATGCCATTTTTGGGGGCATTCAGGTAAAGTAGTCTAGAGAGATTATGACTCAACACGCAACTGCATCCAGTAGACGATGATCATCGATTCCCTTTGGTTACCTTTGGAAAGTTGTATTTAGACATGCTGGGGCAACGTTGGATAATAAGAGATTAATTGAGGATACATATCCCAAGACTGATTTTTCCATCTGACTAAGAAGCATCTTGAGTTGGCACAACTACAGGATGCTCTACCCATGCAGCAACAGTTCGAGCATGAGGCTGGAGATGAGCATGAAGCCGAGCTTTAGCCAGAGCAGCAGCCTCGGCAGTATTTCGAGCCTGATCCAAAGCAGCAACCTCAGCAGTATTTCAAGCCTGAACCAAAGCGACAACATCAACCGTACTTTCAGCTACCTTATTAGGGAAGGGAAGAACCTTCCTAACCACCTCAGTGAGGTCTATGGTCTGGTAAGGGTACACCTTTATGGCGGTCATGGGATCTGTTGGGTGAGATTAGGACTATGGAAGGGACGCAAGAGCAGTTAGCATGCGAGCACCAAGACATCTTTCTTGGATACAAAGAGTTAACCCGCACTCAGCATGATCTCGGGTAGATCCCACAGCAGTTCGTTCAGACATAATATCAGTTATTTATAGCACAATAGTAGTTTGCTTAGGCACAACCAGAGGCGCTGGAGAGTAGTAGACGACATGACGAGCGCCTAGGCGGGTGGGATACCTTTATTAGGAATACTTTTGGTCATGGAGGACAAGGTTCTAAGCATCCTTCCTTCTGAGGACAGATGAGCATTATTATGGTTTTATGTTTAGGATTTCTTGATTTGGTTCTTAGTTGTAATGATGCATGGATCAAAAATTAGTATTCTGACGTTGATTTGTAATTTTATTAGTATCCTTCGATTGTCTACATAGTGGATCGTGTAGTGTATAAGCATACATACATACATACATATATATATATATATGCTATAATTATGATATAACTAGATAGTAGAGGATAAAGAAATATGGAAAATTCACACCAGGATTTATACTGGTTCGGAACCCCCATCCTACATCCAGTCCAGAAGCTCCCTCTTGGCATTCTACTCTCAACAAAACCCTCGCTTATCCGGAGGAAAAGGCTTGGTTACAATAAGGAATTCTCGTCAAATGTGCATTTTAATAAAACATAGATATTGGCGGATGAGCACAATAGCTTCCAATATATCTTCAAACATAATTTGCAATGAAGAACAGGAGTATATGGAAGAATAGTTGTGGATTTAGATTGCTAGATCGCAAGTGAACATATTTTAGAATATCATGTATAGAGACTGCAAAGTAACCAGATTCAGTGTTTGTTCTCTTGAATCTTGATGCTATATATAATTGTGGAGAGTTATCTAGAATGGTTGTGGCAATAGATGATTATTCTAAGGTTGTTTTTGTTGGTGATGAATAGTTGCAACGAAGAGAAACGAGGAAGCCACTCGAATGTGGCAGTTGCAGTTCAAAACTTCTGGCCAAACTCCAGGTCAAACATCTGCAATTTTAAGTCAGACATGTGATGTCTGCTCCAAAATTTTTTTGAATATGATACTAGACATCTGGTTAAAATTTCCAAATGTTTGATGTGTATCAGTTATTATTGGCCTTTTTGTGCATGTCCGTTGTTGCTCCAATAAATTTGTAATATCTTGTATTGCCTTTGCTTGTACTTGAGCATTATTATCATTGTTAATTTGAGTTGATCTTGCAGATAACCTGCATAAACATATATGTGTATATATGATCCCCATTATATAATTGTTGTCAATGAAACCATACAACAGATTTCCTAACATCCTATTTCTTTAAAATAGCTTTGTGCAACATTTTCTTTGTTAGAAAAATATAAGATAATATGAATAAAATAACTATGGAAGTAAAAGCTGAATAATTAAAAAGATGGTAAACAAATTTTAAATAAAAGCAACGAAGACGATTACTGCAATAAATGAGAACTATAAGAGAAAATAAATTCTTCCAAAATAAATTTAGCAAATCGAAAAAAATTCTTCTTATGTAAACCATGCCTGGAAATGAAAATAGGAATTTTTAGAAAGAAGCAACGGAAAGCTCCAAGTATAGGGGAAAAGGAGCGTTAAAGTGAAATAACAGCATTTTCCATTTCTACATTTTTCTAACATTAGAAATAGAATTAGAAAATTTAATTTTTTCATAAATTCTCAAATTTAAAGTTGATTGGTAGGGTTAGGATGCAAAAATTGGATAAACTTCGTTCTTACTTAAAAAGGATGTTGGAATAATTAGATGAAAAAATATTTTCATTTTTAAAATAATTGCAGTCATAAAGAAATTGCTAGTATATTTAGGTTGTGTGTATCACGGTTTCAATAAAGATTTTTGAAAGTAATTTGCATTCATATAGGAGGTATGGTTTAGGCATTCATTGCTTTCGTGTATTTTTATGACGTGCTACAGTTTGCACAAGTATGCAAATGGCTGCAAAATTGGATGTACACATGATGATTGTAGATTATGCGGGTGGTTATAAAATTTTTGTCTTGTTAAATTTTGGGGACGAAATTTCTTAAAGGGTAGGAGAATGTAACGCCCCATATTTTCAAATAATAATAAGAATCAAAATAAACATAGAAATGATTATTAATGAAAATTAGACATTTTGAGATTTTCAGAATTTGGCTTTGGAATATATATCATTGCGTTCGTCGTAATTTTCTGATTAATTTATATACATAATAGCGTTAAAACTCTTGTAAATGTATGCGAATATAAACGCGTGTGCTTGAATCTGACATTTGAATGTATGTAAAAATCGGAAAAGAATATAATAAAATATAGGAACAAGTGGAAACAATTCAGAAATAAATACACGAGAGAGAAAAACGAGCAAGGGAAAAAGAATCACGCATCAAACCAGGACTAAGCGATTTATTTTAAATTGTGTGACCCATAAATTGGCTGGATCGACCTATTTGTTGATCAAGGAATGGGTATGGAGACCCATGTTGGAACGAAATGTTTTTTAATGCTTGGTTTTCGAACTCGGCTTGATTTTTATAGTGGGATTTATAGTAATAAAAGTCCAATGGCGTGGCTTATCTAAACATCTATAAATAAACCTATAGTACTTAGCCTTTGAATTCATATTTTCTTAGAGGGCACTGGAGCTCTGTCATTTACTTTCTCCTCCAAATTCTTAAAAAATAAAATATGTTAGATTTAGGATATTTTATACGAGATTTGGAGGAAAAAGTAGTAGATTTAAGACTTAGATTTCCAAACTTCCTGGCCAAATAGATATGTAGATTCAAATGGAAAAAGAACCTTGATCCAAATCAAATCCAGACCTTGGAATGACCCACATGTTGGTGGATTTAAATTATATTTTTTAAAATGGTATATGTTATCATTTGATTCCAGTTAAGTCTTGGTAATTAAGAATTGTTTAGTTTTGTTAAGTCATTTCATACGCGAATGGAATATAATTTTATTCAAGTCCAATCCTTGCTAGTAAATCCCTTTTGAAATGACAAGAAATTTCACGCGTAGTAAATATGTGATTTGAAAAGAACTCTGATAATTCTCATTTTTGTTTGTTATTGCTATGATTGGATTTCTAATTTGATTTTTTTTTTTGAATAGATTGGAATGTAAAAGTGGGCATAAGCTTGATTGTATTCAATTTACAGAAAATATGGTAAATTTGGAAGAAATAGTTGGGGCAATAAGAATTAACATATACCTATTGTAATGAAAGGTTGGGAATATCCTATAATGATTTTTAGGAAAAAAAGAATATATTTCCATAGTTCGATATGTAAGAAAAGAGGAAACATAACTGCAAGCATAAAAAAAGCATGTATTAGTGCAAAATAGGGATTTAGCAATATTGCGCAATTTCCAATGGATTAGAAAAAAAATAACTTAAAAGAATCTCTTGTAATCGTGGTTTTTTTATTGCACTTACCTTAAACTATGAAAATAGTTTATTGTGCAATTTCAATAACCAATCAAATAGGAATATTCCTAACTTTCTAAAGAATAAATTTACAAAGATAATAAAGAATAAAGGGAACAAAATGTAAGAAATCGGGTTAAAAGCTTGATGATTTAGAAAAGAAGGTAATGTATTATGATAATTGTACGAAGACAAAAATGAATCATAATGGATTGTTTTGATTAAAATATGAAGGTTATAATTAAAAGTGAAATGAAGGCTTATTATGAATAAACTTAAAAGTGCAAGTTAATATTAATAAGCATAATCCTGTAGCTATGGTTCTATGGTAAAAAGGTAAGACAATAACATGATAGTTGTAATTAAAAGTGGAATGAAATAAGAGGGGCTTATTGTTAATAAACTTAAAAGTGTAGATTAAGTTTTATGATCAGAATTCTATGGTGTCCTTGTGTTTTTATGATGGCCTCATGATTAGACAATATTCTATGTAGTCTTCTGATCAGGGAATATTATATGGTGGCCATGTGACTATGCGATACTCTACTATGGCCTTGCGACTAGGAAATTCTATTGTTATTAAATGGTTCTATAGTAACTAATAAATTGATTAACAAATAATGAATATTTGGATGGAACGAATTAAAGAATATTGAAAATAAACAAAAGTAAGTTAGAAATAAGGTCTAATAAAATAGAGATTTGCGTTTGGTCTAGTCTGAAGGGAAGAAGAGTCCAACAAGGCAAATCATTGTAGGTATCTGAACACATAGTGAGAGAACATCCAAATTATTGTTCGACGGGACTAGAAGGAAGTTTGAGACTTCTACAGGATGTCAGGATACTCTGAGATAGCCCTCTGAGTTTAGTCTAATAAAGTTGTACTTCCAGAGGTAGGTCTGTACAGTTTCATCCATAGAGTATGCCTTGGCTGTATTTATGATAAGGTCATCCAAAAGACTGATGGGATGATTTTTATGATTTAGAGGTTGCTTTAGCTCCAAGAGCAAGATTCGTGTTTAATACCCAATAAAGATAGTAAGTCATCGAATATTTGTCATCATCAGTTAGAGCTAGTACATGATAGACTGGACCTAACAAGAAAAGAGATAGACCAATCTATGGATATCTGTAATGTAGACATAATGAAGCTATCCTTTACAGATATATAAATCCTATGATCGAGTTCCATAGGGTAATTTAGGATTAGGGAATTTTTGTAGCACGGTGATGGAGGTGTCATACACTTTTGTAGCATGGCCTAGTATGCTTTCGTAGTGTAGCGATGGAGATCTGGTATGCTTACGTAGCATAGATATGGAGATCTAGTGCGCTTTCATAGCATAGTTATGAAAACCTTTCGAGGAGGGTACTACAGTAGGTACCTTGACTTGTTGAACATATAACTACATATATATTATTTATTAGGTTAATCTACTTGGGAGTAGATGGGCACAATTTATGCGTAAATCCGAAGGTCGAATGTATAATAAACCCAAATAACTTAATATATGTAAACCAGTGATAAAATGGTATATGTAGTGCTTTTCATAGAAAGTATAATTTGTCCATTAACCAGAACTTTTGTGCTGATCCCTGCCTCAAAACAAACCCGCAGGTTAGACAGGTAGCAAAGATTTTATTGCTAGAGGCACTTGCTAGACAGTGTCATTGTTATAGTAAATATTTACTTTATATTATATTTTATTCATTCCGCTGTGAGACATTTTTATTGTGAGGTCTGGTACATTTATTTTTTCTTTTCTACAGGATACAAGACAAACCAACTCGGGTTTCAGCGGACTTGGATTTTAGATTTTTTGTGAAAAATTCAAGCCTATTGAAAATTGGGTTGTTACACTTTGTGCTCAGAAGGTCTTTTTTACATACAAATTGAATGGCGACACATCTTGCTTGGAGTTCACAGGTTTTTGGGCTTATATGTGAATAAGTGAATATAATATAATTTAGTTAAAACCCCTCCCTCTCTTATTTGGCATGCTATAGTACCCTCCCCAAATTATTCACTATTCTACTGCAGTGAGGTATACCATGACCAACTTTTATATTTTCATTTGAAAATTATTATCACCCAATCCACTTTACAGAAAATCAAGAGATTTAGTTCATTGGAATCATGTAGAAAATCCCTACGTGATCATAACCATTTCATAAGGTCTGATCCCCATTGTCAAATCTGGAAAAAAAATTGGGTAGAACTGGAACTTTGGATTCTAGGAGCCAAGGTGACGAGGTGAATTAGGGTTCGTTGCATTGAATTTACATCAACAATTTGTACTTGCAGCCGGAGAATGAGACGTTGTATCTCATTAACGGGCGGTGCAGCATTTTCACCTGGGCATGGCATGTTTGGGTCACGAAACATATAGGTGTGAGTTTTTTATGATGACGATGGTTGCATAGCTTGATCAAAGAGGAGTTCAACATAATCGGCGGATTTGGTTTTCGTTGAAAATCAAGGGAGAGGAGGAAGGAAGAGTAATTTAATGGATTTCATGATGTATAGGTACACAACAAGTAGCTTGCGTTTAAGGAAGAAGGGGGACAAGGTGATTATGAAATGTAATTAATTAGCTATTTGTCATTAAGCTAACTAAATTGTATTTAGTAATCATGAAATCTATATAACTCGTAACTTCTACTTACAAGGTCTGATTTGGACATTGTTTTTTCCATTTGACTTGTATTGACGAGCTCTATGTTATGACACAAGTTTGGGTTGATTTAGTTGAGGAGAGTGATATTGTCTCTCACCGAACTGTGTTTATTCGTATAGTATAAATCTGATGTTTTAAACCGGTTTCTAATTATTAAACGTAATTTTTCGGATAATTGAGCATACTAAATAATAAATAAAAGTTTAAAATATGATTTAAGTAGTTTTAACCTAATTGTCACATATTTACCCATTTATGCATTGTTATGCGCTATTTTGACCACACTACTAAATTTTAGTATGTTGGATACTTATTCATTTTGATTGTTATATATATATATATATATATATATTCCACTTGATTTATTATTGTTATTATGGATGTTTATATGATAATTTTGAATCTTTATGACTATTGATTGCATAGTTGAATTGTTTGCTTAGTTCAGCTTAAAAACGTCATTCGTAGGCATTCTAGTATTAAGAGAATCTCTTTTGTAAGACACTGGTGCTTAACGGTCAAATTCACAGCCTAGTGCGCATAAGTTTAGCGCACAAGGATGACAGACTCGAACAGATGAGATAAATTCTCGAAGGATCTCCAGAGTGCAGTGCTAGAGTTGATATGGAAGCGACACTAGAGCTAAGCGACAGATTTGAAGACGAAGGCACACTGGAGCTTGATGAGCGATCTGAAGGCGAAGAATAGACTTGATGATATGCTGAATTTTGGGGCAGATGTTGGACACTTTCATTATATGTGTATTTAACCAAATTTGGTTAAATAAGTGATCTGAGTAGTTGATATCGATTACTATTTCTTTTGGCCATTTTGATGAATTTGCTAAGGATGATGGTGCGGTTTCGAGGAGCAGATTATGATAGTCGTTCGATATTGTTTTCAATATGTGGGCCCTTTGATTAGAGCCTTGGCGTGAGGAAAGGATGCGATGCTTTGATGCGTTGACTTGTTATCCAACGATGGTTATTCCATGATGTGAAGCGGTGTCTTCGACAAAGTATAACGACATTTCGGAATGTAGTTTAGTGATGATGGATCAAGAGGGTACTACTAAGGAGGAGTCATGGTAGTAGTCCCAGGGAAGACTCTACTACGGATTGCATGTGCAAAGGGATCATCGATGCGTATAATTAATACGAATACTCAAGGAGAAAGGATGGCGGGTATGCGGCCCATTTAGACTAGTTTCAGGTCCTCTTTTGCCGGTCTCGAGAGAATGTTTCCATGTTTCAGGAAACCGGTGACACATACTTGGACCATTTTCAAGTCCTTATCTTGGGTTATACCATTTGGTACAATCTGATTCCTACCCCACTAAGTGGCATCGATTCGAGTACCGTAAAGTTCAAGCTTTATCATGTATCTAATGCATTTAGTGAGTGAAGGTGAGGATGTATGATGGATGCTATGGTTGTTTATTTATTTATCACCACATAGTTCTTAGACATTTATCACACCCTCTTTACATGATATTTATCAAAGTATATCATGTATCGATTGTTATGTGCTAACTCTGTGAATGTAAAGGCAGGACAAGTTTGATTTTCCATACCTTCCATGCTGTATATACTATTACGAATTTTACAGCACTTTGAGACTTGTTATCTCTCACACTAGAAAATTTTCTGACCCAAGGTTTTATTTCTCTTCTATTACGTTGGGTGCTTATCGAGGATTTTGATAAGCAGGCCAGGTGAAGGTACAGGTATTATTTGGAGCTATGAAGGTGATTAGCAGGATGCGACATTTTACTCGTTTATACATGTGTCCTTACTGTCTATTCTACTAAGCTACACTGTGGAGTCTTGATAGAGTTATGTTTTCTTATTAGAGATAGTTTATTAGTTGGCTCATTTCTATCATGTATAAACCTAAAGATTGTTATGTATAACTGTATAAGCCTATATAGTCCGATTATATGGTTTATGTAGTTATTAATGCCTCACATGTTTATATCTGTGATTATTTCTATTATATGCTATCTGATGTGCTGTGAGATATACGACAAGTTTTGTGATTGTGTTTATGTTATGTTCTTTCTCTTCTCTTCTATTTTCTTTTCTTTCCCCATTCTTTTCTTCTCTAATATTTATTTCTTGTGACGATCACTTTACATTGATCGAAAGCTTGTACTTCTCATTGTTGGGTTATATAAGCATCGATGGTGTATAACAAGTCGTTACATTTGGTATCAGAGCTTAGATAGCGTTGTTCAACATATGTAATATCAAAATTGAGTTAATATATACGAAAGATTATATATTCATATATATTTTTTCGTTGTATATTATTAGTATGTATAGTATGGGTTGTTTTGCATACAAGTGTCGTTGGAATAACAACTGGTCGTCTTAACCACTTATCTGAGATGATCTAATAAACGAGAAATACTGCAAATTCTCCATCTCTAGAGTTAAGAATTAGGAAGAATTAAGAACTGCTAGTCTCTATTTATATTTATGTTTATAGCAATGGTATGAATCATTATCTGGGATGCTCTAAGATCTCTAAAAAGTTATCATGCTCAAGTGCAACGGGTACACCATGCAACGCTGTATGGACACTTTCGTGTTTATGTGGCAGGTTGTTCTTTGGAATGGAATGGAGTATTATGATGGGAGATTTTCTTGGGTTTTCTCAAGGATTTCTTTGATGACTTGGAGTTAGATGTTTAACAATTTAGGGGTTTACTCCTAAAAGACTCCGTGGTTAAGATACAATTGATCGAGAGTCTTTATTGTTTTGTGTTTCCAAAATCGATTCATTCGAGACTAGTTCATGGTCCTCTTCAAAGATATTTGTATTGATTTCTTCGAAGTCAACGTGGAGTTCGCCGATTTATGCATTATTTATGTATTAGAATATGCGATTGAATTCGATGTGCTATTCAAATACGTTATTATCTACATTGTCACTAAGAAGTCTGGAGTTCGTGGTTGGGTTAAGTGATCGGATCGGGAGGGTGGTTTATTTCTTTCTGAAAATGATAATTTGGATGAATCGATCTAGAAAGCTCATAATGTTCGAGATTATGCCTAGTATAGAGGTTTGTCCTATCTTTTTGGGGGTCGGAACAAATCATGGAGACATATTGTAACGGCCTAGATTTTTTGACCATTTAGTTTAATATTTAAAAATGTTTTTATTGTTTTGGAATTTTAAATGGTTTAATTTCAATAATTTTGAATATTTTATTTTATTCCGAAATGGTAGAAATTTAGTGGATCTGCAATATAATGTGAACTGGCAGTATAAAAGGATAAATTTTTAATTTAAAATAGTACGTTTACAAAGGATGTAAAAGCTAACGAACTCGGATTTCGATGAAATCAGTTTCATTAAATCTGAAATGATGAAATTAGGTAACCAACCAAGTTACGTCAAAAATGGCATCCGTATGTGGAAAAGAAAAAATAAAAGGCCAAAATTTGAACTAAATTTTGACGGTAATTGGAATTTGCTAATGCTAACGGCAAAACTGGAACCTGAGACCTATCCAGGAAAATTCTAAACATAGGATATTAGCTATATATGAAATCTGGGAAAATCCTATAACGGATATAGAAAGTTATTAAGGAAACAAAATTTAAATAAATTATTTGAAAATCTAAACGAACTCCGATTTTTGATTTGAATACATAGGATTAAAGTACGTTAAAAACCGGACCAGATGGTGGAAGAATTTCTGAAAACCGTTATCGTTTGATACTCCAACATGAGACCGGAAGGTGTTGAAACTAACACAAAACACTATTTTGAATTTGAATTTAAATCATTTGAAAGTTCAAACGAATTCAAAATTTAAATATTTTTATATATTATTGAAGAGCAAGAAAAATTGAACAACATGGTTGAAAAATATTTTGGATAAGGTATCAATAAGTAAGTTAAATTAACGTCCGAATAGGGTTGAGAAAACACACTTTACTATTCATAAATTATTAAATTTATTTATAATTTAATTAATTTAAGGATTAATCCTAGCCATCCATTTTCGACCGTTGGATTCGCGCCACCTCAGCAATCCATGTGACTCCTTCGGCTATAAATACCCCCCCCCCCCCCTTCATTTTAAACTCACTCCTCCTCCTCCTCTTTCAAGCTTTGGCAATGGCAGAAATAATAATAAAATAATAGAAAATAGGGAAAAGGAAGGAAGGGAGAAAGGAGGGCAAGACGGGGAGCTAGGGACTCTTAGGCAGAGGCTTGGGCTTCACGGGGTAAGTTTTTAAATAATATTTATTTATTTATTTATTTTTGTAATATATATATATATAATAATTAAAATAGAATTTGTAAAAATAAATATCGGAACATTCTAAGGGTGACAGAGAGGATAGTGTCTAAGGCTTGAGTTTGGAAAATATAGTTTCCTGCTCTCCCTGGCTATCCCTAACTGATCCGACGAATGGGATGATTAATTTAAATTTTAAATTTTAAATTTAATTTGAATTTAAAACAAACCAGGGGCATTTTCGTAATTTTTAACTTTAAACTTTAAAAGCCTATAATTTTTTCAAAACAAGTCGGATTTCCACGAAACAAGGACCGTTGGAATCTTATCGAAAAATACTTTAAAATGAGTGGAAGCAGATTTTTGATCCGGGTTAAAATTTTTAAGTTATAATTAAATGAATATTTTTAAATATTTTATTTGAAAATTAAATTTAATTAATATTAAAATGGTTTTTCAATTTTAAAAAACATTGGATATGGCTAGAGATGGGAAAGTAGAATTTTTTAGAAGGGCAGCGAAGGTAATTTGGCTAATAACGCAACTAGAAATTAATTAAGATAAAAATAATTTAATTAATTTAATTAAATATATATCTATTTAAATTAGGTAAATATTGTAAATAACATAACTTTTGCATACATTAACGAAATTTAACGAAACAGGATCCGTTGGGATCGTATGGACGAGCACTACGCAAGGGAACTGACCGCAAGTGGATTGGAGCTCGTTTGGATTTATGGTGAAATTTAACGTCTAAACCAAATCAATGACCGACTATCGTTATTCAACGATAAACCGTCCAATGTGAGTAAATCTCACTAACTCTGAACACTTTATATTTTTATAAAGTATTTTTAGAACTGATAAATATTGGTTGAATTGCTGAGTGTTGATTGTTTGGTTGAACTGCTAGTCAGCTGGTTGAAAATACCGATATAGTTATATATATCGTTAATCGATGTTGATTTTGTTTATCAGAATACCTCATATTGAAATGAAATTGATGTGAATTATATTGTGTAACATCTGTGGATGCAGGGAAACAGGTCGGAGGAATCCAACTGGATTCCTCAACATTTATTTACCGTTTTTCATATATTCTGATATATGATGTGTTATATCATCTGTTGTTGAACCTGTGTGTTTGGATGATGATTGAACCTTTTGATTTGGTATTTTTATACCATAAGTGATACTACAAAGTGAAAAGGGATTTTCAAAGTTTATTTTGAAAATAAATTATTTATATAAAATCAATAGATTTTATATATAAAAGGAAGAGAATTTCATGAGAGAAAATGATTATAGAATCAAAGCATTTGTTAAAAAACAAATATTGGTGAAATCAAATAGAAGGGAAAATATTGGTGAAATCAAATAGAAGGGAAACATTTGTGAAACGATTACAAATAGAAATAAAAAGGGAAACATTCGTAAAAGTATTTACAAATGGAATTGTAAAGGGAATATTCATGTAGGGAATAAAGAAAAGTTGAAAGAAGTACTTATTTGTTAAATAAATAGAAAAGTTTAAAGAAATATTTATTTGTTGAATAAATAGAAAGGTTAAAGGGAATATTTATTTGTTAAATAAATAGAAGCGAAAAGAGAATAGTTATTTGTTGAGTAAACGAATAGAAAAAGAATCTATTCAAGGAAGGTAATTCAAAGGAATTATTCTAAAGGAATTATTCAAAAGAGAAAAGTCAAAGGGATTAATTCAAAAGAGTTAATCAACTAGAGTTAAACCGTTGGAGTTAAACAGTTAGAGTTAAACCGTTGGAGTTAAACTGTTAGAGTTAAACCGTTGGAGTTAAACTGTTAGAGTTAAACAGTTGGAGTTAAACTGTTAGAGTTAAACAGTTGGAGTTAAACTGTTAGAGTTAAACCGTTGAAGTTAAACTGTCAGAGTTAAACCGTAAAGTTAAACAGTTAGAGTTAGTTAGTTAGAGTTAACCAGTTAGAGTTATTCAGTTAAAGTTATCCAGTTAGAGTTATTCAGTTAGAATTAACCAGTTAGAGTTAATCAGTTAGAGTTAATCGTTTTGAGTCAAATCGAACTAGAGTTATTCAAATATAGTAATCGAATAAGGGTTAATTGAATATTAGTTATTCAATTAGAATTGATCGAATCTAATTATTCGAGATAGAGCTAAAAATAGACAAAGTTATTTAAGGATGAATTTCCATTTAGCACGACTGCTAGCGTAATTCGCAGGGCTGCAGATAGCCTACGGCGGTCGGATGTTTCCTGGGGGAATCAGGCGTAACCATTGTGATCGCTGCGATCTAGAATCAAGCAAATGGTGTTAAATCAAATAGTAATTAATCAATAGAAGTTAGTTAAGTCGAGTTAGTCGAGTATTAGTAAATTAAGTAGGGTTAGTCAAAAAGGGAATTAATCGAATATCACCTATTCGAAGTAGAGTTATCGAATATAGTTTATTCGAGAAGAGTAATCGAATATAGTTCGTTCGAAGTGTGTTAAATCGAATATAGTTATTCGAAGGAGAGAATTATCGAATATGGTTTATTCGAAGTGAGATTTTCGAATATTAGTTATTCGAAGAAAAGGATTATCGAATATTAGTTATTCGAATAGGGGAATCGAATATAGTTTATTCGAAAGAGAATTATCGGATAGTGATTATTCGAGAGTGAATCATACATGGAAATTCGATTATATCGAATCAAGGGAAGTAATGTTTACTTTCCATTTCAAATCAAGTTTTAATTATCTGTTAATAAAGTAGTTGGTTGTTTATTTATCCAAATTAAGATATGGAAATATATTTAAGTATTATAACATTTATAGTTATAATCAAATGATTCAGTAAAGGAAGTGGATTCATAAATAGAATCCGAGAGTTCGCAAGGAAGTTTCTTAAAGAGTGAAGTTTGAACTTTGTCTATTTCGAAGTTAGAAATGTTGTTCAGTTAAGGTCTGAGAGGTAATTATACCCCAACTTGATTGACTTCGTTTTTAACTAAGAAGTGGATAAGGTTCGAGAGTGAAAGGGGTTAAGTGAATTTAGTTAATGAGCGAAATGGTTGGTGTTGGCATAGCGATGTTTATTCAAACATCAGTTTAAACCCAATGAAGGAGATTTGGAAATGTCTTCCAAATGAAAAATCAGAAATGTTTTCTGAATATAGAAAATGAGAAATGGAATTGTTTCCCATTGTTAATAACGTATATTTTCTAAATATAGTAAATAAGAAATATAGGAAAACAAGAATAAGGAAAAGGGTAAATTTATGATAATTTGATGATGAATGATGATTGATCGATAGAATTTCCATCTGGAAATAATATCGTTGTTTGCACACAGACATGTTTTCATTTGATAGTTAAATCACCGACTATCAAAGTTTTTGACCATTTTACGTTGTTAATATGGAGAGACCGGTTGGATTATTATCCAGAGAACCACTCCGTATTGGCATAAGCGTTGCGAATCAAGTATGCTGAATATATTGAAGACGGAGTTATGCAAGGGCTATCCTATTTACAGAATAGTGCCTTCGGTTTGTCCAGTCCCAGGACAAACGTGAATGGACGAATGTCTGACAGAGTATATTCAAAGGATCGCGTAAGTTGATCTCTTCAAACGTACTTACGTTTGGTGGCGGAGGAATTCGTTTCTCTTAGCTGTATACCCGTGGTATTTTTGGTGAAATCAATTTGTGATTTGGCGGGTATGACGATGTGGCATTCAAAGTAATGGAGGTGTGATCTGTCAAAAGATACGTTATGACCTCTAGCCTCATCAACCGGGAAATGACAAAAATCGGGCAGGCAGCATGGCTATGTGGGTCGCACCCATTAGGATGTATGATCACCTATCTAGAGAAATTCCTTTTGTTCTTTAATCTATCGATGTTGTCCCATTTCGGGAGACGGTTGCTGATCCCAACCGTTGGTGATATACATTCGATACACTCAAGCGAAATGAGTGGTCGGTCATGTGTGGGCCGGGTTGCAAGATGTTCTTGTTGAACCCAGTGTATTCGCCTCTAGAGATACACGTTCGGAAGGTGGTCCCATACCTTGTCAAGTTGGAATCCAATATCCAATAAGCGCTCGCGGTTTTTCGATTGTATACTATATATGTGGAGCGTGAGATGCAAGCGTTCTGCTAGATTGTTAATTACTTGTGATTAGACACTATTATAATATCAGATAAGATATGATTTCAAAAAAAAAATGATTTGGGTTATCGTAAGGTAAAAACATCCGTATTTATGTGTGGATTGGTCTTACGATTATCTTTTCTTTTGAAAAGGATTTTGAAAAGTTAAACCAAATGATTTGAGTTTACTCACACCAGTCCCATGACTGACCCAGAGTTTATTTTGTTTGTTTTCCCTAAACTCTTGGGTGCCCAAATTTGTACGGGCAGTCAGGTAGTCAGGATTTTACAGATATACTTGGAGAGCTTGGAGCAGGAGGCTTCAGGACTTATGTAGCTATTGTTTATTCCGCTGTATTGTAAGTATTGTACCCTGATAATGGTATCGTATACATATACTGCTTTTGATTTCAAGTTATATTGTATATTATATTTTATTCGTTCCGCTGTGAGATTCGTGTTACTCTGATGTTGTTGTCTTCTTCTTCTTCTATTCTATTAGTTCTATCTTATCTATCCTCACCCTCTAATTTCTTTCTTGGACTATCCGGGTTTTTGTGATGTTTGGTTAGTCGTCATTAAGTTTATGTCGATAACCAAGGTCGCTGAAATCCCCGGGTCGTTACACATATGTATTGATCATTGTTTCCATTTCGTCAAGTGCTTCCTCGATGAAAGAGGAGTGAATGACACCATCACTCGATACATGTTTTCCACCAATGACATTTCCATTTGTATTTTAGTTTGACATCAAGATTTCATTATTTCATATGACCTTGTGGTTTGGTGAATGAAAGAGGATTGGGACTCGTGATAATTGATTTTCTTTCTTGATTATGACTTATCGTGTTGAGGTCTCAGATGGATTATATATGTGTATAATATCCTGTGTTTGGTCGACATAAATTAATAATATGGACGACTACAACATCCATAGCGATTAATTATGGGCCTCGAGGTAGAGGAGTGTTATGGCGTATCTAGTCTATGCTTGGTAGTAGACATGGTTCGTCAAACTCAATTCTTATTGAGTCATGGTTGCCAGGTTACTAATTTGTTTGCTTGTTATTGATTGTTAAGCTTAACAGGGATAATAATTGAGTCCAGTAGTTCACTTGCTAAGAGGATACAAAATATCGGTGATAGCGAAAGTTTGTTGGTAATGATAGTAGGCTAGGACATTATGCTCTTTAGTAGCGGGCCATCCTTGATTTAGCTGTAGTGGGCTGAGACATAGGTCTTCAATGGGCGAGTTGCTTATAATTGTAGGACATTAGGCTGAGACAGTTTTCTAGTTGCGATTCATCACTTGAGCTTGTAGCTTGAGAGTATCTGGACACATTCGATGGGGTAACCAAATTGCCACCATATTTGAGTCGAGTTCTATATCGATCTGGTTATGGATATTCTTTTAGTTCGGATTCCCAAGAGGATTTTATTGATTGTAGGAAGTTGGTTGGCGTGCGCCGATTACATCATCTTATACGTTGTCTTCATTTTGATTGGTTGGCAATACCGTTCGCGCTAACCAATGAGTTGACATATTTTGTTGGTTTCTTATATCATGCTCAGAGATATCAATTGAATGAATTATGCTTATGCTATCCACTTTTGTTTCATTTTCCTATAGATAAAAAGAGAGCACAAGACACAATTGGTGTATGCATCGTTGTGTTGAGCAAACATGATTTGTTTGTTAGCTTTATGGAATTTCACTTTTTGATTCGAAGAGTGAAGTGCTTGGGTCACGTCATCAGGAATAGAATGTTACCATACGTCCTATGAGTGTTTCGATTAGTTGGAAGTTGAAGTTGACCCACGAGTACATCAATTTCTTGTTTCGAATAGGAATAAGGGACTGGTAGTTCAACTTAATTGCATGGATAGTTCAAGTGCAATATATATCAGAATGGAAGGTTGTCATGTTCTATTCGATAACCAAAATTGCATGAGGAGTATTCGACTCAAGATTCGGAGTCGATGGTGATAGAGTTTGCTTTGGAAGATCAGAGGCATTACTTATTAGCGAAGGGGTTAGAGTTGTTTAGTAATTTCATATCACTGGAGTTTCTCTTCTCCGTCAGAGAATTTCACCTTTGCCATTAGCAACCGTTAGAACACATAGCCTCTTGGGACTTTTAACTTTCCTATACGTACGTATAGGTAACGTAGTGGATTCTGTGTGTGTCGAGTTGGAGATGTTACAATCCGGAATCCACGTCTCGCTTGTGAGTGTTTCTTGTAATTGTTGCTGATTGTGACCATATAAATCGACGTGAAGTAGAGCGTACCCGATTGATGTGATTGTTTTCTCATGCAAGAGGTGAGATTTGTTCCCAGTATCATTAGAAGGGGTTGATTGGGGATTCACTACGTCAAAAAAGACCTTCAGCAGTGTTTGAAAAATGCTACCTGAACCTTTTGGTAGTGTTTTAAAGAATGCTACTACAGGTCCCACAACTAAAAGTCTTGTTTTTTGGGTTGGGTTTTAACAAACGCTAACAAATCTCCTATACAATTGCATTTTTCAAATGCTACTAATGGTTTATATGTGGGTCTTTTTTGTTTTTAGTAGCGTTTACTTTGTGCAACTAACAAATTCTCGTTGCGTCTATTTTTTGCTATTAAAAATTCAGGTGGTGTATTACATTTGTTTCAATAGCATTTCTTAAAGGCTACTAAAACATATTTACTGTTTTGTAGCATATTTTAAATGCTACTATATACTGTTGATGGTTTATATTATTTCCAGCAACCAATTGTATAATAGTCATATTAAAATCAGCAGTAATCGTATATAAATGAGATTTAAGTCCACAGCCAATCAATCATATAATTATCATACTCAAATAACTGAGAACACGTTAGTCATGAAAATACTTTCCATAACCATTTAGATAATAGTTATTTGACAAAATCAACGAATTCACATATCACAAGCATTTAGAAACGAGTTTACGCAAAATGGAACAACCCTGAATTTTGGGGTAAATTTAAAAATTTATTTTAACTAATTTTATTGGGTTTTGATATTTAAAATAATTTATTTAAAATAATAATGATTAAAAATTTATTTAAATCAAAGTAGGATGAACAATTTAATTTTAATTATAAAAGGAGTTAGAAATAGCACGGTAGTTTGAAAAGTCAAACTTGAACTTTGATTGACCGTACAGGATGCAAAGTTTAACGGATTTTAGTGAAACCAAAAATATTATAATCTCTTTTAAAATATCTTTCCAACGAATCCGAAAAATCGAAATTTTATAGCGGGAATTAAAAGTTATGGCCAGTTGAAATTTCAGAATAGCCGTTGTAGAATTTCTATATATATTTTTAATATTAAAAATAGCCATTTTTCAAACAACCTCAGTTTTCGACGAAACCAATTTTGTTGGATTCGAATTGTCAATTTATTGCTAAGTTTAATTTTTCATAATTTTTAGAATTAATTTGTGACCGTGGCAAAAAGTTTTTAGTTTGGTCAATATTGGTCAATTTTAATCGACTTGAAAAAGGTCATTTTTCAAATAGGCTCAGAATTGAATGAAATTAATTTTCCTAGATCCGCAGTGTCAAAACATAGCTAAATATTTGGGAATTTTTCGAAGTTAATTTGTGACCCCGGTGAGTTTATTCGTACGGTTGAATTAAAAATAAAAGTAAAAATATTTTAAAATAAAGAAAATTGGGTCAAGAAAGTCATTTGGGCCTACGGGACATAGCTAGATGAGTCTGAAATAGGGGTTAATGGGTAAGAACGACAGTCGTTGGGCTGAAATCGGACAAAGTGGCAAAACGGGCTTTATTAGGTAATTAAATCATTAAAATACTATAAATAATAGAAAATTTACAAACCAAAACCCTAATCCAAATGACCATCCGCCACTTTCAAAACCAAGGGCCATGGCGTTCCGAGATTCATAACCAAAATACTTCTAATTCACTAAACCATTTCGAATGATTCCAACGCCAAATTAAAGAGAATTCAAAGAGCTTTACTCCGTCCGGTGGTGATCTGATTTTGTTCGTCATGGAGGCCGAATTTGAAGCGCAAAGTTTCTGCGTTTGTGGGTGGTCCGTGGGCCATAGGGGGTGCGAGTTCGACGGAGGTCACGGCGATGGGGGTGCTCGGTCAAGGCTTCGACGAGGTGGCAACAGATCGACCGGATGTTACCTTGGCTGACGTGCGCAAGTGGATTGATGGAGGAAGCTTTATGCGATGTAGGGTCTGAAGACTCCTGGAGGAAGAAAGAAACAACGGACCAGAATTATCTCCAATGTAATTAACTAATTTAATCATGTTAAATTATATAATTAATATAATTAAGGTGAAAATGATCATAACTTGCTCAATTCTAACCAGAATTCAACGAAACTGAAAGCGTTTGGATCGTGAAAGCGAGATCTACGCGATGACACTGACTAGACCTGATTCTAAGCAAGTTGAATTTCTGACAAATTTGGATCTGAACAGCGCAGAACCCAATAACGATGTGAGATTTCTATTTTTGAAAATATATTTTACTCCTTCTTGTTTGAATTACATATACACATGTTTATATAATCAAATCTATGATTGTTGTAATTAAATTTTACTATTTGTTGTTGGTGACTGATTGTATTGTCTGTATGTAATAGATCTGGTCTTGTATAACCAGAAATTTCCATTGTTTGAATCTGAGTGATAGATTTGATTTTTATTTTGAATCAATGTCAATAATAAATTAAAAAGATTTTTCCTTTGTTTTAAAAATAAAAAGATTTTAACTTTGTTAATAAAAAGATTACAACTTTGTTTTGTAAATTAAAAGTTGTAATTTTGTTTGCAAATTAAAAAGATATAACCTTGTTTGTTAAATAAAAAGATTTAACTTTCGTTGGTTAACAAATAGAATTCACGTTTGTTTGTTAGTAAAGAGAATTTACTTTTGTTTGTAAAAAAGAAGAATTTTTTTTAACTTGTGTTGAAGATGAAAACAATTAACTTTTGTTTGCAAATTAAAAGAATTTACTTTTCTTTGTCGAATAAGAGATTTTACCTTTTGTGGTTAAATAAAGATTTCACCTTTTGTCTTTATATGAAAGAGGTTAACTGTTGTTTTTATATATAAAAATTGGAACTTTTGTTTTTAATAAAAGATTGAAACTTGTTTGTGTACAATAAAAAATTGAAACTTGTTTTGTGTATAATTAAAAGTATTAACTGTGTTAATGAAAAGTGGTAACTTTGTTAATGAAAAGAAACAACTTTGTTAATAAGAAGTTCATTTTTGGGGGTGATGAAATAAAGATTCATTTTTGTTGTGTAATGAGATAAAGAACAGAAGATTACATTGTTGTGTTAATTATGAAACAACATTATATTACGCCGTCATGTGTTTATTTAGAAACGACATTATATTTCACCGTCATGTTTTGTCAAAAAGAAAAGATAATTTTCACCGTCATGTTTTGTTAAAAGGGAAGGATTTCACTTTTGTTTTGTTAAAAAGAAAAGATAATTTTCACCATCATGTTTTGTTAAAAAGAAAATAATGACATTAACATTGATTATAGTTGAAATAATAAAAATTACATTTTTCATTGATTTTAGTTGAAAAATGTACAAAGACATCATTTTGTCATTATTTTGCAAATATACGAAGGTATCATTTTTGTCTTTGTTTTGTTAAATGTAAAAAGATAATTTGTTTGTTTATAAAAAGAAATTTACATTTGTTTGAAAATAAATATTTGCACCGTTATGTGTTAAATTGGAAATGACATTATTTACACCGTTATGTGTCAAATTAGAAAAGAACATGATTGACACCGCAGTTAAAAAATTACATTTTTATGTAATTAAAAAGATAAGATTTTGTCATTGAAATTAAAATTACATTCTTACGTAATTAAAAGATTAAATTTTGACGCTGCAAAATTATTTACATTTTAATGTAATAAGAAGAAATAGAATTTACATGGTAACCTTAATTACATCTTTAATGTAATAAAAAGGAAAGATTTTGACATTGCAATGTTAATTACAATTTTTAAAGTAATTAAAAAGATAAGAATTTACATTGTAATTAAAGAAAGGAATGTTACATTATAATGTTAATTACAATTTTTGATGTAATTAAAAAGGAGATTTTACATTGTAATTAAAGATAGGAATTTTACATTATAATGTTAATTATAATTTACATTGTAATTAAAAAGGAGATTTTACAGTGTAATTAAAAGAGTAGAATTCAACATTGAAATAGAATTTACATTTTTCTAATGTAAATAAAAGAAATAAAAGGAAGAATTCATCATAAAAAGAAAAGTTACATTTTTAATGTAATTTAGATTAAAAAAAAAGTTACATTTTTAATGTAATTAGATTAAAAAGAAAATTTACATTTTTATGTATTAGATTAAGAAGAAAATTTACATTTTTATCGTATTAAGATTTAAGGAGAAAAATTACATTTTCATGTAATTAGATTTAAAGTAAGTGAAATTTACATTTTAATGTAAATAGATTTTCATTAAAAGAATTTAGAAGTGAAATTTACAGAATTAAGAAGAAAATTACATTTTTATGTAATTGGATTTTCATTAAAAAGATTAAAGATATGGAATTTACATTTTTATGTAAATAGGTTTTCAATGAAAGTCATGACGTTGGAAATTTACATTTTAATGAATTTGATTTCATTAAAAAAGTAAAGGTATGAAATTTACATTTTCATGTGAAAAGATTAAAACACAATATTATCATTTTGCTTGTAAAGGAAAGATTAACACAAAATTATCATTTTAGTTTTGCATTAAAAGAATAACAAAGTTATTATTTTTGTTACACTGAAATTGAACAAACAAAAATATATTCATTTTTGTAGAATTGAAGTTGACACCAAAATATATTGCATTTTCGGGAAACTACTTACAAGGACAATCAGCCTTAATATTTTATCCATAAGGACACGCGCTTAAAATTTTACTCAGAAGGACATTACACTTAAAACTTCCTCCGCCCCTTTCTCTCTTCTTTAATTTCTTCTTCCCCTCCTTTCTCTTTTCTTCGATTTCTTCTTCCACGAAATCAGCAAATCGAAAATAACGAAATCATGTCAGAAGGAAATCGAGTCAAATCAAATTCGCCAACTATCTTATAGTCGAACTTCAATCATCAACCGAAACAGCAAAATTTAGGGCACGAAATAGGGCCGATTTCAAAAATCAACCTCGATTGGATTTTTATTTGTTGCAATAATCATTATACTTTAATGATGATTTCTACCGATTAGTTTTAGGGTTATTTCGCAAGGTGATTCGTGATTTTTTGTTCTGCAATTTTAATGTTAAACTTTTCAGCGCATGGGTATCATTTTTATATTTTTTTAGGCATCATTTTTGTTTATTTAACACTGTTTTATATTCGTTTGTTGTGTTTTTAATGTTGTATTTATTTTGTAGTTGTATTGTTGCATTATCTATGTATTACAGTCGAAATTACTTCGTCATAATCAACCAAACTGTGATGTAAGTTATTTTTGTTTCACTTTTTATTTAAAACAGTACAGCAGTTTTTAGGTATCATTTATTTCATTTTTTTTGGGTATCATTTTTACTGTATTCACTGTGCTATGTTTTTTTCAATTACTTTTTGTTGCTGTATTAATTTTGTTCTTGTACTGTTGCATCAGTTTTGCTACTCAAACGAATCTATTCCATTTTAAACAATCAAATTGTGATTCAAACATTTTCTGTATTACTTTTGTCGTTAAAATATTAAAGCAGTTTTTAGGTATCAGTTTTGTATTTTTTTAGGTATCAGTTTTATGGTTTAGTGTATAAGAACTGTGGCAAGTAGGTAAATTTGAGTTGTTTGCTTTGGCAATTGACTTTTTTTGATTTACAACATTAATTCTAACTGATACCAACTGATTAAAAAAATAACACCCACCTACTCAATTCAAATCTCATAAAAATAATATTTATTCTCAATAATACCTATTGATTAAAAAAATAATAGCAATCAATTCAATTCAATTATCACAGAAATGAGATTATTCACAATAATACACACTTGTATCATATCATATGATACCTACAACTATACATAACTGATATACTAGGATACATTGTTTTCCTACACAATATAAGTACATACAACACTACTCCACATTCCAAGCATGCATTCAAGCATTTACTTTTAATTGTACTCAATCCAATCTTGAATACAAGTAAATTCCAGCAGCATGCAGTATCTACAATAATTTCAAGCACAATCAAAACTTATACCGACATAATAATGTAAATTCAGCTACAAAATATAAGACTGATAACTAGAAAAATATAAAAATGATACCTAAAAATTGCTATGATGTAAATTCAGCTACAACATATAAAAATGATAACTAGAAAAATATAAAAATGATACCTAAAAACTGCTATGATGTAAATTCGTGTTGAAAATATAAAAATGATACCTAAAAAAATATAAAAATGATACCTAAAAATTGCTGTGATGTAAATTCAGCTACAACATACAAAAATGATAACTAGAAAAATATAAAAATGATACCTAAAAACTGCTGTGATGTAAATTCAGCTACAACATATAAAAATGATAACTAGAAAAATATAAAAATGATACCTAGAAACTGCTTTCATATTTTGAAGGAAATCTACAACAAAAAATGTTTACATCCCACTTTGATAGATTAAAACAACATAATTTCGACTGAGTTGCAAAGTTAATGCAATAGTACAAGTACAAAACTGATATAGTATCAAAAATATAAACAAAACAGCATAACACTATTAATATAAGAAAAATGATACCTAAAAAAAATGGAAAAATGATACCTACGAACTACTGCTAACTTCATCGTAAAAAAAAAAACTTTTTCCAGCGATTTTTTTCTCGTTCATCTCTCTCGTTCGATTTTCTAGGATGAATTCATGAAATCAAAAAATCACAAAATCATATTTACTGCCAAACGAATCATAGCAATCGAATTTACCCTAATTTCGTGAACGATTTCAGCAATCGAATACGCGCGAGATCGATTCCGTGCCCTAGATTTTGCTGGTCGATTTATGTTTGAGGATCGATTGTATGAGATGCCGCGGATTTTGATTTGATTGATATTTAAAATGATTTCGGGATAGAAAATCGTTCGAGATGATGAACGACGAGGCGATGAACGAGATAATTAGCGACGAGATGAAGAACGATGGAAAAATTTAATACCGCTTGTCCTTCTGAGTAAAATTTTTAATACCGCTTGTCCTTCTGAGTAAAATTTTAGGCGCGTGTCCTAACGAATAAAATTTTAATATCGTTTGTCCTTCTAAATAAAATCCCCTTGCATTTTTGGTAGACAATTTAAATGACACAAAAATCTTCATTTTTTTTAAATTGGAATGATATACGAGAAACGCATTTTTGTGTGAATTGAAGGGTAAAAGAAAAATATACCTTGTTATGTTTAAAATATGTATGGAAATTGAAAATTTAAAATAAACATTGTTGTCTGTTATGTTATATATCAAAATGTTATGAAACCAAGTGTTCTTTACTTGTTGTGTTAATCACGATAACGAAATGGACGAAGGGATTATCTTTATATATAATTATATATATATATACATATATTAAAAGTAAATGAACCCAGCGTGGTAGTTCGCATTTTGGATTGTACTTTTAATTGATTATACTGAAATATCCGACCGTCGGATTTTCCAAAACTGAAACCGTTAGGTTCGCCTTGGGAAGATCTTTCCAACGATATGAATTGTGTTAAGATCCAACGGTTAGAATTAGGGGAATGTGTAAATCAATTTTAGGTAAAAACAGCGCCAGGGTCGCCATTTGACCGAAGCGTCATTAAATTGATTGGAGTTATTTTTATAAAAATTAAAATAGCGATAGATCATTATTAAATATTAATAACGATATGAAAGGATTTTTAATTACATATATATGCGAGGATCATTTGAAAAGTCCGAGTTCAATCTCATTTCAAATGATTATACGTTGATCTAAGTCGAAGAGTTGAAAACGGTAATTGAAGATCGGCGATCTTCACAGAATGGACGACGACTGCTGATGCCCGTGATTGGAGTAGCTACCTTGAAGGGGCTACAGTGGTGGCCGTCCGGACGTATATGTTGATTGCATGGATATATGGGTACCTCCCTTTCGTATTGGACATGCGGGACGAGGGTATCTCCGGTTTCGTTCAGACCCAGAACGGGCTTATAAATGGAATGTGTGTCCGACATTGCACTCCTTTATATTGTATTTATTAATTTTTTGCGAATGTATGAATGATTGGTGGCGGAGAATTTATTCTCTTGCTTAACACCCTTTTGTATATTTTGGCAAAGGATTAATAGTATGATATGGATTGACAGTGTGGCATACCAAGATGCAATGATCAAGGTTTCTTGTTGAAAAGCAGAACCTTGTGGTGACGATCAAAGCACAGCTTGAATAAGCATAGCTTTGTGTATTACGTAGCTTCACGAGCCTCACAACCCGGTTGAGTCTAAAACGGGAGAAGGGAACGCAGGGAGAGCAGCACGTTTCTTTCTAGCTAGAAGTGGTGTTTGGGTTTTTACACAGCCCGACATTTTATTTACGTGGATGATGGAATGAGGTGCCTCGGATGTTAGGTCCTATAGGACTGGGAAATGTGTGTTCAGGAATAACTAATCCGCAAAGTCGTATGTGCGGACCGACCCTGCAGCTTTCCAAGAGTTCTCTGCGGGGAATCCTGAGACATTAGCTAGAGTGTCTAGAACCGGTAAGGAGCTCCTCCCTAGCCTTGACTCATGATGGAAACCCAATTTCCAATATGACCTCATGCGGTTTTGATTGTAGAACTAGTATGGCGACATAGTAGGATGGAGTACTATGCCGTCTATGATTGGTACATTATGATTGAAATGTTTTTATTAAAACCTACACACCCAAATATTAAACTCGTTCTATCGTATCAAGCATCCTTTTACCATTATAAGGTAAATCCCTGTCCTCCGGTTTGCGTTGCATTGTGTGATGGGACTTAGGTTTTATAATGGTTTCATTTTTCTAAAAAGCATTGCGTTGTTTAACGATTTACTTTAATTTATGCACCGACAATCCATTGGAATAAAACCTGTTCCGCGTTAGCGACGTAGCCTTTGGATTTGCCTTATTACTATTAGTTAAATTAGTTAAGAATTCTCACACCAGTCCCATGACTGACCTGTAGTTTGTTTCACTTGCAAACTTGGGTGCCCTCTTTTCTACACGGGCAGTCGAGTAGCTTATTTTGCAGATATATCGAGAAGGATTCTGGATTGAAGCTTAAAGCTGTGCCCAGAGTATTAGTAGACTTCCGTTGTATCTATTTTATTGTTTCCGCTGCAATGTATTAAAATATTGTAATTTATCTTCCGCTGCAACTTTTTTTTGATGTACTCTGATATTCTGCACTCTGATGTAACATTACTGTAATGTTTATAAAAGTCTGTTGTTATTGTTTTGGTGTTGTTGTATTCCCAAAGTTAACATATTCGGGTTTTGAACGGTCTTGGTCGATTTTGCGATCGATCGGGTCGGGCGAAACCCATAGCCGTTACAGTTGGTATCAGAGCTCTGGTTAGCACAAATCTTTGGGGTAAACTCGTTAGAACTGAACAAAAGACTCATCAAAGATTGGATTAGTAATATCCAATAAGAATACTCATTAGAGATAGGACCAGTAGTATCCTAGAATGAGAAAACTCATTAGAGATGGGGTTAGTAATGCCCTAGAATGAGTTGAGAGTGCCCAGTTTATAATTAACGTATTTTTGATTATATATAATCCGATCTTTGGAAATATGATTTTTGAATATATAAAGTTATATATTTTAAAGGTTGATCAACAAATAAAATTATTTAAGATAGGATACTTAAACAACTTTTAGCTTCGTTCCTTTTCGAGGACGAAAAGTTTTTAAGTGGGGGAGACTATAACAACCCTGAATTTTGGGGTAAATTTAAAAATTTATTTTAACTAATTTTAAGGGTTTTTGATATTTAAAATAATTTATTTAAAATAATAATGATTAAAAATTTATTTAAATCGAAGTTAGGATGAATAATTTAATTTTAATTATAAAAGGAGTTAGAAAGAGCGCGGTAGTTTGAAAAGTCAAACTGGAACTTTGATTGACCGTATAGGATGCAAAATTTAATGGATTTTAGTGAAACCAAAATATTAGAATCTCATATCTTTCCAACGAACCCGAAAAATCGAAATTTTATAGCGGGAATTAAAAGTTATGGCCAGTTGAAATTTCAGAATAGTCGTTGTAGAATTTCTATATATATTTTTGATATTAAAAATAGCCATTTTTCAAACGACCTCTGTTTTCAACGAAACCACTTTTGTTGGATTCGGAATTTCAAATTATTGCTAAGTTTAGTTTTTCATAATTTTTAGAATTAATTTTTGACTGTGGCAAAAAGTTTTCAGTTTGGTCAATTTCGGTCAATTTTAATCGACTTGAAAAAGGCCATTTTTCAAATAGGCTCAGAATTGAACGAAATTAATTTTCCTAGGTCCGCAGTGTCAAAACATAGCTAAATATATTTTTCGGGAATTTTCGAAGTTAATTTGTGTTCTCGGTGAATTTATTCGTACGGTTGAATTAAAGAAAAAGTAAAAATATTTTAAAATAAAGAAAACTGGGTCAAGACAGTCATTTGGGCCTGCGGGACATAGCTAAATGAGTTCGGAATATGGGTTAATGGGTAAGAACGATAGTCGTTGGGCTGAAATCGGACGAAGTGGCTAAACGGGCTTTATTGGGTAATTAAATCATTAAAATACTATAAATAATAGAAAATTTACAAACCAAAACTCTAATCCAAATGACCAACTGGCACTTTCAAAACCAAGGGCCATGGCGTTCTGAGATTCATAACCAAAATACTCCTAATTCACTAAACCATTTCGAATGATTCCAATGCCAAATTAAAGAGAATTCAGAGAGCTTTAATCCGTGCGGTGGTGATCTGATTTTGTTCGTCGTGGAGGCCGAATTTGAAGCGCAAAGGCGCTGCGTTTATGGATGGTTCGTGGGCCATTGGGGGTGCGAGTTCGACGGGGGTCACGGCGATGGGGTAGCTCGGCCAGCGCTTCGACGAGGTGGCAACGAATCGGCCGGATGTTACCTTGGCTGACGTGCACACGGGGATTGATGGAGGAAGCTTTATGCAATGTCGGGTTTGAAGAATCCTGGAGGAAGAAAGAAACAACAGACCAGAATTATCTCCAATGTAATTAACTAATTTAATCATGTTAAATTATATAATTAATATAATTAAGGTGAAAATGATCATAACTTGTTCAATTCTAATCAGAATTCAATGAAACAGAAAGCGTTTGGATCGTGAAAGCGAGATCTACGCGATGACACTGACTAGACATGATTCTGAGCAAGTTAAATTTCTGATAAATTTTGGATTTGAACAGCGCAAAACCCAATATCGATGTGAGATTTCTATTTTTGAAAATATATTTTACTCTTTGTTGTTTGAATTGCATATACACATGTTTATATAATCGAATCTATGATTGTTGTAATTAAATTTTACCGTTTGTTGTCGGTGACTGATTGTATTGTCTGTATGTAATAGATCTGGTCTTGTATAACCAGAAATTTCCATTGTTTAAATCTGAGTGATAGATCTGATTTTTATTTTGAATCAATATCAATAATAAATTAAAAAGATTTTTCCTTTGTTTTAAAAATAAAAAGATTTTAACTTTGTTAATAAAAAGATTACAACTTTGTTTTGTAAATTAAAAGTTGTAATTTTGTTTGCAAATTGAAAAGATATAACCTTGTTTGTTAAATAAAAAGATTTAACTTTTGTTGGTTAACAAATAGAATTCACGTTTGTTTGTTAGTAAAGAGAATTTAATTTTGTTCGTAAAAAAGAAGAATTTTTTTAAACTTTCGTTGAAGATGATAACAATTAACTTTTGTTTGCAAATTAAAAGAATTTACTTTTCTTTGTCGAGTAAGAGATTTTACCTTTTGTGGTTAAATAAAGATTTCACATTTTGTCTTTATATGAAAGAGGTTAACTGTTATTTTTATATAAAAAATTAGGACTTTTGTTTTTAATAAAAGATTGAAACTTGTTTGTGTACAATAAAAGATTGAAACTTGTTTTGTGTATAATTAAAAGTATTAACTTTGTTAATGAAAAGTGGTAACTTTGTTAATGAAAAGAAACAACTTTGTTAATAAGAAGTTCATTTTTGGTTGTGATGAAATAAAGATCAAAAATTTCATTTTTGTTGTGTAATGAGATAAAGAACAGAAGATAACATTGTTGTGTTAATTATGAAACGACATTATATTACACCGTCATGTGTTTATTTAGAAACGACATTATATTTCACCATCATGTTTTGTTAAAAAGAAAAGATAAGTTTCACTGTCATGTTTTGTTAAAAGGGAAGGATTTCCCTTTTGTTTTGTTAAAAAGAAGAGATAAATTTCACCGTCATGTTTTGTTAAAAAGAAAATAATGACATTAACATTTATTTTAGTTGAACTAATAAAAATTACATTTTTCATTGATTTTAGTTGAAAAATGTACAAAGACATCATTTTTTCATTATTTTGCAAATGTACGAAGGTATCATTTTTGTCTTTGTTTTGTTAAATGTAAAAAGATAATTTGTTTGTTTATAAAAAGAAATTTACATTTGTTTGAAAATGAATATTCGCACCGTTATGTGTTAAATTGGAAATGACATTATTTACACCGTTATGTGTTAAATTAGAAATGAACATGATTGACACCGCAATTTAAAAATTACATTTTTATGTAATTAAAAAGATAAGATTTTGTCATTGAAATTAAAATTACTTTCTTATGTAATTAAAAGATTAGATTTTGACGCTGCAAAATTATTTACGTTTTAATGTAATAAGAAGAAATAGAATTTATATGGTAACCTTAATTACATCTTTAATGTAATAAAAAGGAAAGATTTTGACATTGTAATGTTAATTACAATTTTTAATGTAATTAAAAAGATAAGAATTTACATTGTAATTAATGAAAGGAATGTTACATTATAATGTTAATTACAATTTTTGATGTAATTAAAAAGGAGATTTTACATTGTAATTAAAGGTAGCAATTTTACATTATAATGCTAATTACAATTTACATTGTAATTAAAAAGGAGATTTTACAGTGTAATTAAAAGAGTAGAATTCAACATTGAAATAGAATTTACATTTTTCTAATGTAAATAAAAGAAATAAAAGGAAGAATTCGTCATAAAAAGAAAAGTTACATTTTTAATGTAATTTAGATTAAAAAACAAGAAAAGTTACATTTTTAATGTAATTAGATTAAAAAGAAAATTTACATTCTTATGTATTAGATTAAGAAAAAATTTACATTTTTATTGTATTAAGATTTAAGCAGAAAAATTACATTTTCATGTAATTAGATTTAAAGTAAGTGAAATTTACATTTTAATGTAAATAGAGTTTCATTAAAAGAATTTAGAAGTGAAATTTACAGAATTAAGAAGAAAATTACAATTTTATGTAATTGGATTTTCATTAAAAAGATTAAAGATATGTAATTTACATTTTTATGTAAATAGGTTTTCAATGAAAGTCATAACGATGGAAATTTACATTTTAATGAATTTGATTTCATTAAAAAGAGTAAAGGTATGAAATTTACATTTTCATGTGAAAAGATTAAAACACAATATTATCATTTTGCTCGTAAAGGAAAGATTGACACAAAATTATCATTTTAGTTTTGCATTGAAAGAATAACAAAGTTATTATTTTTGTTACATTGAAATTAAACAAACAAAAATATATTCATTTTTGTAGAATTGAAGTTGACACCAAAACATATTGCATTTTTGTTAGACAATTTAAATGACACAAAAATCTTCATTTTTGTTAAATTGGAATGATACACGAGAAATACATTTTTGTGTGAATTGAAGGGTAAAAGAAAAATATACCCTACTATGTTTAAGATATGTATGGAAATTGAAAATTTAAAATAAACATTGTTGTCTATTATGTTATATATCAAAATGTTATGAAACCAAGTGTTCTTTACTTGTTGTATTAATCACGATAACGAATGGACGAAGGGATTATATTTATATATAATTATCTATATATATATATATATACATAAATTAAAAGTAAACGAATCGAGCGTGGTAGTTTGCGTTTTGGAATTATACTTTTAATTGATTATACCGAAATATCCGACCGTCGGATTTTCCCAAAACTGAAACCATTAGGTTCGCCTTGGGAAGATCTTTCCAACGATATGAATTGTGTTAAAATCCAACGGTTAGATTTAGAGGAATGTGGAAATCAAATTGAGGTGAAAACAGCGCCAGGGTCGCCATTTAACCGAAGCGTCATTAAATTGATTGGAGTTATTTTCATATAAATTAAAATAGCGATAGATCATTATTAAATATTAATAACGATATGAAAGGATTTTCAATTACATATATATGCGAGGATCATTTGAAAATTCCGAGTTCAATCTCATTTCAAATGATTATATGTCGATCTAAGTCGAAGAGTTGAAGACGGTAATTGAAGCTCGGCGATCTTCACATCGAATGAACGACGACTGCTGATGCCTGTGATTGGAGTAGCTACCTTGAAGGGGCTACAGTGGTGGCCGTCCGGGCGTATATGTTGATTGCACGGATATATGGGTACCTCACTTTCGTATTGGACATGTGGGACGAGGGTATTTCCGGTTTCGTTCAGACCCAGAACGGGCTTATAAATGGAATGTGTGTCCGACATTGTACTCCTTTATATTGTATTTATTAATTTTCTGCCGAATGTATGAATGATTGGTGGCGGAAAATTTATTCCCTTGCTTAACCCCCTTTTGTATATTTTGGCAAAGGATTAATAGTATGATATGGATTGAAAGTGTGGCATACCAAGATGCAATGATCAAGGTTTCTTGTTGAAAAGCAGAACCTTGTGGTGACGATCAAAGCACAGCTTGAATAAGCATAGCTTTGTGTATTACGTAGCTTAACGAGCCTCACAACCCGGTTGAGTCTAAAACGGGAGAAGGGAACACAGAGAGAGCAGCACGTTTCTTTCTAGCTAGAAGTGGTGTTTGGGTTTTTACACGACCCGACATTTTATTTATGTGGATGATGGAATGAGACACCTCGGATATTAGGTCCTATAGGACCGGGAAACATGTGTTCAGGAATAACTAATCCGCAAAGTCGTATGTGTGGACCGGCCATGCAGCTTTCCTAGAGTTCTCTACGGGAAATCCTGAGACATTAGCTAGAGTGTCTTGAATCGGTAAGGAGCTCCTCCCTAGCCTTGACTCATGATGGAAACCCAATTTCCAATACGACCTCATGCGGTTTTGATTGTAGAACTAGTATGGCGACATAGTAGGATGGGGTACTATGTCGTCTATGATTGATACATTATGATTGAAATGTTTTTATTAAAAACCTACACACCCAAATATTAAACCCATTCTATCGTATCAGGTATCTTTTGACCATTATAAGGTAAAACCCTATCCTCCGGTTTGTGTTGCATTGTGTGATGGGACTTGGGTCTTATAATGGTTTCATTTTTCTAAAAAGCATTGCGTTTTTTAACAATTTACTTTAATTTATGCACCGGCAATCCATTGCAATAAAACCCGTTCTGCTTTAGCTGCGTGATCTTTGGATTTGCCTTATTACTATTATTTAAATTAGTTAAGAATTCTCACACCGGTCCCATGACTGACCTGTAGTTTGTTTCACTTGCAAACTCGGGTGTCCTCTTTTCTACACGGGCAATCGAGTAGCTTATTTTGCAGATATATCGAGCAGGATTCTGGATTGAAGCTTAAAGTTGTGTCCAGAGTATTGATAGACTTCCGCTGTATCTATTTTATTGTTTCCGCTGCAATGTATTAAAATATTGTAATTTATCTTCCACTGTAAAAAAATTTCGATGTACTCTGATATTCTATAATCTGATGTAACATTATTGTAATGTTTATAAAAGTCTGCTATTATTGTTCAGGTGTTGTTGTATTCCCAAAGTTAACATATTCGGGTTTTGAACGGTCTTGGTCGATTATGCGATCGATCAGGTCGGGCGAAACCCATAGCCGTTACACAATAAGTACTAACAAATATCATAATACATATAATAATTAAAGTCATTTTCATTGTTATTGATGGTCTTCACTCCAAAATTGCTAATTAATTGATTGGTTACCAATAATTATTTGTTGCCGATAGTATTCACTTCAAAATAGCTCATTACCTGCAGACGAGTTTAACTATCAACAATAAAAATTACAAACCAAAACTGGATGCTAAGTTACTGATCAAATACTAATGCATGCTTATCAATCAAGTGTTGGAAAATTAATACACACAAATCCTGGTACACTAATGACTTAAAATTAACAATTGATGAATAATTGGGAAACGAACCAAGAACAAAGATAGTACATTCTATCTCCAAAATAGTGGTCATTTAACTGTGCCAATTTAGGAGTTCTCAAACTCTCCTTGGCCCTTCATTATGCTTTCAATACTCTCGATGACAAAATCATTTCGGATACTGGGCATCAAGTAGATGATTGGTTTACTGATAGAACGAACTGTTGCTAATGGTCTTACCAAACTAAATTAGTACTAACTTCTAAATTACATGTTGCCTCTGTTTTGGCTGCACTAGAGATAACGTTCACTGCTTCAGGTGATGAAAAACTTCATTCTTTAGTCTAACACGACAACTTACACAATAATTTGTTCAAGTCCTCTCCATGTCTTTTCTTCTTGCCATTCAGTGCATCTACTAACTGGTCCTTATAAGCTAATAGAACTTTCACCGTTGAGACGGTATTCTCTACAGTCTAAACATGGATCTATGGTCCTCTATATTCTCATTTGTTTTAACGTGGTCCTTTATATTACGAGCATTTAGAAAAACCATTCCCACTATCATATTTTTAACTTTCGCATCTACCTTATTATCTATACAGTGAACCTCATCAGCCAAGTTATATGGCAAATTAAAGGCCAGACCTCCATAGTGACATTACCTTTTGCATGACGGAATTCTTATTTTCAACATTCTCTACAATGTCATCTATAACATCATCAAATCCTTGAGCATCTGAGAACTCTCCAGAATTAGTAGACTCTTTTGGCACCCCAATCTTGACCATTGGACACTGAAATTTTAAATGACCAAAGTAATTGTAGTTATCTCATAGAGGGGAAGGTTTTACATAAATCAGCTCTTGCGAAATAAATATTTCCATTTTCATCCGTAGCTTCAATGTTACTTGTAAAATCGTATTCTGCCTTAGTTTAAAGACGCCTCACCAGCCGAGTTATGTGGATAATATTCAGTTATTGATGCATATATGTTTACACCTCCGCCAACCAAAAAAAAAATGTAAACAACTACTTTGTACCCATCTGCACATTAACATATTTTCCAAGTTTTAAACAACAGAAGAATAGAAAAAAAAACTTAAAACATACTTTCAAAAAGGCTGTTTCTGGGAAGAACACTGCTTCCCATCTGCACCAAATACCTCAACAACACCATAGCCTTTAACGTAAACATTGGTAAATAGTTCAGATGGATTTGGTTGAGGACATTCCTTGGCTTTTGCAGTATCATCACCTACCTCTTTTCTAGACTATTTCTCAATACTTTGAGACCAACAATTATAGGTATATCGTGAGAAAGTATAAGTTTCTGAACTCTTTTGATTAGATCACACTCCTACATCACACCGCTGATCATACACATTAACATGGTTAGTGGCGACTACTCTTTTGATGGAATCTGTCAGCCTGTTAGAAAGTAACAAGTGTCCAGATGTTTTGAAATCTGTTGACTTGTTATTTGTCTATATTCATCAAAAATAATATAAAATAAAAATGAGAAGTTTTCACATGAAACATTGTTGATAAATAGTTAAGTTTCAGTTTTCCGTTATTCATTAAACTTCAAATTCCTAATCAATATGAAAACTAGACCATTCCAACTCTCTCACCATGCAGTCCTTCAGTATAAACGAACATCCACCTTTAGAAATGTCAAAATATCTTCTGGACATAAAGGAGCTTTACTGTATAAATGTGACGACGGCCATAACTCCTGCACTTAGCAAGGGAAATGATGCACTAAAAGATGTGTTAGGCATCTATGAACAATCATCATGGTAAGATAACACATGTGAAACCTATTGTATAACTCACAACACAAGGATAAAATATAATAGAACATATAAACAGGCAATAATAGTAAAGTAGAATTGAGAAGAATCTTAAACTTTCATATCATCGTGAAACATTCAAACATCAAACTGGATACAACATCAAATTCTGTACAGTGTGCCTCACTACAACTCACTCAGAGAATACATCAAACAGTGGAAAACAATGACAGAGGATAGTAGAAAATAATACGTCAGTGTCCTGCTCGTCATCGCTCGGCAGAATAATCCTCATCATGATCTACTACCTGTCACCTGCTACTAAGTCTGCCCATCCACAACCGGATGAACAACCCAAGGTAATAAGAGGAAACATAAAACCTTGAGTCAGACACACTACAAGAAAAATACCCTATTGCAACTAGCTATTTGCAACAAGCAACACATGACAGTTGCAGTAAATGATATTTAGCAACAGACCTATTGTAGCAGTTTCAATAGATGAGATTTAACAACAAACTTTTTCTTCCTGTTGCGAATAGCGTATTTTTAGCAACGGTGCTGCCGTTCCTATTGCAAAAACATAATTTTAGCAATGGTGTTTCCTTTCCAGTTGCAACAAGCATATTATTTGCAACTACGCTTTAAAGCCAGTTGCGAATAAATATATTTAGCAACTGTTTTCGCCACTTGCAATAACTGTATCTTTTACAACTGGTAAAGCCAGTTGCGAAAAACATACTATAAAAAATAAATATCAGCTTTTTAATGATTAACTTTTAATAATTAATTTTAAATGGTTACTATTAAGTGATCAACTACTAGTAAATATATAATAATTAAGATTAATAATAAAATTTAAGTATTATAAAGCGATATTTATAACTGACAATTAAATAATAATAACTAATAATTAACAAATAATAATAATTGATACTTAAATAATTTATCATGGTTAGTCATGAAGTAATAAATAATAAATAAGAATTTATTTTTAATAATTACTATTAAATAAATAATATTTAATAAGCAATATTCAAAACTAATAATTAATAGTTTAAAATTTTTATATTTGATAATTAATAATAATAATAAATAATTATGAACTAATATTTTCTATGTAGCAATTAGCTATAAATAATGACCATTAAAAAAATTAAGAATTAATAATTAAAACAATATTTAATAATTTATAATTAATAAGCAATGCTAATAATTAAGAAGCAACAGTTATTATTTAATATCTTATATCCAAATTTTAATATTTAATTATAATAGTTAATAATTATATAAAATACTTATAACTAATAATTACTATATAATAAATGTAATTTTATACTTTTACATATTTATATCTCAACTAGCAGCGAATTTTATAATTTTGTATGATAAAATATTATAGGTTATCAATAACTCCAAAACCCGTCTTTAACTTATTTTTATAATTTCGTAACTTTACAATAAATGATCATTAACAACTTATAGTTTCTAACACTTCCAATAAAGAGATTTTAACACCTGTTATATGAGGTCCCTTGCGCACAAAATTTTCAATCTTCCCGCCTTCAGTTTCGTCCACCCGCCCTTGCCAATGACAAAAAAATTCAAGTTCCACCTAAAAGCCACCTACAGTAAACAAATCCCGCACTTAAAATCCCAAATCAACAAACCCTAAATCTAATTACGTGTTTTACAATTCAAACAAAACTCAGTCACACGATTTAATGGCTGCCAATTAGATCTGCCATTTCCCATCGCTTATTTTGTCGCTGCCACTCTTGCCTTTCCGTTGCGCCTCAACGTTAGCCTCGTACTCCTCATTCTCCACCTCCCATTCGTTTCAGTCACGGTTTCTGTTTCAGCTGGTGAGTATAGTACCTTTTTTAAGATAAAACTTACGATCCATAAAAAAAGCGGAAGAATGAGAAAAAAATAGAATTCGGGTTTTGTTCATGAGTAATTTTGGGTTCCGATTTCGAAGGCATGAGTTCTGATTGCGTAGGTTTTAGGTTCCGATTTCGATGGCGTGAGTAATTTTGGCTTCCGATTTCAAAGGCGTGAGTATTGAACCTTCGAATTAACCATCTTCTTCCTTTTGCCCACCCTATAAGAAAGAGTCCGAGGATGAAGAGGGTGGTTTTGTCGGCGAAGTACTCTTGTTCTCTTGTTGTGTACCATGAAGGAGTATTTAGTATTCAGATTTTGTTGAGGACCTCTGGAATGAAAATGCCTGCTGCTCCTAGCATTTCCGATCTACAGTGCACTAGTTCTGCCTGTGCTTTCCATTTCAAGCTTTCTTGGTCAAACTTGTGATCAATTATTCAGGTTTTATTTGTGTCAGTAATATTCTAAGGTATCACTACCTGTAATGCTCTAAATAGTTTTAGTTCGATATAAAATGATGCACAACAACTCTAGGTCATACATTCATATGTAGTATCCACATCAAGTTAGGTTCCACTTTTTAGATGTATTTAAGTACCCGGGTTCTACATGTAATGTATGCTTCTTATTAGATATTAAATGTTGGTTTCTTACTATATTAGTTCTAAGAGCTTGGAGTGCAGACAGTGAACACACACAACTGGGAAGTGTTCAAAGGGGTTTTGATCCAGTCAACAGATAAAACATGAAACTATGAGCTCGATCGAAACTATGCTCTGTAATTTTTGATTGAAGACTGAAGATCTTGCAACCTTTCCTGTTGCAGCCATTATTACTCTTTTTTGGCCAAGCTCATTTCTTTTTTAATTTTCTATCTTCTTGACCTTGACTTTATTTGATCATTCATCCATAAATCATCTATTTGTTTTCAAATCAGTGAGACCGTAGGTGGTAACCATATGTAATGTTGCTTTTGCTATTATAGGTTCCATCAGGAAATGCAATGTCAGGAAATGTGGCAGGTGAGGCTATGGTAGGAGAAAGAGGAGGTCATAGACTAATGCAACATAACGTGGTTGGAATGCAACAGAGAATGGATGCTGCAAACATGGCCCTTAACATGAACATGGCGTCGGGAGCAAGGGGTACGCCTGGTGCTCTTAATCTTGGAGCCAAGCCTATGCAAAGGTGTAATATTGCTCAGGCCCAGCAGCAACAACATCAGATAATGTATGAAGTATGTCATCTTTTTTAATGTTTAAATGCATATATTAATGCTAATCTTATGGGCTATGATGATTATGACAGTTGAGGAGAAAGGATCATGGAATGCAAAATCAAGGTTATCCTCAACAGAAGAGGTGCTTTTGACGTATTGCATTGATCAAAAGAACAGTAACATATCATTGAATTTCAAGGTTCAATATAATTGTTGTGGGACTAACTGGTTTTAGAATATACCGTTTTACTGTATTTTTCCTAATTATGGGATTACACTTAAGTTTCTCTTTCATTTTTTATTTTTTATTCATGATTCTCCAGAATACTTCCATTACATAGATGAGTGCTCACATTCATATTCAACATGTACGCAGAGTGAATTTGGAAACTGGGATGTGCGAGCCGGTTGATGAGGGAGCAAACGGAGAAGCACTCATCAAGTTTGCTAGGTGGCTTTCCGAAGAAAGAAAGCTTAGGTGCTCCAATTTTAATAAAGTTGATGGTTAGATGTATTTATGCCATATTGCTATGTGATATGCAAGGCTTGATATAAAAGTGTGATGTGTTGTATGAGTTGCTAAATAAAATTATCTTACAGTGAATTATTTAAATAAATGGTCAGTTGTGCATGTAAATAACCTATTGCAATATATCTTTAATTGGAAGATCTCTTTTCTTAAAATGAATGTGTAATGTAACTATTATATATCTTGTGTGATTTCTTATATGTTTATTTATCATTTTTGTTTTTTGTGAATGTTAAAATTGTGATTTCAGCAAGTTTGTATAAGACTATTTTGCAACTGTCATTTGTTGTTGCAAAAGAATCGGTTGCAACAGGAAAGACCTGTTGCAAAAAAGTATACTGCAACATCTTATTGCAACAGGCGAAAAATGTTGCGAACTTTTTGCAACTTCGGCTATACTAACAGGCGCGGGCCTGTTACGATTGGTCTACTGTAACAGACATTGCCTATCGCGAAAAGTGTTTTTTGTTGTAGTGACAACAGTTTTAATGAGAGATAAAACAACTACCTAACATCACCAACAAAGTATATGAGAACAAGAACATTAATCAACTAATCTACCAACATCAACAGAGAAGAACCTAAACCCATCCTCCCCACATCGAACAGTGATAGCCTATACAATAATCAAGTAGAAACAAATAGTACATACATAGCAATCGATTATCAAGCGTAGACCATCCTAATCGATATCGACATCTCCTGAGAACAATCCCCGAAGGCCTAAACCAACATCAGATAAGCACCCAAGAGATATCCCCTTCGACGTCAAATAATCTTCGAAAGATGATCCAAGCAAAACAATCATCATCCATGACTCTGGCTATCATCGCAAATTTTTCTTCAAAACCATCGTTAATCATATGACCGACTCAACATCATGTCGTCCGTCAAGGGCTAACGGTAAACCCCAGTTCTAGCAAAACTCCATACGCCATCCTGACTCATATCTCTAGGCCCATCGTGACAGCCTAGGGTACTCGACTAATTAATCGTCTAGTCTTTTAGGCATCCCTATTTTACCTATGCTTTGAGCCCGCTAGAACCTACGACAACAATAATTCCTCGTCCTTCGATATCTCTAGTCGTCATTACCAGCGACCATCCATAGCTCAAGCGCTCTGTCGAGCAACCATTATACACAAACTCATCATCTTTGAGTCGTCTTCACATTCGTTGCATTACGATGATCAACGATCGCTTTATAACACTTCAAGCCATCCATCTTGAACTTACGCCGAAGTCACGATCATCGCCGATCCAAAAATATACTTCGTTTTGGTCGATACTTCATTTCATAGTATTTCAGCCTTTTACAGCGTTTTCGAAATGCTATTATATCTCCTGGATCGCTGACAACCCATTAGCTCAATTTTATACCATAGCGTTTCTGGACACTCTTTCACAGCGTTTCATAAATGCTATAATTGCCCATTCGCAATCCATCATGGATTGTTTCTGATCCATATGTCATCTCTCGTGCCAAAACCTCAAAACCACGTGCGCAACTCGTGAAAATCCATTGGTCCAATCACCTATGGATCGTGCCAGATCCAAACCCTTCCACGAAGTTTCGCCAAATGTTATGTATTCTAATGGATTGGGCGCAATCCATCACTTTACCAGGCCGCTGAAAATTTTCTCCGATCCATACATGAAACACTGGCCGATCCTTCCACTTTCTCGTGCGGCATCCATGCTGGACCGTGGCCAATCCTTCCCTTTACCATAGAATTTTCCAAACGTTGTCCTCTGAAGCTTTGGAAAATCGATCCACCAAAAGATCATTCCAATCCATTTGCACTCGCCCTTCGACCCACTCACTTGCTTTGCCAAATCCCTGAATTTTGGATCGTGGTCAATCTATGAAATGCCATGCATGCTTCCTTGTTTCCTCGTACAATTGTGAAAGCAACCCGATTCCAAATTTGTACATTTCAAACAATCATCCAACAACGAAATCGAACGATCATCATTCACACACTAATACATCAACAACATATGAAATCCATCAATACAAGATTAAATAATGATCAAACCAAATAATGGATCTAAACATAAAATTTGCATATGAAATTACCATTTATAAGTTGCTAGATTAGATCCTATGGTGATTTGGATTGAAATCATACTTACTTTGATTAGATCTATATGAAAACAAATTGAAATGGTGAACATAAGACCAAGCAACCCATATACTCGATTGAATCCGTGCGAGAGATGTTTATCACTCACAAATTCTTCAAAATAACTTGAAATCGAATAATCTCAAATCCGAACAGCGATGATAAATCTTCAAACCTCTCGATTTGATGCAATCTTCCTTCACTCGATGTAGATCTAGCTTTGCTTGATGTAGATCTTCAATCTTATTGCGTAGACCTAGAATTTTGATGGAGGAATGATGTATTTGATTGGGCAAGGAACTCAAGATTTTAACCAAATAAGAGAATGGAGAAAGTAAACCCCTCTCCATGCCTCTGACCACCTATTTATAGCACCTAACTAGCCTACTAATGGGCCACACCAATTCAGCCACTTAATGACTAGCCAAACCAGTACAGAAATTGTGAAACACTAAAGCAACGATTCCTCCCAAGCTGCTGAACCAAATCTTTAACGTGACCACTCTATGGAATTGGAAACGTCATTTTCCTTCCAACAAAATCGATCTTAGCACCTGATTTGATCTCAATCAAAAGTTATTCCCTGTACAAAACTGACAGTGGAAAAATGGTCACAAATACAATTGGTAAAAATTATGGACATGTCTCACATCCCCATAATCAACGTATTAAAATATGAGAATGATCTGACCCTTGGGGAATTAAATAAAAATATTTTACGATCCTCCGATATGTTAAATGCGGGTCGTTACATTCTCCCTCCTTAGGAATTTCGCCCTTAAAGTTCGAAGCAAGCATACGCAACCAAAAACAAATTTGCATTCCTATCATCCGTGAGCAGCCAGTTTTACCATCCAAACTAGCATCCATCAAGCTATGCATTCGTAGCCTTAACCTAGCATGCAGAATTCTAATGAACAATACATGTTACAATAGTGTAAGATGACATGACATTAATGGGTCATACCAAAAAAGAGTTCTAGATGGATCATCTTCACACTCTCTTCCGTTTCCCATGTACAATCGTCATCATCCTCACTCCATTGTACCTTGTCTAGCTTCACCATCTTCCTTCTAGGTTGTTTCATGTCATTCCCCACAATGCGAATCTGGTTACGAGGTTTCGTAGCTATGATCTCAACTTCTAGGTCTTCGTACTACTCTGGAGATACCACCACATTCGACTTATGCACACACTTCCATAGAAACGATACATGGAAAACATTGTGCATGCCCGACATCTTCTCTGATAAATCTATCTATGTGCGAGCTTTCCAATCCACTCGACTATCAGAAACGGTCCAACAAACCTTGGAGCTAATTTCCTTTACTTCCGAATCGAACAACATGCTTTAATGGCGAAATATTCATAGAAACCATATTGCCTACATCGAATTGCAAATCTTTTCGATGCTTATCAGCGTAACTCTTCTAACGGTCTTGGGCTGCTTTCATTCATTGCCGACCGATCTTAATACTATTTGATGTCTCTCTGCTCATCTCTAGCCCAAGTATTAACTTATCTCCAATTTCTAACCAGCATGCTGGAGAATTACACGGCCTTCCATACAATGCCTCGTATGGTGTCATTCCAATACTCAACTGGTAGATGTTGTAAGCAAACTCAACTAAATGTAAATGGTCTTCCCACAATCCTCAAAAGTCCAATACACAAGACCTTAGAAAATCTTCCACAATTCGGTTAACCCTCTCGGTTTGACCGTCAGTTTGGGGGTGATAAGCCGCACTGTGACGACCAAAAACATGATATGTAATCACTAACAACATGAAAACGACGACTTTCCTCACAAATTATATAAAATTCCCTAAATTATGATAAATGAACATATGCACATAATTATGGATCTAACTTGCATAAACATATGAATAACATAGGAATTACCGGTTTAAATTTGATAATTAGATCATAGGTTGATATATATGAAAATGAACTTACCAAGGTGTAGATCTATGAGAAAATGCTTGAATTTGATTAAAACATAACTAAACATTCATATACTTGATTGAATCCATGTGAGAGACGCATATCGCTCACCAATTCTCCAAATCGAAGCAAAAACAATGAACTGAGATTCTGGACAACAAATAATTTGAACCAAACCCCTTGATCTGATGAACTCACACTTCAAATGATGTAGATCTAGCCTCCAATGGTGTAGATCTTCGATTTCCTTCCTTAGATTTTGATTTTTAATGGTGGAAAGGTGTTAGAGGAAGGAGGAACATAGGCCACCAAATGAGAGACTGGAGAAAGTAAACTATTCTCCATATCTCTCACCCCCTATTTATAGCTTTCCACCAGCCTACTAATGTGCCTCTACAAATCAACCCACTAAGGCTCCACATACTCGAACAACCAACTGTTATACCTTAAAACAGCAATTTTTTCCAAACCGCTGAGGCAAATCTTTAATGTAACCATTTTATGGAAAGGCAGTCATCATTTCCTTTCCAATGGCACATGTATCACCACCTGATTCGACATAAGTCAAAAGTTATGCCCTGTACAAGACTGACAGGGGAAAAATGGTCACAAACAAAATTGGTAAAAATTATGGACATGTCTCACATCCCCATTAGCAACATATTAAAATATGAGAATGATCCAACCCTCAGGGAATAAAATAAAAATATTTTATGATCCTTCGATACGTAAAATACGGGCTGTTACATTCTTTCCTTTACCCCTTAAGAATTTATCCCCCGTAATTCCAAGCAAACACAAGAAACCACAATAGTTTCGCATGCCTATCATCCATGAGAAGCCAATTATATCATCCAAACTAGCAACTATCAAGCCATATATCTATAGCCTTATCCTAGCACGTGAAATTCTATCAAATAACAACAAGATACAACGATATAACGATGATACGATATCAAAAGGTCCTACCGACGAAGAGTTCTGGATGAGTCGCCTTTATGCTCTCTTCTATCTCCCACGTACATTCGTCACCATTTTCACTCTATTGTACCTTGAATAGCTTAACCATCTTCCTCAAAAGCTGTTTCGTGTCATTTCCCACAACACAAAGCGGCTTATCAGGTTTCGCGACCATGTTCTCTACTTCTAGGTCTCCGTACTGCTCTGGAGATACCACCACATTCAAATCATGCACAAACTTCCGTAGAAACGACACATGGAACACATTATGCACACTCGACATATTATCGGGAAACTCCAATCTATATGCGAGTTTTCCAATTCGCTTGATTATCGGAAATGGCCCAACGAACCTTAGAGCTAACTTTCCTTTGTTTCTGAATCGAACCACATGCTTTAATGGTGAAATCTTCGCGAAAACCATGTCGCCCATGTTGAATTCCAAATCTTTTCGATGCTTGTCCGCATAACTCTTTGACGATCTTGGGCCCCCTTCGTTCGTTGTCATACGATCTCGATACAATCTGATGTCTCCCTGATCATCTCTGGCCCAATTATCAACTTATCTCCAGTTTCTAATCAGCATGCTAGAGAATTGTACGACCTCCCATACAACGCCTCCTATGGTGCCATCGCAATAGCTATTATTACATGCAAACTCCACTAGATGTAGATGGTCTTCCCACGATCCTCCGAAGTCTAACACACAAGCCCTCAGGAGAACTTCCAAAACTCGACTGACTCTCTCGGTCTAACCATCAGTTTGGGAATGGTAAGCCATACTCAAACACAACTCGATTCCCAATTTTTCCTGCAAACTCTTCCAAAATCTACTCGTAAATAATGGATTTCAGTCACTCACTATACTCTTCAAGAAACCATGGACCAAACTATCCATTTCACATAAAGTTCAGCCAACTTCGATGTTGTCCTAGTCGATTTGAAAGGAATGAACCTTGCACTTTTGGTCAAGCGATCCACGATGACCCAAATTCTTTCGTTTCCTACCCTGGTTCTAGGTTGTCCATCGATAAAGTCCATCGATATCTGCTCCCACTTCCAGGTAGAAACTTCCAATGGCTGATGCAAACCACTCGGCTTCTTCTGTTCAGCTTTTACCAATTGACAGTTCATGCATTTGGAAATGAACTTTCCAATATCTCGCTTCATCCCCTCCCAATAGTAGAATCGCCTCATATCCTGATACATCTCACTACCACCAGGATGAATCGTCAACTTCGAGTGATGACATTCTCTCAGAACCTCATCTCTCAATCCATCGATATCAGGAACAACTAATTGCCCTTGCTTTCGAAGCAAACCTTCTCGACCGACTTCGAACTCTTTATTCTCTGGTTCCAACTTCTGAATAAACACGACAAGCTTCACATCTCACTTTTGGCTCTCGCCAATCCTCTCAGGTCTTATTGATAAATTTGCCAACATTTCAGGTTCTTATTCACACCTTGGCCTGAAATCAAACCTTACCAGATACTCGAGGCCCTTTCATTTCAAAAACATCGTTACCAAACTTGCATGTATTCGACTCAATGCAACTGCATTACCTCTAACAAGAGTATAGGCTATACGAAAATCATATGATGTCTGAAACCCTAACAACCATGGTTGCCGAAGATTCAAATCCTTTTGGGAGAAAAGATACTTCAACGACTTGTGATCCGTAAACAACTCAAATTGTAGTCCCAACAGGTAATGTCTTCACATTTTCAGAGCAAACACAATCGCCGCAAACTCCAAATCATGAGTTGGATAATTCCTTTCATGCGGCTGTAGCTGTCGACTCACGTAGGCCGCAACCTTATCCTTTTGCATTAGCACGGCTCCAAGCCCAGTTCCGCATGCATCGGTGTATATATGCCACCATCTCTTCATTCCCACTTGAATGGTCAACACAGGAGCACTCGTTAATCTTTCCTTCAGGATCCCAAATGCTTGTACACAACTTTGCATCCCATATGAACACTTGGTTCTTCTTTGTCAATCCCATCAATGGTGCAGCTGTTTTGGAGAAATCCTTGAAAAACGTCAGTAATATCTTACCAACCCAAGGAATCTCCAAACATCCGTCGCATTTTTAGGTCGATCCCAGTCCTGGAATGTTGCCGCCTTAGCGAGGTCAACCGCTACCCCATTTCCAGAAACAACATGGCCTAAGAACCTCACTTCCTTCTTCCAGAAGTGACACTTCGAAAACTTAGCTCTTAGCTGATGCTTTCGCAAGATTTGCAACACAAGTCTCAAGTGTGTCTTATGTTCTTCCTCATTCCGAGAATAAACCAGAATATCATCCATGAGCACAAGCACGAACTTGTTCAACTGATCTCTGAAAACCTATTCATAAGATCCACAAAATACGCTGGCGTGTTAGTCAACTCGAATGTCATCACCAACCATTCGAAGAAACCAGATGGTGTCCTAAAAGAAGTCTTTAGCACACTATCCTTTGCCACCCTCAAGTGGTGAAATCCTGTTGCCAAATCCATATGAGAAAATACTTTGGCTTCGTGAAGCTGATCGAACAAGTCATCAATCCTCGGCAACGGATACTTGTTCTTTTTAGTCACCTTGTTCAGTTCACGATAGTCCATAAATAATCTTAACGAGCCATCTGGCTTGGTTGCAAACATAACCGGAGCACCCAACTTCGAAACACCCCTCCGAATGAACCCTTTTCCAAAAAGGTCACGAACTTGCACCTCTAACAGTCGTTGTTCCTTAGGTGCCATTCGCCTAAGAGGCATAACGATTGGGCTAACACCCTCGATTAAATCGATCTTAAACTCGATTTCATGATGCGGCAGTAACTCTTTGACCTCGTCAAAGACATCCTCATACTCATTAGCGATCAACACGGATGACAAGTCTTCCTGTGGAATCATAAGCAAATAGATATAACTTACAAAGACCTCGTCTTTGGGATTACATCTAATCAACACCTTTCGTCCTTCCACATCCTCGACTCTCACCTCTATCTTCTTGCAATTCACCCTTTGTGCATACCTCTTGAGCCAATCCATGCCCAAGATGATCCCAAGCCCAGCGAAGCTCAAAACAAAGTAATCACACATAAACGAGCAACCGTGATTCGACAACACTAAACCATGACACAACATACACAAACTGGACGAACCCCCAACTGGATTAGTCATGATCAATGGCCTATCATATATCTTGGGTTCCGAACACAAGTGGCACACAAGTTCATTGCAAATGAAAGATATCGAACAACACACGAACTGAAACACCATTAACTGAAAGAGTACCTTTAACAATGACACCCTTTCCCTTCTCCTGACATGGCTTCCAAAGCATATGCCTTCACAATCCGCTTGCCCTTGTAGCTGGTTCTGGACAATCCTTCTTCTCATGCCCAGGCTTTTCACACCTGAAGCACTTCTTCTCATCTTTGGGATTCTTGCACTCATTCGAGTAATGACCTTTCTGTTGGCAATTAAAGCAAACCACCTCACTCTTAGGCTTCTTCTGGCCATCCTTTCCTTTTTGTTGTTGTTGCTTCCTCTTCTTATTATTACCACCTTGTTGTGGTTTCTGAACTTCCTTGGTTGCAGTGACAACAATAGCTTCCTTAGGAAGCAAACTTTCATGACGAACAGCTTTTTCCACAAACTTTTTGAATGAATCATCAAGATGATCCACTAACGACCTTCCAATATAGGTATCCAGACCCATAACAAACTTCTCGTTCTTCTAATAAGATGTGTCAATGTATGAACGAGCATATCTGGACAAAGCCTCGAAATTAGAAACATAATCAAGCACAAAACGACCATTCTTTTTCAGCTCTACCAACGTCTTGAATAGAGCGGACTTTTGAGCAGTGGAGATAAACTTTGATTTAAACTTAGCTTGGAATTGCTCCCGTGAAATCTCCTCTTCTGGAGACTTAAGATGTTGACATGCTTTTAATCAAAGCCATCACACATGGAATTTCTGGTTAGCAACGCGATCAAGCGTGGAGAACATCGTCTGAAGATATGAAGCGATTTGGTTGAAGTCGCATCGCAAACAAAAATGACCCAAAACTCCTATTATACGACCTTTATTGGGCCCGAAAACATCAATTACGATTGCTCTGTAACTCCTTTAGCCCTCTGAATTAGCTTTAGGTAGAGATTTCATTTGGGCAAAACGGACATACGGTTTGGAAGTTACACCCGTTTCCATAAACGCGCACAAAGCTTGGATTTTGAAATTGGTGGCATCCCTGGTCGGCTCGCCCCCTTGGGCTCGCCCACCTTGGCTCGTGGGCCACCGGTTCATGGTGCACATACCTGGCTCGTGGTGCACTCGTGGACCATGACCTGCTCGTGATGCACCCAGGGACCATGACTCAATCATCTCGCTGGCATCTCCACGACGACGTCCAGCTCGTCACCCCGGCTAGCAAGGCTCGACCACTAACCATCTCAGACTGCAGCAACAGCGTTTTCAACCTATTCTTAAGGTTGTTCCTATTCTTATGGACCCAGATCTTATCACACATGGCATAACACAACTTGGAGAGGATTTCTAGATGTTTTCCACCTAATTTCGAGATTTTTGGAATGCGTGCCACATGTCTCACGAGCCGGTATCAGGAAATGGCTATAAATATACCATTCGAAGGCATTTTGAAAGACTTTTGGTCATTCTTCTTCATGGCTTCCACCTTTATCAACATAAGGACTTTGTGTGCTTTTCAAGGCCAATTCGACTCAGTCTAACACGAGGATTTCATGTATAAAATCACTGTCTTTTCTCCACTTCTTCATAAAAGATAACAGGATGTTGTATGTAAATGGATCTCGCTGATTGTGGGACGGCATTGTAATTGCAATTTCTTAGGATTTAAGGAATTATAAAGTGGACGTAGGCTTAGTTTGAACCGAACCACTATAAAAATCTCGTGTGTTCCCCGTATTTACTACTTTATCTGCATTCTGTGATCTAAGATTTGTGATTGCTAGGTTTTCACACCACATTCGGGTGTTAGGCCCAGATTTTGGTCTAACATTTTGGCACACTAGGTAGGGGACACATGACAACTTCAACTTCTAGCTTGGATTATTTGGCTATTGTATCGATGGCAATTAAAAGGAAGAAAACTGGAACTTCCTCTCGTGCTGAGGATGTTGACGTTGAAGGCGCAAGGAACAAGGCAAACAAGGGGGCTTCCTCTCATGGGGATCCTTCTGCATACTTGACTAGAGAAGAGATGGATGGAGTTCTCACTGAATTGAGAACCAAAATGGCAAGGCAAGATGATCTTCTCAGGAAATAACAGGAGATGATTGATGGATTCTTCGCTCGGATGGATGGAAGGTCGAGCAACGCTCAACCCACTGGAAATGAATCCACAGAAGCAGCTTGCGCATCACATGGACTGGAGGCAACCCCCTCGCTGTTGGAAATGCTCAAGCTCGACCGACTTCAACTCCCATTTAAATGGACACTGGATCGCAAGCTCATGCTCTACAGCAGGAAGCGGTTCGTGATAAGGCTCCAGGCCTCGATCGGCTCACTCCCTCACTCACGAACCGGCCTCCACGACCCAGGGCCGGGTCAACTCGCCCCCTCGAACCCCGAGATGAGACCCCCATGCTCCATGAACCGGTCCTCACGACCCGCCCCAACAGCTCACCAACTGCTCCGTTCTTCTCTTGCATTTAACGATGGGGGCATCAGCTCTGATTTAGGAAATTTTTAACATCTTTTTGAAGGCAATCGGCTAACAGGTTTGATCGAACGCCTTACAAGAGGCTGCACCTATCAGAATGACGTGGATGACGTCAATCACAATCCATTCACCCAAGATATCAGGAATTCCAGTAATCCCCTGGATTTCAAACTTCCACAACTGAGCCCTACAACGGCAGGACAGACCCTACCGTACATCTCATGCACTACAAACGACATATGGAAGTCCAAATGGCATCGGAAAACATCATGGAAAAATGCTTTTCCCTCTTTTTCACTGATATAGCCACTATGTGGATTCGATAGCTAGAAACTGAATCGATCAACAACTGGGACATGTTGGTCGCACGCTTTACTGAACAATTTCGAGTCCACATTGCACGACCAGAAAACTCCATGTCACTCACTACAACAACAATGTCAGTTGATCGCCCTGAACCATCGATGTTACTGATGGTAGCGATATCCGGTGTCTTGGATAACTCAGAATTCAAAAAATCTTTGTACCGAGACCCACCACGAAATCTCGGCGAATTCTACCTTGAAGCAGATAGATTTATACGGGAAGAGGATGCAACTTCTTAGAAACGCATTCTCGACGTCAACATGCTTAAAGACGGAGGACCGTCTGATACTGGAAAAGACAGGGGAAAAGCTATTGTCAAGAATGTCTGCAACACTCAACCCAGGAGAGGGCCCATATATGAAAAGTGTACTGAACTCAATGCCTCACTCTCAGACATCTACATGGACACAAACAATGCCATCTCCTACCCAAAGCCTCCCAAGAGGGAGCCATCGCAAAGGGAACGCAAATCTGCATATTCCATTATATGGACGGCCATGACACAAATGATTGTAGGCATCTATGTGATCCGACTGAGGAACGGGTTAGACGTGGAGAGCTACCCGAGTACGTGAAAGAACCAATAGCGCCTGCACCTGCTCTGCCACCTCCTGCTCCTCGGAGAAGGAACGAACCTGGATCAAGCTCTCGTGGGCTCATCATCAACTGATCTGGATTAGGTCACTTTGCATTTACTACATTTCTTAGGATTTAAGATATGTTTTTCTTTCTTTAGGTTTTTCGATTGGCTAAATCGGAGTACACACGTATGGGGTTAGGATGTAGCCCCAAAGCATGTTCAGAACTCGATGATAAATCAATCAGGATTTGCTTTGGGTTTGTACTTTAAATTGAATAAGGAAAGACTTTCTGAGCATGGATTATGTTTGGAAAATTTAGTATGGCTTATACTTATCTCAAATCCCTAGGTGCGGATTATGCCTAGGGATGGACTATCTTGTCAGGCTTTGCCAAGTGTAGCTCTATCTCAGTATGAGTATGGATTGTACTCCACTGGACTTCTAAGTATGGATTATACTCAGGAATAATGGATGGTCTCGTTAAGATCTGGAAAAGGAACTCAATAAAACTCGAGTATGGCTTATTCTCAGTTTGAATTTCCTGATATGGCTTATGTCTGGAAGGTTTGGTCCCTCGCCAGGTCTTGGCAGGATGATTCGAACGTCCCTTGAGTATGGTTTTGCTCAATTGAACGCCCAAGCATGGTTTATGCTCGGAAAGGTTAATTCAAGCTATCAGGATTTGACACATCTATTTTGCATTCTTTTTCTATGCAGGTATGGATTATACTTGCAGCTGGCGGGCCCGGCGTTGCCTTGGATTTATTGGATTAACCAGAACACATCTTCCTTCAATCAGCAAGATATGTTCTGGGGGGAAAAATGTTGGCACGCTTTTTAGTCAAAGTTGTCACACATGGAATTTCTGGTTAGCAATGCGATCAAGCGTGGAGAACATCGTCAAAAGACATGAAGCGATTTGGTTGAAGTCGCATCGCAAACAAAGAATGGCCCGAAACTCCTATCAGACGACCTTTATTGGACCCAAAAACATTAATTACGGTTTCTCTATAACTCCCCTAGCCCTTTGAATTGGCTTTAGGTAGAGCTTTCGTTTGGGCAAAACGGACATACGGTTTGGAAGTTATGCCCGTTTCCGTAAACACACACACACGGAACTTGGATTTTGGAATTAGTGACATCCTTGTCGGCTCGCCCCCCTTGGGCTCGCCTACCTCGGCTCATGGGCCACTCAGTTCTGGTGCACCTACCCGACTCGGGGTGCACTCATGGACCACGACCCGCTCGTGATACACCCCGGGGACCACGACCCGATCATCTCGTTAGCATCTCCATGATGACGTCTTGTTCGTCACCCCGGCTCGCAAGCCTCGACCACGAACCGTCTCAGACTGCAGCAGCGTCACGCGGTTTCGACCTATTCTTAAGGCTATTCCTATTCCTATGGACCCGGATCTTATTACCCATGGCATAACACGACTTGGAGAGGATTTCTGGACGTTTTCCACCTCATTTCGAGATTTTTGGGATGCGTGCCACTGTCTCACGAATCGGTATCAGGAAATGGCTATAAATACACCATTCGAAGGCATTTTGAAGGACTTTTGGTCATTTTTCTTCATGGCTTCCACCATTATCAACACAATGACTTTTTGTGCTTCTCAAGGCCAATTGGACTCAGTCTAACATGAGGATTTCGTGTATAAAATCACTCTCTTTTCTCCATTTCTTCATAAAAGGTATAAGGATGTTGTATGTAAATGGACCTCACTGATTGTGAAATGGCATTGTAATTGCAATTTCTTAGGATTTAAGGAATTATACAGTGGACGTAGGATTAGTTTGAGCCGAAGCACTATAAAAATCTTGTGTGTTCCCTGTTTTTACTGCTTTATCTGCATTCTGTGATCTAAGAATTGTGATTGTGAGGTTTTCACTTTGCATTTGGGTATTAGGCCCAAATTTTGGTCTAACACAAGTGTAATAGAATTCCACCACTCCATGGCCCTACCTTATTGATGCAAGCTTTCTCTTAGTTGCATCCTCCAACCCCAAGTTTCCAAAAATATGGACACAAGAATCCATCCACCTCTGAACCTCTTCAGCTGGCTCAGGCCCTTTGAATGGTTTTCCTCCTAGAGATGTATAATCTTTGCACAGCTTCGCAAAATCCACAACCACAGGAACTCACACACCTACATCTATCGTGGCTGCCACTGGAGCGGGTACCCTTCTCATGACTGCTTCCAACATGGCCTTAAACATGGCTGGATAGTCTGGTATACCTCCATTACCCCTTCCAGGCACAACCCCTTCCCTAGCAGTGTGTATTGTAGTTTTTCGACTCATTCTAAATCTGCAAATTAGAATGATTAGCCACTTGCAAGTAACGTTCTAAAGAAGTACAAACACTATTATACTATATAGTATCATAAAATATACATCCAACTGAAATTTATAAGTAAGTCTCTCATACATAATTACATCTTCGAACTTTGGCTAAAATCGTACACCAGAGCTTTGATACCAAATGTGACGACTACAAACATGATATGTGATCACTAACAACATGAAAACGACGATTTTCCTCACAAATTATATAAAACTCCCTAAATCGTGATAAATGAATATATGCACATAATTATGGATCTATCTTGCATAAACATACGAAATAGCATAGGAAATACCAACTGTTAAACCTTAAAACATCAAATTCCTTTCCAATAGCATAGGCTCCACAAACTGAACAACCAACTGCTAAACCTTAAAACAATGATTTCTCCCAAACCGCTAAGCCAAATCTTTATTGTAACCATTCTACGGAAAGGCAATCATCATTTCCTTTCCAATGGCACAGGTCTCACCATCCGATTCGACCTGAGTCAAAAGCTAAGCCTTGTACAAGACTGACAGGGGCAAAATGGTCACAATCAAAATTGGTAAAAATTGTGGACATGTCTCACTTCCCCATAAGTAACACATTAAAAGATGAGAATGATCTAATCCTTAGGGAATAAAATAAAAATATTTTACGATTCTCCTATACGTAAAATGCGGGCTGTTACACGTACTTAAACATGGTTTAGTTCCCAAAGTCTCTTGAAAACTCTGCCAAAATCCACTCATGAACAATGGATCTCGATCACTTACTATGCTCTTCGGGATACCATGGAATCGAACTATCCATTTAATATAAAGCTCAACCAACATCGATGTTGTCTTAGTCGATTTGACAGGAATAAACCTTGCCCTCTTGGTCAAATGGTCCACTATGACTGTGATACCCAATGTTCGTTAATGTCACTCTTTATCAGTATGCATTAAGTTTCGTGAAGCGTTATAGGTAAACAGAAATAGAATTTCACAAGATAGATATATAAAATAGCAGCGGAAATTTAAAAATTTATTTCTTAACAGAAAACACCATGGTCTCAAAATCCAGTTACAACATCAGACCAAATTTCTGGAACAAAATACATCAAATAAAAACATCTGTCATGCGCTAAAAACCATTAGAGTATAGAAATGAAAAATATAATCCCTAGTAATATCCATACTAAAGTAGACAAGTAGTCAAAGAGATACATCGAAGCAGATCCAAATTCAAGCAGAAATATAAGAGAGAACCCAAATCATGCTTGAGCATTCCTACCCTAAGAACCTAGGGGGAAGGAAGAGATAGAAAAGGAAACAAAACGGGTCAGACATAAAGTTCGGCGAGTCCACTGACTTTTATCACATAAAGAAGCAAAAGTATTATGACAGGCATATAAACTGGATGAGAGATAACAGTATCATATAACAGGTATAACAGACCGAACAGAATTGACAGAATAAACAGAATAGGTTATGCTTCCCAATACTTATATCTACTCCAATACTAGTATGACAGATATGTGACGGGATTAGATATCCCCTAATCGCTCAACAGAAATAGAATGATCCCAACAGAAACATAATGGTAGTTATAAGTGTATTCTAGTAACGGGTTTTATCCCAAACAGAAATAACCGGTACCTAAACAGAAATAACGGGTGTTACCCCCAAATAGAAATACAGGTACCCCACAGAAACAGACAGGGCTAGATGTACCTTAATTACTACCCCACAATCGATCGTCTCCCTAACTCGTAAACACCTTGTGTCCGCCCCACAATAGGGTGTATTACTCCCTAAAGTGGAAACCTACAGAAGGACATAGACCTATTTATTGGTGCTACAACGGCTTATTTTCCTAGACAAGCCGGATCAATGCACGCACATACTCCATTGGAACGTGCCCATACAAACCACCTTTTAGATGAACCTCTTATAATCAATTCAATATGCGTGCCCTGGCCCTTACCTAGTGTGAAGCCCCCGTTCAATACCAGAATGGGATACTGACTGATCTGGGTCCCACACAGCATATGATACAAATCAAAACCCCAAACTTGTGTCCCCCAATTAACTAGAACTTTTAACGGGCTAAACCTACAGATTATCAGGTTCACCTAAACCCTACATATTAACAGGTTAAGTTTCACAAGTTAACAGGTTTATTTAACCCCAACAGATTAAACAGGTTTAGATAACCCTAACAGGTTAAACCAGTATATATAACCCTAACAGAATTAAACAGGTTTCATGGGTTCTTTACAATCCCATTAACATGTTTCGCTTAATCTTAAATTAAGCCTACAGATTCATATGCCCCAAATCCCAGTCATGATTCACAATATAACATATACCCCTAAATTTTTAGTCATATTTCATAGTATAGGCAATTCCCCCAAGTTATCTTTCCCAATCATTCCCCCAATTTATCCCAATTTCGTTTGTACGCATATTTCAAGGATATTGGCCTAGGCTCGAAGGTAGACTAGGCTATAAAAATAAAAAGGGAATGAGAGAGAGAAGAACTGAATAGGTATATATAAAAAATAAGCATATAATAACAGAGATGGGCATATGATAGCAGAAATAGGCATATAAGACCTGAACAGTAGATCAGGTGTACAGAAGAACACATGTAATAGCAGAACTATTTAGGTATGAATCAGGTTCTTTACAGGTATAGATTTAGATCCAGATTTATAAACATATCCGGGTTACTATTAAATTTTTATATCTAAAAGTAACATGAACTCACAGAGATTGGATCTAAAGAACAGAGGATAATTTGCATAAGTGATTCTTGCGTATATAGCCTGTTGTTGAAGAAGATAGGCGAATTCAATCCAAGCAGAAGCAACATTTCATTGTCTCCATTGTTATAGGTGTAGAAAAAAAATAGAAATGTTGTCCTATATATAGCCTTCCTTTAACGAACCCGGTCAAAAAAATGTCCAGAAATGCTCAGAGAATTCGGCCAGATCCCGGTTGGGTCGACCCACATGGCCTTGGGTCAACCCACAGGTCGACCCTACCCAGGCATGGGTCGGACCCAACAAATCTAGTTCCCTCTTAATTTTGCTACTTGTTGTTTGAATTATTTTGAAAATTTTTAGTTGCTTGTATTCATGTATATTTTTTTATGCATATACAAACTTCTAACCTTTATTACTACCTCATACGATGTCCGTTTTACGCAAACTCGGAGTCTGTCTTAAGCAGAATTCCGAGACGAACACAATGTTGTAGCCCATTTTACTTAATTCCCACAATTTTTAGTATTCTTTAGTTTAAAATTTTAATGTCTTTTAAAATTGCGAGGTGTTGCATTCTCCCCTACTTAACAGATTTCGACCCCAAAATCTCCAAGTTAAGAAGAATGTTTATCCTAACATCCATAAACCATCTACTCATCCATCAATCACAAGCATCCATTGTCCTTAAGAGATTTCTAATGTTTATATGAACGTTTGCAAAGGTGTGTGTATATGTCCCCATGCTAATGCGAAAAATCAGGCTGTCTATTGATTCAGTAAACCTCCTTAATGCAATGTACGTTAGTGCTATGAATCCAACATGTATGCAAATAGTCCTAGTATATCGTGTAAACGCTATATGTGTGCACAATCATCCATCCAAATGCAACATCCATATTAGGATACACCAACTTCCATCCATGAAAATTTAAAATACACACACATCCTTATGCAATATGAGAGTGCTTTGAGCAGATCTAGTGCTTAGTGTGTGTATATGCATCCACGAGCAACCTCTAGCAAACACTTGCATCCTCAAACATAACATGTCTCAAACACATGTTTACACCCATTGGTTCCCTAACTAAAGGTAGAAGATTCGATCGATAGGATATACTTAAATGATAGAAGCAAGTATGAATAAAAGCTTGGAAAAATAAGTTAAGAGCATACCCTTGAAAAGAAAAGGGCATGAAGCACGAATCTTGTCTTCAGTCTCCCAAGTTGCATCTCCGCGGTCTTCTCCCCATTGAACTTTCATCAACTTGACCTCTCGGTTGTGAATCTTCTTAACCTATGATCCAAGTATACGGGTAGGAACTCGTCTAACTGTCACCTCTCGTTCTACCTCTACTTCCTCAAGCATGCTCGGCTTGACTACCTCTTTTGTATCGTGCACACACTTCCACAAATGAGAAACGTGGAAAACATCATGAAAGCCCTCCAATCTCTTTGGTAGTCTCACCCTACGGGCCATTTTTCCTATCCTTTCCACTGTGGGAAATGACCCTGTAAACCTTGGTGCCAATTTCCCTATAGATCCAAAGCAAACCACATTCCTCAGAGGTGATACTTGATGAAAACCATGTCTCCCACCTCAAACTCAATATCGGTCCTTCTCTTATCTATGTAGGACTTCTACCTGTCTTGAGTTGTCTTCATGCGTTTACGGATAAAATCTACCTTTTCTGAAGTTTTTCTAATCATCCTCGGTCCAAGTAGAAGCCTATCAATAGACTCCTGCCAATAAGTCGGTGATCTACAAGGTCGTTTGTACAATGCTACGAAGGGTGCCATACCTATACTAGCCTGATAACTATTGTTGTAGGCGAACTCAACCAATGGAAGATACTCCTCTCAAGTCCCTCCGAAGTCTAGGATACACAGCCTCAAAAAGATTCTCAAGAACTCTATTTACCCTCTCAGTCCGCCCATCCGTCTGAGGGTGATATGTGGTGCTCAAACATAACTATGTACCTAATACCTCTTGCAAGCTCTTCCAGAACTCACTAGTGAAGATGGGGTCATGATCACTAACTATGCTAGAAGGTAATCCATGTAAACGGACTATCTCACAAAGATAAACTGATGCTAACCGTGTTATCATTCTCTTACTCTTAATAGGAATGAAATGAGTGCTCTTAGTAAGCCTGTCAACTATAACCCAAAAACTGGTATTGCCCTTCCTTGATCTTGGTAAACCATTGATGAAAACCATAGAGACGCTCTCCCACTTCCACTATGGGACCTCCAAAGGATGAAGCAATCCTGTCGGGCTTCCTTTGTTCAGCTTTAACTTGCTGGCAAACTAAACATTGAGAGATGAACTCCGCTGCATCTTTCTTCATCCCAGCCCAAAAGAAAACCCTCTTCATATCTCTGTGCATATTATCACTGCCCAAATGGATAGTCATCCTAGAATGATGGGCTTCCTCAAGGACTGTCTTCAACAGACTCCCAACTCAAAGAATACAAAGCCTTCTATCCCGTCTCAACCACCCTCTATCATCCGTGGAATATCTACTAAGGTAACTAGAAGTCTTCCCTCTACTTAGCCTATCCAAGATGTCTGCTGTCTTTGGGTCCTCTCACTTTGAAGATCCTATCTGATTTATGATCCGTAGATAGTCATCCCAGAATGATGGGCTTCCTTAAGAGTAGGTTGCACCTCTAAGGATGCCAATAAAAAGGTGTAAGATCCGTAGATAGCCTAAAATCAAAGGTAGATATGTACTCCAAGCTCCGCCTCTCTACGAATAGAGGACTCAAAGTCAACCTATGTCTACTCTTGCCAAGGGTATATGCAATCTCAAAATCATAGGACGCTAGGAACTCCATCCATCTCTGTTGTCTCAAGTTGAGGTCCTTTTACGAGAACAGATACTTGAGAGATTTATGATTCGTGTACAACCCGAACCTCTCTCCAAGTAGATAATGTCGTCAAGTCCTAAGCGTAAACACTATAGCAGCCAACTCCAAATCATCAGTAGGGTAGTTCTTCTCATGAACTCACAGTTGTCTACCACCGTAGCATACTACCCTTCCCTCTTACATCAAGATGGCACCAAGTCCTGTACCACATGCACCAGTGTACACTATGAACCCTTTGTTCCCATCAGCCAAAGTCAAGACTGGGGCTGTTGTCAAAGACCCTTTCAAGAGCTGAAAAGCATCCTCATGGTCAATGCTCTAAGAAAAGGTCAGATTCTTCTTACTCAGTCTGGTGAGAGGGTGTAATGTCCCATATTTTTGGTGACCAAATATTTAATTTATTATTTTAAATATTACATTTGGAATATTAATGAATTTTAATATTTATTGTGTTTATTGAAAACGAAGTTTGAACATTAAATTTATATATAATATAAATCGAGCTCGAAATGGCGCGATAGTTCGTAATATTGAATTTTAGACTTCAATTGAATATACAGGATCCGATTTAAGTTGGATTTCTGTGAAATAAGAAACGTTTGGATCTTGTTGGTTATGTTTTCATATAAAAGAAAAAAATCGAGATTTTGTGCAATTGATTGTTAGTTATATCCAAATCAAATTTTAAAATGGTCGCTATGGAAATCGTTATTAAAATATAACGTTTATTTATTGAAATAATAGGGTTTTAATATAATTTAGACACCGTCTTGACTCGAAATTGACGATATCGAGTTGTATAACTTTATGATAATTTTATTTGGATGAATATGATGATATTAATTTATTATTAATTTTATTTGAATTATTTTCAATTTAAATAATATTTTATTCGATATTATATAAGCGTTAAAAATAGCCATTTTTGCAAACTGTCTCAATTTTCGATGAAATTGGTTTCATGGGAACTGTATTGTTAAATTATAGTAAGAAAATCAAATTTCATGGAAAATCGATGTCATATGTGACTTCGGTGGCCAAAAACGTCTTTATTTCTATTTAGTTGTTTGGTTTATTTAGACAGGGGTAACTTTTAACGAATAAACGACTGGTCAAATAAACTCCAAATTTAACAAAACAAGATTCATTGGATCCGTTAGGGAGAGGTCTAGTAAAACGTCAAGGTCTCATATTTTTTTGGGTTTTTTCTGTAATTATAGAAATTTTTAACGCTTGATTTTTCATCAATATTTATAAAGTGCTTTTCACAAACGACCTTGAAATTCGACGAAACCTATCCCATTGGGTCCATAATATTTTTTTATGCCAGGATTATGTATTTTATCTCGAATTTGAAGTCATATGGGTTGTTAATTTTACGAAAAGCTCTAGGCAAGTTTCATATACAATAAAATAATAATATTTTGTCCCACTCTTTGTGTGTATATATATATACATATATATATATATACATATATATATATACATATATATATATATATATCACGTTTGCACTACAACCCTAATTTGTTTTGGCCATTGTCAAACAACGTCTGCGCCTCCATTTTCCAATTCAACGGCCACGAAAAACTCCCATTCCTCCGTCGATCTATCTCCAAATCCATTTGCTTATTTCAGTTTTCTTCAACTACATAAATCTAGATCTCAACGTGACCTTCACATTGACCGGCTACCATGGAATCTAACTCAACAAGGTGGCCATAAATTTGCTAGAAGGTAGCGACGCTTGGAGGGGTCCTACAGGTGGGTGGCGCGACGGGATGAGGCGAGGCTGGGGTCGATAATTAAGGGAAGTCTGGCACAGCCTCTGGTGGCATCTGATGAGGCACAGGTCGAGGAACGGAGGTGCGGCAGCTTGGATTCTCTTGATGTGGAAGTGCGAACGAGTGAAAGGTGGAAGGGGGTTCAACATAACATTATATAGGAAAAATAAAGAAGGTAGTAAGAAGGGTGGTTGGTCTTTTTAAGTACTGGGATGGAATGGTGGGAGTTATGGCAACAGGAAGGAAGCGTAAACTTGGGGTTTGGTGCAGAAGTCTGGACGAGGTGAAGTTGGCTAGGTGTCAACGTGAGTGTGTGAGTTATATATCTGGAACGGTGGAAACAAAATGTCAACATGGAACAAACAAACTAGGCATGACAATATGGGTTAGCTTGGAAGGAAGTGGGTCAGTGTTTTTAGCAAGGCAGTCTTTATATGAACGGTTCAAAGAAGAAATTAAATTGGGTTCGGGTTTCATGATCAAAACAAAAGCTTGGTGAGATACTGAACGTGTGACATAGCGAAATAGAAAGGAGACGGCCAAAATAACATTGTTGTGGACGATCAGGTAGAGGAAAATAGAGATTTAAGCAAAACAATTGGGCCTTATATTTTATACCCATGTGCTTAGTTTTACTTTAAACTGTTACATTAGAAATTGAGTATATAATTAAATTAAAGATTAGTTTTAAACTAAGTAAAATTAGGAATTTATTAAATAAGTATTATAAGTCTAATGGCCACCCAATATTTAACTCGTCATTTTGTGAAATAGAATAGTCCAATGTTTTAAAAAGAAACGTAAAGATATTTTAAATAATTTAGTTTAAAAGTTAACTGATAAATGTATAACTGGTGATATAGTTAGTTAATTTAGGAATTAATAGTTAATTTAAATTGTATAACTTATATGATTATAATTCATGCATATATGAACAGAATCAGACAAACCAAGATACGGTGGAATCATCTCGGCAAGGTCTACGCTATGGAACATAATTGGACGCGATTGGAATCAACTAGATTTCTCAGTTAGATTAAACGCTTTTTTAATTAAACTGAAATGAGTCGTTTAAACAGCGAATCAAATCAAAGTGAGTTAAACTCACTTAGTATTTCCCACTTATATTTTATATAAGTCGGGTTTTTATTTTGTGTGCTATGGCTGTCAATGGTTGATTGTTTGTTGTTTGTTAATTTTGTATTCATATATTGTTTGAATTTCTAAAAGTAAACGGTGTTTAATTTCAGTGAAAACTAGTTCATTAATTTAACGATTGGACCCAATAAAGATAACTTATCTTGTTGGTCACGTTTATAAAATAAACGTGTTTAATTGTTTGAATTGTTTGTTAATTGAGTGATGCTAAATAGTCGTTATTTATTGTTATTGAAATTATCAGTTAAATTGATTTGAATAATATTGCTTGAAATAAACTATGTGAATATAGGGAAGGACAGGTTGGAAGGATCCAACGGGATTCCTCAATTATATTTAATGTTATTTATTTCCATATCATCATTATATGAACTATTTTGATTGAATGATTGATTTAAATTGTTGACCGTTGACCTGAAATTCAACAATTGTTTTGTTTGTACCAATGAGTAATACTGGTTGAGTAATTGGCAGCATATGGCCTATAAATCAATCGTTTTTCCAAATATCAACTTACCGTCAGGTGAATCGACGAAATGAAGTTATAAAAATTATTTTATAACTGGAGATAGATTTTTAAATCTGTATTTTGAATAAAAGTTTGTTAAAAGAAAATAAATAATTATTTTTATTAAATAAGTTTATAATCAATTATTAACTGATTTTATAAAGTAAATTCTGATAATAACCAAATTTATAAGCAAATGAACAAAAATTAACCAAGCGGTTAAGAGTTGAATATTTATTTTTTTAAGAGACAATTAAACAAAATTATTTAAATTAATTATATTATTAATTAAATTAAATAAAGGACTAATAGGAACTGGTTAACAAGATAACCATGATTTGAATTGACGAAGTCAAAGTTTTAACTACAACTGATTATTAAATTAGTCTATTTTGAATTAATGTAATGAAATAGATAAAAGAATATGTGTTTTAATTTTAATAAGATTTTAAAAAGGAATTGACTATTTATTTTAGTTAGTAAAGAAACTAACTACTTTTACAGTAGTTAATGTTTGATGTAAATTATTATGTTAATAATAATTTAAGAGATTACTTCTTATTTGAAATTCATTTAAAAAGCAATCAGAGTGAAAATGAAATCTAATTGAATTTTGGAAGGAGTTTATGAACAGGTTTATATTTAAAACCCGAGTTTATATAATGAAATTATAAAAGGAATTTTTAGCAAATCTGATAACTTAAACCAAATATTTATTTAATATTTGAAAGTAGGAAAAAGGAGATTGAGAAATTTGGAAATGGTATGAAATGTTTAACTAAGTGAGATTTATTTCCGAGGTTCGGGATGTGATATTCCGAATTTCGGAATGTTAAGTGAAGTCGAGTGTATAAGCTAAGTAAAGATTTTGGAAATGACAACGAGTATGAGTTTTCGTAAATGATTTACAAACGATTTTGTAAATGGAAATTAAGAGTTTAAAAATGTAATCAAAATATTAGTTGTCGATACTAATTTATAAATGGAATTTGTAAATGAAGTAAAAGTTTTGAAATGAAATTTTTACGTTTGTTATAGATGATAAGCTGAATTGTTTCGATAATATATATATATATATAAGAGGATTTGTAAGAGATGTCAATATAAGAGCTATAAAAGTTATAAATGTCAGATTTATAAAGATATTTACATATGATTTTGTAAAAGATAGTTATATTAGTTTTGTTAAAAACAGTTATATATGATTTAAAAGAAATATGGTATTGTTATTACAAACAGGTTCAAGAATGTTTATACCGAGATGTTGAAGAAAATTTATAAAAGAATTCTATTTATAATGGAGTCGAAACTCGAGTATAATACTATAAAGGATTAATAAGAGAAGTATAATATTAGTTTACTTAATAATAATTAAGTAAACATTGTTGATATTTAAATAAGGTTTTCAAAGGCAACGTGTGATTAAAATAACTTCTACCTATTCTAAAGACATGAATGTTAGTTGTCAAGGTCTGAGAGGTAAATAAAATACCCCATCTTGAACGACTATACGATTATCCAAGAATGGTATTAGTTTATAAATGAGAGAAATTGAGGGAAACATAAGTTATGATTTGCGTAAATAATGTTATAAACTGTATTCGGAAAGTTTATAAGAGAATGAAATGATTTCAAGAATATTCTTATTTATAATAAGAAGTAAGACGTAAACTCCAATATAAGAAGATTTAAAAAATATAATTAACAGATGTTTAATTAAAGAGGCCAAGTAATGTGGAGTACTGAATCAATAAACTCATTTCATTCACATGATTATTTACTTGATAGTTAAATAACCAACTATCAAATCTAGCCAAATACGATTGTTGGTATGGAAAGACCAGGATCGAATTTATATTCGAAAACCATTCTGAATTATCAAATATGTGAAGATGCAAATTGAAGATGGAGAAATTGAAGACCGTGGATCTTCATAAACGGAAGAACCGTTGGTTGGATTTCTTTGGTTTAGCGACCGGAGATATTTTGACTTGGGATTTTGTCATGATTGAAATCTGCGGATTGCAAGGACTACTTGCTACTGATCCTTAGGGTGATACCTATATATGATGTGTTAAGAGGGTGCTTCGGTTCATCCTGTTCCTGGATGACTTGTATGGACGAGTGTCTAATAAAGTATTTCCAAAGGGGTCACGTACATTGATTTCTCTAAACGTACCAGTTGATGACGGAGAAATGTACATTCTCTTATTAATTTGAGTATTTTTATGGGCGTCAATTAGTGATATCTAGCAGTTCTGACGATGTGACATTCAAAGTCGACGGAGATGTGATGTTTTAAAGGATAAGCTTAACCTCTAGCCTCATCAGCTGGGAAATGGCATAAAATCAGGTAGGTCGCATGGCCATGTGGGTCGCACCTATCAAAAGGGTATATCATTACCTGATCTGGTGAAATCAAGTGCCTTCGGTTGTCCCTTTTATTTTTATATGTATGCTATCGGTTTGGTTGGCTGACCCCCAACCGTGGTAATGATATATTTGGTACTCTCAAAGTATAGTGAGGGGTCAATCATGTTTAGCCTGGGTTGCAAGATGTTTTTGTTGAACCCCAATGTATTCATATATAGAGGTACATTGTTGGGAAGGTGGTTCTATATCTTGCCAGGAAATCCATTCTCCAATAAGGGCCTGCGGTTTTGATAGTATACTATATATGTAGAGCGTGAGATGCAAGCCATCTACTAGATTGATATTTATTTGTATTTCGACAGTATTATAATATCAGAAAAGATATTGATTTCAAAAATATTTTGGGTTATCATAAAGTAAAAACCGTCTGTATTTATGTTTGGATTGGGTCTTATGATTATCGTTTTCTTTCGAAAAGATTTTGACTTTAAAATCAACTTGTGTGATACCTATAAACTTAATGTGTTTTTCTTACTCTAGTTAACCAGACTGACCCGTCGTTTGTAATGCTCAGGTTAGACCGGGTCGTACAGGTTCAGGTTACCAGATGCTGTGAAGTCCAGAGACGAACTAGAGATGTTCAGACGTATGATATTTGATTATTATTCCCCTGTGTGTTGTATATGGGGACAAGTTATTATAACTGTCCAGATGTGTGATGTACTCTGATGATTGCAAGCATTATTTCAAAGCTCTTTATAAAGATTTATTTATATATTATATTTTGTCCCGCTGCGATGTGAGACTCTGTGTTGTGCTATTAGTTCTTCTTCTTCTTCTATTCTAATATTTCTTTCTTTCTTATCTCACCCTTTAATTTCTTTCTAATAACGTTCCTGTGTTTTCGAGTCTTGAATGTTCGACATGATGTTTTTGTGTCGATTTTCTGGGTCGAAAATTCTCGGGCCATTATAGTGGTATCAGAGCTATTCGCTTAGTAATAACCTTGGCTCTGTGGTATAACTCGATAGAGATGGGATTAGCAATATCCTGGATTGAGTTTGAGTGTGTGTGTGTGTGTATATATATATATGAGAGTGTATTTGTAATTTTTATAAAGATGTTTTGTATTGTGTAGTTTGACCGGTTCAAGTGTTGAGAAGCATTGAATTGGTAATGGATACAATATTGTTTTGTAAAGAGGGTAAATGAAATAATTTTACCTAAATATATGTATTTTTGTATAGACAAGAAATAACTTTTTCAAATCATTGAGATATTGTGGGTTGATTAATTTGAATGGAGTTCAAATTGGATTAAAAATTTGAATTGGAACTTCACATGGTTAAGTGAAATTAAGTTAATAATGATATTGGAGTTAAATTAAATAAATTGGAATTTTGTTTGAATGAATAATAAATAGAAGTCAATTGGATATTAACCGATTGATGTTCAAATTTGTTAAACCAAAATAAATATTAATATTGAATGTAAATTCAGTTGATTTGGTTGTGTATTGGTTGTTGATTTTGAATTTGTTTGTTGTTGGATGGTAGATTGTTTGAATAGAAATAATCAACAATTTAATGGAGCTGAATAAATTCCAGTATAATTAAATTGGAATGGAAATGCATATGAACTTAAATTTATGATTTAACCATGTATTTGAAAATGAATTGATACTTCATGTTTTATTTTGGAGATTGGTGTTGTTATGCTTGTTGATTAATGAAATATTGTTTAAGAATTTCATATATCTGTTACTTATATGTTGAATTGAGTTAAGTACAGGTAGCTGAAGGCCTAAGGGCTGATTTTGGTTGGATATATCACACGTTAACTGAGCTAGTATGCTCAATAGCGCTCGTAAAAGGTATGCCTACGCAAAAATATAAATTTTGGGTTATGATTTTGTTTTTCGATCTTGTGGGTCGATGTATATATATTATTTGTTCCTGCGATGTCGCGGATGTCACTCCGTACAGGGGAGACTCAGCCGAATTTTTCCGGGAATTCAAAATGTTAGAAAATTTTCGATATTTTTCAAAATTTTAATTTACCATAATAAATTAGTGGTCAATTTAAAATAAATTGGATTTTAAAGATAAAGTGATTTGTAACAGTTTTCTTACATTAGTAATTTCGGGGATGAAACTCTTTCAAGGGGGGAAGAATGTAATATCCCGTATTTTTTGGTAATTAAATATTTAATTTAACTTATTATTTTTTATATTACATTTGGAATATTAATGAATTTTAATATTTATTTCGTTTATTGAAAACGAAGTTTGAACATTAAATTTATTTATAATATAAATCGAGCTCGAAATGGCGCGACAGTTCATAATATTGAATTTTGAACTTTAATTGAATATACATAATCCGATTTAAGTTGGATTTCTGTGAAACAAGAAACGTCTAGATCAACTTGTTGATTATAATTTTCATATAAAAGAGAAAAATCGAGATTTGGTGTTATAGATTATTTGTTATATCCAAATCAAATTTTAAATGGTCGCTATGGAAATCGTTATTAAAATATAACGTTTATTTATTGAAATAATAGGGTTTTAATATAATTTGGACACCGTCTTAACTCGAAATTGATGATATCGAGTTGTATAACAATATGATAATTTTATTTGGATGAATATGATGATATTAATTTATTATTATTTTTATCTGAATTATTTTCGAATTTAAATAATATTTTATTCGATATTATATAAGCGTTAAAAATAGCCTTTTTTGTAAACGGTCTCTGTTTTCGATGAAATTAGTTTCATGGGAATTGTATTCTTAAATTATAGTAAGAAAATCAAATTTCATGGCAAACGGTGTCATATGTGACTTCGGTGGCCAAAAACGTCTTTGTTTCTATTTAATTGTTTAGATTATTTAGACAGGGGTAACTAATAATGAATAAACGACTGGTCAAATAAACTCCAAATTTAACAAAACAAGATTCATTGGATCTGTTATGAAGAGGTCTAGTAAAACGTCAAGTCCTCATATTTTTTGGATTTTTCTGTATTTATAGGAATTTTTAACGCTTGATTTTCCATCTATATTTATAAAGGGCTTTTCACAAACGACCTCGGAATTCGACGAAACCTATCCTATTGGGTCCGGAATATTTTTTATGCTAAGATTAGGTATTTTATCTCGAATTTGAAATCATATGGGGTGTTAATTTTATGAAAAGCTCTAAGTAAGTTTTATATACAATAAAATAATAATAATTTGTCCTACTCTTTGTGTATATATATGTATATATAACGTTTGCACTACAACCCTAATTTGTTTTGGTCGTGGTCAAACAAAGTCTGCGCCTCCATTTTCCAATTCAACGGCCACGAAAAACTCCCATTCCTCCGTCGATCTATCTCCAAATCCATTTGTTTATTTCAGTTTTCTTCAATTACATAAATCTAGACCTCAACGTGACCTTTGCATTGACCGGCTACGATGGAATATAATTCAACATGGTGGCCATAAATTTGCTAGAAGGCAGCGACCTTCGAGGGGTCCTACAGGTGGGTGGCACGACCGGATGAGGCGAGGCTGGGTTTGATAATTGAGAAAAGTCTGGCGTAGCCTCCGGTGGCATCTGATGAGGTGCGGGTCGAGGAACGGAGGTGCGGCAGCTTGGATTCTCTTGATGTGGAAGTGCGAACGGGTGAAAGGTGGAATGGGGTTCATCATAACATTATATAGGAAAAAAAAGAAGGTAGTAAGAAGGGTGGTTGGTCTTTGTATGTACTGGGATGGAATGGCAGGAGTTATCGCAGTTGGAAGGAAGTGTAAACTTGGGGTTTGGTGTAGAAATATGGACGAGGTGAAGTTGGCTAGGTGTCAATGTGAGTGTGTGAGTTATATATCTGGAATGGTGGAAACAAAATCTCAACATGGAACAGATAAACTAGGCACGGCAGTATGGGTTAGCTTGGAAGGAAGTAGGTCAGTGTTTTTAGCAAGGCGGTCTATATACGAACGGTTCAAAGAAGAAATTAAATTGGGTTCAGGTTTCAAGATCAAAACAAAAGCTTGGTGAGGTTCTGAATGTATGACACATCGAAATAGAAAGGAGACGGCCAAAATAACGTTGTTGTGGACGATCAGGTAAAAGGAAACAGAGATTTAAGCAAAACAATTGGGCCTTATATTTTATACCAATGTGATTAGTTTTACTTTAAACTATTACGTTAGAAATTGAGTATATAATAAAATTAGAGATTAGTTTTAAACTAAGTAAAATTAGGAATTTATTAAATAAGTATTATAGTCTGACGGCCACCCAATATTCAACTTGTCATTTCGTGAAATAGAACAGACCGATGTTTTAAAAAGAAACGTAAAATATTTTAAATAAGTTAGTTTAAAAGTTAATTGTTAATATATAATTGGTGATATAATTAGTTAATTTAGGAATTAATGGTTAATTTAAATCGTATAACTTAAAATGATTATAACTCATGCATATATGAACAAAATCAGACAAACCAAGATACGGTGGAATCATCTCGGCAAGGTCTACGCTATGGAACAGAAATGGACGCGATTGGAATTAAATAAATTTCTCAATTAAATTAAATGCTTGTTTAATTTAACTAAAATGTGTCGTTTAAACAGCAAATCAAATCAAGGTGAGTTAAACTCACTCAGTATTTCCCACTTACATTTTATATGAGTCGGGTTTTTATTTTGTGTGCTATGGCTGCCAATGGTTGACTATTTGTTGTTTGTTAATTTTATATTCATATATTGTTTGAATTTATGAAATTAAACGGTGTTTAATTTTAGTGAAAACCAGTTTGTTATTTTAATGATTGGACCCAATAAAGGTAACTTACCTTATTGGTCACGTTTATAAAATAAACTTATTTAATTGTTTGTTAATTGAGTGATGTTAAATAGTGGTTATTTACTGTTATTGAAATTATCAGATAAATTGATTTGAATAATATTGTTTGAAATAATCTATGTAGATACAGGGAAGTTCAGGTTGGAGGGATCCAAAGGAATTCCTCAAATATATTTAATATTATATATTTCCAAATCATCATTATATGAACTGTTTTGATTGGATGACTGATTTAAATTGTGGACTGTTGACCTGGAATTCAACAATTGTTTTGTTTAAACAAATGAGCAATATTTGTTGAGTATTGGCAGTATATGGCCTATAAATCAATGGTTTTTTCAAATATCGACTTACCGTCAGGAGAATTGATGAAATGAAGTTATAAAATTTATTTTATAACTAGTGACAGATTTTTAAATCTATATTTTGAATAAAAGTTTGCTAAAAGAAAATAAATATTTATTTTTGTTAAATAAGTTTATAATCAATTATTAATTGATTTTATAAAGCAAATTCTGATAATAACCAAATTTATAAGCAAATGAACAGAAATTAACTAAGCGGTTAGGAGTCGAATAGTTGTTTTTTAATAAACAATTAAACAAAATTATTTAAATTATTAATTAATTTAAATAAAGGACTAATAGGAACTGGTTAACAAGATAACCGTGATTTGTATTGACGAAGTCAACAGTTTTAACTAGAACTGATTATTAAATTAGTCTATTTTGAATTAATGTAATGAAGTAGATAAACGAATACGTGTTTTGTTTTAATAAGATTTTAAAAAGGAGTTGACTATTACTTTATTTAATAAAGAAATTAACTAATTTTATAGTAGTTAATGTTTAAAGTAAATTATTATGTTAATAATAATTTAAGAGAATACTTCTTATTTGAAATTCATTTATAAAGCAATCGAAGTGAAAATGAAATCGAATTGGATTATGGAAGGAGTTTATGAACGGGTTTTAATATAAAACCCTAGTTTATATAATGAAATTATAAAAGGAATTTTTTAGCAAATCTGATAGCTTAAACCAAATATTTATTAAATATTTGACAGTAGGATAAAGGAAATTGAGAAATTTGGAAATGGTATGAAATGTTTAATGGAGTGAGATTTATTTCTGGGGTTCGGGATGTGATATTCCGAAGTTCGGAATGCTAAGCGAAGTCAAGTGTATAAGCTAAGTAAAGATTTTGGAAATGACAACGAGTATGAGTTATTGTAAATGATTTACAAACGATTTTGTAAATGGCAATTAAGAGTTTAAAAATGTAATCGTAATATTATTTGTTGATACTAATTTAAAAATGGGAATTGTAAATGAAGTAAAAGTTTTGAAATGAAATCTGTAACGTTTATTACAGATGATAAGCTGAATTGTCTCGGTAAATCCTGTTCTCCTTCAAAAATAGCGATAGCTCTCCCATCCTCCTCGAGCCAAACAATTCCTTAAATCCCTCATCCACCACGTCCAATCGCAAATCCAGATCTGCCGCCTGAGTCGTTACCTCCTCCTCCAGATCCTCCACCTCAACTACCTCAACAATCATCCACTTCCCCTTCGGCCCAACCGCTTCCTCTAGTTAAATGGTCTTCACTCTTTGGATCCAAGCCTCGAAGCGCTGGTGACTATACTCCACCAGCAATCAAGCTAAAGTATAAAGGCAACAACTTAATTCCTACCGAAGATATTGTTGTAGCTAGTGTTGAAGTTTGGAGTGAATACATTACGGGGTATTTCGTGGACTACCCTCTTTCTTACACTGTTGTTGTAATGCATTTGAAACGACACTGTAATTCCCGTGGATCTATCAAGGTAATGTCTAACGGCCATTCGTTCTTTTTCCTGCTTTCTGATTATGAGGATAGGAAGCGTATCTTAGAAGCGGATCCAGTAGTTATTAGAGATAAAGTCTTTATTTTTCAAAAGTGGGACGTTAACATGGTGAATACTGGAAAAGGTATTAAAAAGGTCCTTGTTTGGATAAAAATGTATAATCCCCCAATGGTATCTTGGTCGAAAATTGGGATATGTTGGTTAGCTTCACATATAGGAAAGTTTCTCTACATGGATCGAGCGACTGAGAGCTTGGATTGGCTTGGTTATGCGAAAGTAATGGTGGAAGTTACACCTGAAAGTGAACTGCCAACAATGATCTCTTTCATTCTTCTGGATGGCACAGAACACTTTATTAATGTGCATATGTCTGGAAACCGGAAATCTATCATACATGTAAGAGTTTTGGTCACCCAGCAGCTAAATGTCCTTCCAACTTGGATGCTTCGATGATCACGAATACCAGTAAAACCGTTAAAGGCAAGCACAATTTAAAAACGGGTCAGGTTAGCGAGCAAGTAGTTGGTGGAAATTTGGATCCCAATCATCATCGAGTCCCACTCTCTACCAATGTACCTAAGTCTAGAGTGTAGAATACAAATCAGCAGGAATGGATAAGAGTGAATGGTGCGAATGCTAACAGAGCTGTTGATGCTGATGTTTTCAGTAGTGTGGATTCAAATGTGCTCACTGGTAATAGGTTCGACTGTTTGAACAATGTTAATGTAGATAATGATGAACTAGCTGATCCTCTATCACTTGAGGAAGGCGAGATAATTGAAGATGAAAATCAGGGGGAAATTTGGCTGCTGTTGCGAACTCGGCAGGTAAGGGTGTTGAGGGTATTCTTGTTGATACTTCTCTTGACCTTAGTAGTGAAGAAATCGACTTCATTAATGAAATAAATGAAGGTGGGTATGATGTAGACGTACCTTTTACCGATCCACCTATGCAGGTTAATACTGAATTCATTTTCAAGCCAGAATTTCTAAACAAACTGAGTCTGTTGAACATGGTGCAAAAAGCAAGTGACACATAGAATCCTCTACATAAGCTAATAGATGATGTTTCTAACATTGGCAAGAGTGTTGGTGCCACAGATGAGTCTATGTCTAGAGAAAAAGTAGATAGAAGTGCTGCTTCTATGAATGTAGTCGTTGACGCTAGAGACTGCGAGCAGTTTGACTGTGGTGAGAGCATTGTGCCATCGGACTTAACTAAATCATGGTGTTTGGTCAGGAAAATAGGAATGTCAGTTCGCTAAGTAATAAAGTGCTGACGCTTTCTGCGGATACGCAGCTTATAGTTGAAAGCATGGATGGCTTTCTGAAAACCAATGACAAGTGGATGGAAGGTAATGAGAAAAGTGATGTGCAAAGTGATGGTATAGTTAACTTCAGTGAACAGACCCCTGTTGCTCACTTACAAGAAGAAAATCTTGATGGTCGTCTGTTGAACACTAACAGCCATATTAACAGTCCGTTTGAGCTGAAAAGCAAATCGCCACCTCACAGGGTGAAAACTAAGAAGGTATACAAAGAAAAAAGCGTGTTAGAAACTATTGAATGTATGAGAGTTGAAATCAAAAGTGGTGAGCTCAGTGAAGATGTATGTGAGGGCAAGAGACAGGTAATAGCAAGCTTAATGAGAAACTACAAGGATGATCTAAGTAAACCGAGCGGTCCTTATGCAAATATCCCTCCACCACCAGGATTCAAGGCTCCTCCTCTTGATGCTGCAGATGGCGCGACGGTGGCGGCTTCAACCTCAGCAACTTTGTCCAAAACTGCGAAATCACCGGTTACTAGGAGCATGAAGAGAGCCATGCAGAACTCAGTTTTTGACAATGGGTAATTGCAGAAACTAGTCTTTTTTCTTTTCACATGCATCTGGCATGTAGTGCAATTTTTATGAAGAAACTATGTACCTTGCCTATGTAAGTTATGCCTTGAGCATATGTTTTTCTTCTCCTGCGTGAGCTAGAATCATGTGATGGATGGTCCATCTAAAAACCGTTATTAGCTGACTGCTAACAACAGTCACCTATACTCTAATGTACTTTATTATTTGTTATAATAAAAGGTGTTATGGATCATTTTAAAAACCGGTTGGCCTTGCCAAAAAAAAGAGATGTCAATATAAGAGTTATAAAAGTTATAAATGTCATGTTATAAAGATATTTACATAAGATTTTGTAAAAGATAGTTATATTAGTTTTGTTAGAAACGGTTATATATGATTTAAACCAAATATGGTATTGTTGTTACAAACAAGTTCAAGAATGTTTATATAGAGATGTTGAAGAAATTTTATAAAAGAATTCTATTTATAATGGAATCAAAACTCGAGTATAATACTATAAAGGATTAATAAGAGAAGTATAATAATAGTTAATTAATAATAATTAAGTAAACGTTGTTGATATTTAAATAAGGTTTTAAAAGGCAATGTGTGGTTAAAATAACTTCTACCTATTCTAAAGACATGAATGTTGGTTGTCAAGGTCGGAGAGGCAAATAAAAAACTGGACGAACCCCCAACTTACAAAGACCTCGTCTTTGATGATTAGTTTAATCCTCATACTCATTAGCGATCAACACGGATGACAAGTCTTCCTGTGGAATCATAAGCAAATAGATATAACTTACAAAGACCTCGTCTTTGGGATTACATCTAATCAACACCTTTCGTCCTTCCACATCCTCGACTCTCACCTCTATCTTCTTGCAATTCACCCTTTGTGCATACCTCTTGAGCCAATCCATGCCCAAGATGATCCCAAGCCCAGCGAAGCTCAAAACAAAGTAATCACACGTAAACGAGCAACCGTGATTCGACAACACTAAACCATGACACAACATACACAAACTGGACGAACCCCCAACTGGATTAGTCATGATCAATGGCCTATCATATATCTTGGGTTCCGAACACAAGTGGCACACAAGTTCATTGCAAATGAAAGATATCGAACAACACACGAACTGAAACACCATTAACTGAAAGAGTACCTTTAACAATGACACCCTTTCCCTTCTCCTGACATGGCTTCCAAAGCATATGCCTTCACAATCCGCTTGCCCTTGTAGCTGGTTCTGGACAATCCTTCTTCTCATGCCCAGGCTTTTCACACCTGAAGCACTTCTTCTCATCTTTGGGATTCTTGCACTCATTCGAGTAATGACCTTTCTGTTGGCAATTAAAGCAAACCACCTCACTCTTAGGCTTCTTCTGGCCATCCTTTCCTTTTTGTTGTTGTTGCTTCCTCTTCTTATTATTACCACCTTGTTGTGGTTTCTGAACTTCCTTGGTTGCAGTGACAACAATAGCTTCCTTAGGAAGCAAACTTTCATGACGAACAGCTTTTTCCACAAACTTTTTGAATGAATCATCAAGATGATCCACTAACGACCTTCCAATATAGGTATCCAGACCCATAACAAACTTCTCGTTCTTCTAATAAGATGTGTCAATGTATGAACGAGCATATCTGGACAAAGCCTCGAAATTAGAAACATAATCAAGCACAAAACGACCATTCTTTTTCAGCTCTACCAACGTCTTGAATAGAGCGGACTTTTGAGCAGTGGAGATAAACTTTGATTTAAACTTAGCTTGGAATTGCTCCCGTGAAATCTCCTCTTCTGGAGACTTAAGATGTTGACATGCTTTTAATCAAAGCCATCACACATGGAATTTCTGGTTAGCAACGCGATCAAGCGTGGAGAACATCGTCTGAAGATATGAAGCGATTTGGTTGAAGTCGCATCGCAAACAAAAATGACCCAAAACTCCTATTATACGACCTTTATTGGGCCCGAAAACATCAATTACGATTGCTCTGTAACTCCTTTAGCCCTCTGAATTAGCTTTAGGTAGAGATTTCATTTGGGCAAAACGGACATACGGTTTGGAAGTTACACCCGTTTCCATAAACGCGCACAAAGCTTGGATTTTGAAATTGGTGGCATCCCTGGTCGGCTCGCCCCCTTGGGCTCGCCCACCTTGGCTCGTGGGCCACCGGTTCATGGTGCACATACCTGGCTCGTGGTGCACTCGTGGACCATGAACTGCTCGTGATGCACCCAGGGACCATGACTCAATCATCTCGCTGGCATCTCCACGACGACGTCCAGCTCGTCACCCCGGCTAGCAAGGCTCGACCACTAACCATCTCAGACTGCAGCAACAGCGTTTTCAACCTATTCTTAAGGTTGTTCCTATTCTTATGGACCCAGATCTTATCACACATGGCATAACACAACTTGGAGAGGATTTCTAGATGTTTTCCACCTAATTTCGAGATTTTTGGAATGCGTGCCACATGTCTCACGAGCCGGTATCAGGAAATGGCTATAAATATACCATTCGAAGGCATTTTGAAAGACTTTTGGTCATTCTTCTTCATGGCTTCCACCTTTATCAACATAAGGACTTTGTGTGCTTTTCAAGGCCAATTCGACTCAGTCTAACACGAGGATTTCATGTATAAAATCACTGTCTTTTCTCCACTTCTTCATAAAAGATAACAGGATGTTGTATGTAAATGGATCTCGCTGATTGTGGGACGGCATTGTAATTGCAATTTCTTAGGATTTAAGGAATTATAAAGTGGACGTAGGCTTAGTTTGAACCGAACCACTATAAAAATCTCGTGTGTTCCCCGTATTTACTACTTTATCTGCATTCTGTGATCTAAGATTTGTGATTGCTAGGTTTTCACACCACATTCGGGTGTTAGGCCCAGATTTTGGTCTAACATTTTGGCACACTAGGTAGGGGACACATGACAACTTCAACTTCTAGCTTGGATTATTTGGCTATTGTATCGATGGCAATTAAAAGGAAGAAAACTGGAACTTCCTCTCGTGCTGAGGATGTTGACGTTGAAGGCGCAAGGAACAAGGCAAACAAGGGGGCTTCCTCTCATGGGGATCCTTCTGCATACTTGACTAGAGAAGAGATGGATGGAGTTCTCACTGAATTGAGAACCAAAATGGCAAGGCAAGATGATCTTCTCAGGAAATAACAGGAGATGATTGATGGATTCTTCGCTCGGATGGATGGAAGGTCGAGCAACGCTCAACCCACTGGAAATGAATCCACAGAAGCAGCTTGCGCATCACATGGACTGGAGGCAACCCCCTCGCTGTTGGAAATGCTCAAGCTCGACCGACTTCAACTCCCATTTAAATGGACACTGGATCGCAAGCTCATGCTCTACAGCAGGAAGCGGTTCGTGATAAGGCTCCAGGCCTCGATCGGCTCACTCCCTCACTCACGAACCGGCCTCCACGACCCAGGGCCGGGTCAACTCGCCCCCTCGAACCCCGAGATGAGACCCCCATGCTCCATGAACCGGTCCTCACGACCCGCCCCAACAGCTCACCAACTGCTCCGTTCTTCTCTTGCATTTAACGATGGGGGCATCAGCTCTGATTTAGGAAATTTTTAACATCTTTTTGAAGGCAATCGGCTAACAGGTTTGATCGAACGCCTTACAAGAGGCTGCACCTATCAGAATGACGTGGATGACGTCAATCACAATCCATTCACCCAAGATATCAGGAATTCCAGTAATCCCCTGGATTTCAAACTTCCACAACTGAGCCCTACAACGGCAGGACAGACCCTACCGTACATCTCATGCACTACAAACGACATATGGAAGTCCAAATGGCATCGGAAAACATCATGGAAAAATGCTTTTCCCTCTTTTTCACTGATATAGCCACTATGTGGATTCGATAGCTAGAAACTGAATCGATCAACAACTGGGACATGTTGGTCGCACGCTTTACTGAACAATTTCGAGTCCACATTGCACGACCAGAAAACTCCATGTCACTCACTACAACAACAATGTCAATTGATCGCCCTGAACCATCGATGTTACTGATGGTAGCGATATCCGGTGTCTTGGATAACTCAGAATTCAAAAAATCTTTGTACCGAGACCCACCACGAAATCTCGGCGAATTCTACCTTGAAGCAGATAGATTTATACGGGAAGAGGATGCAACTTCTTAGAAACGCATTCTCGACGTCAACATGCTTAAAGACGGAGGACCGTCTGATACTGGAAAAGACAGGGGAAAAGCTATTGTCAAGAATGTCTGCAACACTCAACCCAGGAGAGGGCCCATATATGAAAAGTGTACTGAACTCAATGCCTCACTCTCAGACATCTACATGGACACAAACAATGCCATCTCCTACCCAAAGCCTCCCAAGAGGGAGCCATCGCAAAGGGAACGCAAATCTGCATATTCCATTATATGGACGGCCATGACACAAATGATTGTAGGCATCTATGTGATCCGACTGAGGAACGGGTTAGACGTGGAGAGCTACCCGAGTACGTGAAAGAACCAATAGCGCCTGCACCTGCTCTGCCACCTCCTGCTCCTCGGAGAAGGAACGAACCTGGATCAAGCTCTCGTGGGCTCATCATCAACTGATCTGGATTAGGTCACTTTGCATTTACTACATTTCTTAGGATTTAAGATATGTTTTTCTTTCTTTAGGTTTTTCGATTGGCTAAATCGGAGTACACACGTATGGGGTTAGGATGTAGCCCCAAAGCATGTTCAGAACTCGATGATAAATCAATCAGGATTTGCTTTGGGTTTGTACTTTAAATTGAATAAGGAAAGACTTTCTGAGCATGGATTATGTTTGGAAAATTTAGTATGGCTTATACTTATCTCAAATCCCTAGGTGCGGATTATGCCTAGGGATGGACTATCTTGTCAGGCTTTGCCAAGTGTAGCTCTATCTCAGTATGAGTATGGATTGTACTCCACTGGACTTCTAAGTATGGATTATACTCAGGAATAATGGATGGTCTCGTTAAGATCTGGAAAAGGAACTCAATAAAACTCGAGTATGGCTTATTCTCAGTTTGAATTTCCTGATATGGCTTATGTCTGGAAGGTTTGGTCCCTCGCCAGGTCTTGGCAGGATGATTCGAACGTCCCTTGAGTATGGTTTTGCTCAATTGAACGCCCAAGCATGGTTTATGCTCGGAAAGGTTAATTCAAGCTATCAGGATTTGACACATCTATTTTGCATTCTTTTTCTATGCAGGTATGGATTATACTTGCAGCTGGCGGGCCCGGCGTTGCCTTGGATTTATTGGATTAACCAGAACACATCTTCCTTCAATCAGCAAGATATGTTCTGGGGGGAAAAATGTTGGCACGCTTTTTAGTCAAAGTTGTCACACATGGAATTTCTGGTTAGCAATGCGATCAAGCGTGGAGAACATCGTCAAAAGACATGAAGCGATTTGGTTGAAGTCGCATCGCAAACAAAGAATGGCCCGAAACTCCTATCAGACGACCTTTATTGGACCCAAAAACATTAATTACGGTTTCTCTATAACTCCCCTAGCCCTTTGAATTGGCTTTAGGTAGAGCTTTCGTTTGGGCAAAACGGACATACGGTTTGGAAGTTATGCCCGTTTCCGTAAACACACACACACGGAACTTGGATTTTGGAATTAGTGACATCCTTGTCGGCTCGCCCCCCTTGGGCTCGCCTACCTCGGCTCATGGGCCACTCAGTTCTGGTGCACCTACCCGACTCGGGGTGCACTCATGGACCACGACCCGCTCGTGATACACCCCGGGGACCACGACCCGATCATCTCGTTAGCATCTCCATGATGACGTCTTGTTCGTCACCCCGGCTCGCAAGCCTCGACCACGAACCGTCTCAGACTGCAGCAGCGTCACGCGGTTTCGACCTATTCTTAAGGCTATTCCTATTCCTATGGACCCGGATCTTATTACCCATGGCATAACACGACTTGGAGAGGATTTCTGGACGTTTTCCACCTCATTTCGAGATTTTTGGGATGCGTGCCACTGTCTCACGAATCGGTATCAGGAAATGGCTATAAATACACCATTCGAAGGCATTTTGAAGGACTTTTGGTCATTTTTCTTCATGGCTTCCACCATTATCAACACAATGACTTTTTGTGCTTCTCAAGGCCAATTGGACTCAGTCTAACATGAGGATTTCGTGTATAAAATCACTCTCTTTTCTCCATTTCTTCATAAAAGGTATAAGGATGTTGTATGTAAATGGACCTCACTGATTGTGAAATGGCATTGTAATTGCAATTTCTTAGGATTTAAGGAATTATACAGTGGACGTAGGATTAGTTTGAGCCGAAGCACTATAAAAATCTTGTGTGTTCCCTGTTTTTACTGCTTTATCTGCATTCTGTGATCTAAGAATTGTGATTGTGAGGTTTTCACTTTGCATTTGGGTATTAGGCCCAAATTTTGGTCTAACACAAGTGTAATAGAATTCCACCACTCCATGGCCCTACCTTATTGATGCAAGCTTTCTCTTAGTTGCATCCTCCAACCCCAAGTTTCCAAAAATATGGACACAAGAATCCATCCACCTCTGAACCTCTTCAGCTGGCTCAGGCCCTTTGAATGGTTTTCCTCCTAGAGATGTATAATCTTTGCACAGCTTCGCAAAATCCACAACCACAGGAACTCACACACCTACATCTATCGTGGCTGCCACTGGAGCGGGTACCCTTCTCATGACTGCTTCCAACATGGCCTTAAACATGGCTGGATAGTCTGGTATACCTCCATTACCCCTTCCAGGCACAACCCCTTCCCTAGCAGTGTGTATTGTAGTTTTTCGACTCATTCTAAATCTGCAAATTAGAATGATTAGCCACTTGCAAGTAACGTTCTAAAGAAGTACAAACACTATTATACTATATAGTATCATAAAATATACATCCAACTGAAATTTATAAGTAAGTCTCTCATACATAATTACATCTTCGAACTTTGGCTAAAATCGTACACCAGAGCTTTGATACCAAATGTGACGACTACAAACATGATATGTGATCACTAACAACATGAAAACGACGATTTTCCTCACAAATTATATAAAACTCCCTAAATCGTGATAAATGAATATATGCACATAATTATGGATCTATCTTGCATAAACATACGAAATAGCATAGGAAATACCAACTGTTAAACCTTAAAACATCAAATTCCTTTCCAATAGCATAGGCTCCACAAACTGAACAACCAACTGCTAAACCTTAAAACAATGATTTCTCCCAAACCGCTAAGCCAAATCTTTATTGTAACCATTCTACGGAAAGGCAATCATCATTTCCTTTCCAATGGCACAGGTCTCACCATCCGATTCGACCTGAGTCAAAAGCTAAGCCTTGTACAAGACTGACAGGGGCAAAATGGTCACAATCAAAATTGGTAAAAATTGTGGACATGTCTCACTTCCCCATAAGTAACACATTAAAAGATGAGAATGATCTAATCCTTAGGGAATAAAATAAAAATATTTTACGATTCTCCTATACGTAAAATGCGGGCTGTTACACGTACTTAAACATGGTTTAGTTCCCAAAGTCTCTTGAAAACTCTGCCAAAATCCACTCATGAACAATGGATCTCGATCACTTACTATGCTCTTCGGGATACCATGGAATCGAACTATCCATTTAATATAAAGCTCAACCAACATCGATGTTGTCTTAGTCGATTTGACAGGAATAAACCTTGCCCTCTTGGTCAAATGGTCCACTATGACTGTGATACCCAATGTTCGTTAATGTCACTCTTTATCAGTATGCATTAAGTTTCGTGAAGCGTTATAGGTAAACAGAAATAGAATTTCACAAGATAGATATATAAAATAGCAGCGGAAATTTAAAAATTTATTTCTTAACAGAAAACACCATGGTCTCAAAATCCAGTTACAACATCAGACCAAATTTCTGGAACAAAATACATCAAATAAAAACATCTGTCATGCGCTAAAAACCATTAGAGTATAGAAATGAAAAATATAATCCCTAGTAATATCCATACTAAAGTAGACAAGTAGTCAAAGAGATACATCGAAGCAGATCCAAATTCAAGCAGAAATATAAGAGAGAACCCAAATCATGCTTGAGCATTCCTACCCTAAGAACCTAGGGGGAAGGAAGAGATAGAAAAGGAAACAAAACGGGTCAGACATAAAGTTCGGCGAGTCCACTGACTTTTATCACATAAAGAAGCAAAAGTATTATGACAGGCATATAAACTGGATGAGAGATAACAGTATCATATAACAGGTATAACAGACCGAACAGAATTGACAGAATAAACAGAATAGGTTATGCTTCCCAATACTTATATCTACTCCAATACTAGTATGACAGATATGTGACGGGATTAGATATCCCCTAATCGCTCAACAGAAATAGAATGATCCCAACAGAAACATAATGGTAGTTATAAGTGTATTCTAGTAACGGGTTTTATCCCAAACAGAAATAACCGGTACCTAAACAGAAATAACGGGTGTTACCCCCAAATAGAAATACAGGTACCCCACAGAAACAGACAGGGCTAGATGTACCTTAATTACTACCCCACAATCGATCGTCTCCCTAACTCGTAAACACCTTGTGTCCGCCCCACAATAGGGTGTATTACTCCCTAAAGTGGAAACCTACAGAAGGACATAGACCTATTTATTGGTGCTACAACGGCTTATTTTCCTAGACAAGCCGGATCAATGCACGCACATACTCCATTGGAACGTGCCCATACAAACCACCTTTTAGATGAACCTCTTATAATCAATTCAATATGCGTGCCCTGGCCCTTACCTAGTGTGAAGCCCCCGTTCAATACCAGAATGGGATACTGACTGATCTGGGTCCCACACAGCATATGATACAAATCAAAACCCCAAACTTGTGTCCCCCAATTAACTAGAACTTTTAACGGGCTAAACCTACAGATTATCAGGTTCACCTAAACCCTACATATTAACAGGTTAAGTTTCACAAGTTAACAGGTTTATTTAACCCCAACAGATTAAACAGGTTTAGATAACCCTAACAGGTTAAACCAGTATATATAACCCTAACAGAATTAAACAGGTTTCATGGGTTCTTTACAATCCCATTAACATGTTTCGCTTAATCTTAAATTAAGCCTACAGATTCATATGCCCCAAATCCCAGTCATGATTCACAATATAACATATACCCCTAAATTTTTAGTCATATTTCATAGTATAGGCAATTCCCCCAAGTTATCTTTCCCAATCATTCCCCCAATTTATCCCAATTTCGTTTGTACGCATATTTCAAGGATATTGGCCTAGGCTCGAAGGTAGACTAGGCTATAAAAATAAAAAGGGAATGAGAGAGAGAAGAACTGAATAGGTATATATAAAAAATAAGCATATAATAACAGAGATGGGCATATGATAGCAGAAATAGGCATATAAGACCTGAACAGTAGATCAGGTGTACAGAAGAACACATGTAATAGCAGAACTATTTAGGTATGAATCAGGTTCTTTACAGGTATAGATTTAGATCCAGATTTATAAACATATCCGGGTTACTATTAAATTTTTATATCTAAAAGTAACATGAACTCACAGAGATTGGATCTAAAGAACAGAGGATAATTTGCATAAGTGATTCTTGCGTATATAGCCTGTTGTTGAAGAAGATAGGCGAATTCAATCCAAGCAGAAGCAACATTTCATTGTCTCCATTGTTATAGGTGTAGAAAAAAAATAGAAATGTTGTCCTATATATAGCCTTCCTTTAACGAACCCGGTCAAAAAAATGTCCAGAAATGCTCAGAGAATTCGGCCAGATCCCGGTTGGGTCGACCCACATGGCCTTGGGTCAACCCACAGGTCGACCCTACCCAGGCATGGGTCGGACCCAACAAATCTAGTTCCCTCTTAATTTTGCTACTTGTTGTTTGAATTATTTTGAAAATTTTTAGTTGCTTGTATTCATGTATATTTTTTTATGCATATACAAACTTCTAACCTTTATTACTACCTCATACGATGTCCGTTTTACGCAAACTCGGAGTCTGTCTTAAGCAGAATTCCGAGACGAACACAATGTTGTAGCCCATTTTACTTAATTCCCACAATTTTTAGTATTCTTTAGTTTAAAATTTTAATGTCTTTTAAAATTGCGAGGTGTTGCATTCTCCCCTACTTAACAGATTTCGACCCCAAAATCTCCAAGTTAAGAAGAATGTTTATCCTAACATCCATAAACCATCTACTCATCCATCAATCACAAGCATCCATTGTCCTTAAGAGATTTCTAATGTTTATATGAACGTTTGCAAAGGTGTGTGTATATGTCCCCATGCTAATGCGAAAAATCAGGCTGTCTATTGATTCAGTAAACCTCCTTAATGCAATGTACGTTAGTGCTATGAATCCAACATGTATGCAAATAGTCCTAGTATATCGTGTAAACGCTATATGTGTGCACAATCATCCATCCAAATGCAACATCCATATTAGGATACACCAACTTCCATCCATGAAAATTTAAAATACACACACATCCTTATGCAATATGAGAGTGCTTTGAGCAGATCTAGTGCTTAGTGTGTGTATATGCATCCACGAGCAACCTCTAGCAAACACTTGCATCCTCAAACATAACATGTCTCAAACACATGTTTACACCCATTGGTTCCCTAACTAAAGGTAGAAGATTCGATCGATAGGATATACTTAAATGATAGAAGCAAGTATGAATAAAAGCTTGGAAAAATAAGTTAAGAGCATACCCTTGAAAAGAAAAGGGCATGAAGCACGAATCTTGTCTTCAGTCTCCCAAGTTGCATCTCCGCGGTCTTCTCCCCATTGAACTTTCATCAACTTGACCTCTCGGTTGTGAATCTTCTTAACCTATGATCCAAGTATACGGGTAGGAACTCGTCTAACTGTCACCTCTCGTTCTACCTCTACTTCCTCAAGCATGCTCGGCTTGACTACCTCTTTTGTATCGTGCACACACTTCCACAAATGAGAAACGTGGAAAACATCATGAAAGCCCTCCAATCTCTTTGGTAGTCTCACCCTACGGGCCATTTTTCCTATCCTTTCCACTGTGGGAAATGACCCTGTAAACCTTGGTGCCAATTTCCCTATAGATCCAAAGCAAACCACATTCCTCAGAGGTGATACTTGATGAAAACCATGTCTCCCACCTCAAACTCAATATCGGTCCTTCTCTTATCTATGTAGGACTTCTACCTGTCTTGAGTTGTCTTCATGCGTTTACGGATAAAATCTACCTTTTCTGAAGTTTTTCTAATCATCCTCGGTCCAAGTAGAAGCCTATCAATAGACTCCTGCCAATAAGTCGGTGATCTACAAGGTCGTTTGTACAATGCTACGAAGGGTGCCATACCTATACTAGCCTGATAACTATTGTTGTAGGCGAACTCAACCAATGGAAGATACTCCTCTCAAGTCCCTCCGAAGTCTAGGATACACAGCCTCAAAAAGATTCTCAAGAACTCTATTTACCCTCTCAGTCCGCCCATCCGTCTGAGGGTGATATGTGGTGCTCAAACATAACTATGTACCTAATACCTCTTGCAAGCTCTTCCAGAACTCACTAGTGAAGATGGGGTCATGATCACTAACTATGCTAGAAGGTAATCCATGTAAACGGACTATCTCACAAAGATAAACTGATGCTAACCGTGTTATCATTCTCTTACTCTTAATAGGAATGAAATGAGTGCTCTTAGTAAGCCTGTCAACTATAACCCAAAAACTGGTATTGCCCTTCCTTGATCTTGGTAAACCATTGATGAAAACCATAGAGACGCTCTCCCACTTCCACTATGGGACCTCCAAAGGATGAAGCAATCCTGTCGGGCTTCCTTTGTTCAGCTTTAACTTGCTGGCAAACTAAACATTGAGAGATGAACTCCGCTGCATCTTTCTTCATCCCAGCCCAAAAGAAAACCCTCTTCATATCTCTGTGCATATTATCACTGCCCAAATGGATAGTCATCCTAGAATGATGGGCTTCCTCAAGGACTGTCTTCAACAGACTCCCAACTCAAAGAATACAAAGCCTTCTATCCCGTCTCAACCACCCTCTATCATCCGTGGAATATCTACTAAGGTAACTAGAAGTCTTCCCTCTACTTAGCCTATCCAAGATGTCTGCTGTCTTTGGGTCCTCTCACTTTGAAGATCCTATCTGATTTATGATCCGTAGATAGTCATCCCAGAATGATGGGCTTCCTTAAGAGTAGGTTGCACCTCTAAGGATGCCAATAAAAAGGTGTAAGATCCGTAGATAGCCTAAAATCAAAGGTAGATATGTACTCCAAGCTCCGCCTCTCTACGAATAGAGGACTCAAAGTCAACCTATGTCTACTCTTGCCAAGGGTATATGCAATCTCAAAATCATAGGACGCTAGGAACTCCATCCATCTCTGTTGTCTCAAGTTGAGGTCCTTTTACGAGAACAGATACTTGAGAGATTTATGATTCGTGTACAACCCGAACCTCTCTCCAAGTAGATAATGTCGTCAAGTCCTAAGCGTAAACACTATAGCAGCCAACTCCAAATCATCAGTAGGGTAGTTCTTCTCATGAACTCACAGTTGTCTACCACCGTAGCATACTACCCTTCCCTCTTACATCAAGATGGCACCAAGTCCTGTACCACATGCACCAGTGTACACTATGAACCCTTTGTTCCCATCAGCCAAAGTCAAGACTGGGGCTGTTGTCAAAGACCCTTTCAAGAGCTGAAAAGCATCCTCATGGTCAATGCTCTAAGAAAAGGTCAGATTCTTCTTACTCAGTCTGGTGAGAGGGTGTAATGTCCCATATTTTTGGTGACCAAATATTTAATTTATTATTTTAAATATTACATTTGGAATATTAATGAATTTTAATATTTATTGTGTTTATTGAAAACGAAGTTTGAACATTAAATTTATATATAATATAAATCGAGCTCGAAATGGCGCGATAGTTCGTAATATTGAATTTTAGACTTCAATTGAATATACAGGATCCGATTTAAGTTGGATTTCTGTGAAATAAGAAACGTTTGGATCTTGTTGGTTATGTTTTCATATAAAAGAAAAAAATCGAGATTTTGTGCAATTGATTGTTAGTTATATCCAAATCAAATTTTAAAATGGTCGCTATGGAAATCGTTATTAAAATATAACGTTTATTTATTGAAATAATAGGGTTTTAATATAATTTAGACACCGTCTTGACTCGAAATTGACGATATCGAGTTGTATAACTTTATGATAATTTTATTTGGATGAATATGATGATATTAATTTATTATTAATTTTATTTGAATTATTTTCAATTTAAATAATATTTTATTCGATATTATATAAGCGTTAAAAATAGCCATTTTTGCAAACTGTCTCAATTTTCGATGAAATTGGTTTCATGGGAACTGTATTGTTAAATTATAGTAAGAAAATCAAATTTCATGGAAAATCGATGTCATATGTGACTTCGGTGGCCAAAAACGTCTTTATTTCTATTTAGTTGTTTGGTTTATTTAGACAGGGGTAACTTTTAACGAATAAACGACTGGTCAAATAAACTCCAAATTTAACAAAACAAGATTCATTGGATCCGTTAGGGAGAGGTCTAGTAAAACGTCAAGGTCTCATATTTTTTTGGGTTTTTTCTGTAATTATAGAAATTTTTAACGCTTGATTTTTCATCAATATTTATAAAGTGCTTTTCACAAACGACCTTGAAATTCGACGAAACCTATCCCATTGGGTCCATAATATTTTTTTATGCCAGGATTATGTATTTTATCTCGAATTTGAAGTCATATGGGTTGTTAATTTTACGAAAAGCTCTAGGCAAGTTTCATATACAATAAAATAATAATATTTTGTCCCACTCTTTGTGTGTATATATATATACATATATATATATATACATATATATATACATATATATATATATATATATCACGTTTGCACTACAACCCTAATTTGTTTTGGCCATTGTCAAACAACGTCTGCGCCTCCATTTTCCAATTCAACGGCCACGAAAAACTCCCATTCCTCCGTCGATCTATCTCCAAATCCATTTGCTTATTTCAGTTTTCTTCAACTACATAAATCTAGATCTCAACGTGACCTTCACATTGACCGGCTACCATGGAATCTAACTCAACAAGGTGGCCATAAATTTGCTAGAAGGTAGCGACGCTTGGAGGGGTCCTACAGGTGGGTGGCGCGACGGGATGAGGCGAGGCTGGGGTCGATAATTAAGGGAAGTCTGGCACAGCCTCTGGTGGCATCTGATGAGGCACAGGTCGAGGAACGGAGGTGCGGCAGCTTGGATTCTCTTGATGTGGAAGTGCGAACGAGTGAAAGGTGGAAGGGGGTTCAACATAACATTATATAGGAAAAATAAAGAAGGTAGTAAGAAGGGTGGTTGGTCTTTTTAAGTACTGGGATGGAATGGTGGGAGTTATGGCAACAGGAAGGAAGCGTAAACTTGGGGTTTGGTGCAGAAGTCTGGACGAGGTGAAGTTGGCTAGGTGTCAACGTGAGTGTGTGAGTTATATATCTGGAACGGTGGAAACAAAATGTCAACATGGAACAAACAAACTAGGCATGACAATATGGGTTAGCTTGGAAGGAAGTGGGTCAGTGTTTTTAGCAAGGCAGTCTTTATATGAACGGTTCAAAGAAGAAATTAAATTGGGTTCGGGTTTCATGATCAAAACAAAAGCTTGGTGAGATACTGAACGTGTGACATAGCGAAATAGAAAGGAGACGGCCAAAATAACATTGTTGTGGACGATCAGGTAGAGGAAAATAGAGATTTAAGCAAAACAATTGGGCCTTATATTTTATACCCATGTGCTTAGTTTTACTTTAAACTGTTACATTAGAAATTGAGTATATAATTAAATTAAAGATTAGTTTTAAACTAAGTAAAATTAGGAATTTATTAAATAAGTATTATAAGTCTAATGGCCACCCAATATTTAACTCGTCATTTTGTGAAATAGAATAGTCCAATGTTTTAAAAAGAAACGTAAAGATATTTTAAATAATTTAGTTTAAAAGTTAACTGATAAATGTATAACTGGTGATATAGTTAGTTAATTTAGGAATTAATAGTTAATTTAAATTGTATAACTTATATGATTATAATTCATGCATATATGAACAGAATCAGACAAACCAAGATACGGTGGAATCATCTCGGCAAGGTCTACGCTATGGAACATAATTGGACGCGATTGGAATCAACTAGATTTCTCAGTTAGATTAAACGCTTTTTTAATTAAACTGAAATGAGTCGTTTAAACAGCGAATCAAATCAAAGTGAGTTAAACTCACTTAGTATTTCCCACTTATATTTTATATAAGTCGGGTTTTTATTTTGTGTGCTATGGCTGTCAATGGTTGATTGTTTGTTGTTTGTTAATTTTGTATTCATATATTGTTTGAATTTCTAAAAGTAAACGGTGTTTAATTTCAGTGAAAACTAGTTCATTAATTTAACGATTGGACCCAATAAAGATAACTTATCTTGTTGGTCACGTTTATAAAATAAACGTGTTTAATTGTTTGAATTGTTTGTTAATTGAGTGATGCTAAATAGTCGTTATTTATTGTTATTGAAATTATCAGTTAAATTGATTTGAATAATATTGCTTGAAATAAACTATGTGAATATAGGGAAGGACAGGTTGGAAGGATCCAACGGGATTCCTCAATTATATTTAATGTTATTTATTTCCATATCATCATTATATGAACTATTTTGATTGAATGATTGATTTAAATTGTTGACCGTTGACCTGAAATTCAACAATTGTTTTGTTTGTACCAATGAGTAATACTGGTTGAGTAATTGGCAGCATATGGCCTATAAATCAATCGTTTTTCCAAATATCAACTTACCGTCAGGTGAATCGACGAAATGAAGTTATAAAAATTATTTTATAACTGGAGATAGATTTTTAAATCTGTATTTTGAATAAAAGTTTGTTAAAAGAAAATAAATAATTATTTTTATTAAATAAGTTTATAATCAATTATTAACTGATTTTATAAAGTAAATTCTGATAATAACCAAATTTATAAGCAAATGAACAAAAATTAACCAAGCGGTTAAGAGTTGAATATTTATTTTTTTAAGAGACAATTAAACAAAATTATTTAAATTAATTATATTATTAATTAAATTAAATAAAGGACTAATAGGAACTGGTTAACAAGATAACCATGATTTGAATTGACGAAGTCAAAGTTTTAACTACAACTGATTATTAAATTAGTCTATTTTGAATTAATGTAATGAAATAGATAAAAGAATATGTGTTTTAATTTTAATAAGATTTTAAAAAGGAATTGACTATTTATTTTAGTTAGTAAAGAAACTAACTACTTTTACAGTAGTTAATGTTTGATGTAAATTATTATGTTAATAATAATTTAAGAGATTACTTCTTATTTGAAATTCATTTAAAAAGCAATCAGAGTGAAAATGAAATCTAATTGAATTTTGGAAGGAGTTTATGAACAGGTTTATATTTAAAACCCGAGTTTATATAATGAAATTATAAAAGGAATTTTTAGCAAATCTGATAACTTAAACCAAATATTTATTTAATATTTGAAAGTAGGAAAAAGGAGATTGAGAAATTTGGAAATGGTATGAAATGTTTAACTAAGTGAGATTTATTTCCGAGGTTCGGGATGTGATATTCCGAATTTCGGAATGTTAAGTGAAGTCGAGTGTATAAGCTAAGTAAAGATTTTGGAAATGACAACGAGTATGAGTTTTCGTAAATGATTTACAAACGATTTTGTAAATGGAAATTAAGAGTTTAAAAATGTAATCAAAATATTAGTTGTCGATACTAATTTATAAATGGAATTTGTAAATGAAGTAAAAGTTTTGAAATGAAATTTTTACGTTTGTTATAGATGATAAGCTGAATTGTTTCGATAATATATATATATATATAAGAGGATTTGTAAGAGATGTCAATATAAGAGCTATAAAAGTTATAAATGTCAGATTTATAAAGATATTTACATATGATTTTGTAAAAGATAGTTATATTAGTTTTGTTAAAAACAGTTATATATGATTTAAAAGAAATATGGTATTGTTATTACAAACAGGTTCAAGAATGTTTATACCGAGATGTTGAAGAAAATTTATAAAAGAATTCTATTTATAATGGAGTCGAAACTCGAGTATAATACTATAAAGGATTAATAAGAGAAGTATAATATTAGTTTACTTAATAATAATTAAGTAAACATTGTTGATATTTAAATAAGGTTTTCAAAGGCAACGTGTGATTAAAATAACTTCTACCTATTCTAAAGACATGAATGTTAGTTGTCAAGGTCTGAGAGGTAAATAAAATACCCCATCTTGAACGACTATACGATTATCCAAGAATGGTATTAGTTTATAAATGAGAGAAATTGAGGGAAACATAAGTTATGATTTGCGTAAATAATGTTATAAACTGTATTCGGAAAGTTTATAAGAGAATGAAATGATTTCAAGAATATTCTTATTTATAATAAGAAGTAAGACGTAAACTCCAATATAAGAAGATTTAAAAAATATAATTAACAGATGTTTAATTAAAGAGGCCAAGTAATGTGGAGTACTGAATCAATAAACTCATTTCATTCACATGATTATTTACTTGATAGTTAAATAACCAACTATCAAATCTAGCCAAATACGATTGTTGGTATGGAAAGACCAGGATCGAATTTATATTCGAAAACCATTCTGAATTATCAAATATGTGAAGATGCAAATTGAAGATGGAGAAATTGAAGACCGTGGATCTTCATAAACGGAAGAACCGTTGGTTGGATTTCTTTGGTTTAGCGACCGGAGATATTTTGACTTGGGATTTTGTCATGATTGAAATCTGCGGATTGCAAGGACTACTTGCTACTGATCCTTAGGGTGATACCTATATATGATGTGTTAAGAGGGTGCTTCGGTTCATCCTGTTCCTGGATGACTTGTATGGACGAGTGTCTAATAAAGTATTTCCAAAGGGGTCACGTACATTGATTTCTCTAAACGTACCAGTTGATGACGGAGAAATGTACATTCTCTTATTAATTTGAGTATTTTTATGGGCGTCAATTAGTGATATCTAGCAGTTCTGACGATGTGACATTCAAAGTCGACGGAGATGTGATGTTTTAAAGGATAAGCTTAACCTCTAGCCTCATCAGCTGGGAAATGGCATAAAATCAGGTAGGTCGCATGGCCATGTGGGTCGCACCTATCAAAAGGGTATATCATTACCTGATCTGGTGAAATCAAGTGCCTTCGGTTGTCCCTTTTATTTTTATATGTATGCTATCGGTTTGGTTGGCTGACCCCCAACCGTGGTAATGATATATTTGGTACTCTCAAAGTATAGTGAGGGGTCAATCATGTTTAGCCTGGGTTGCAAGATGTTTTTGTTGAACCCCAATGTATTCATATATAGAGGTACATTGTTGGGAAGGTGGTTCTATATCTTGCCAGGAAATCCATTCTCCAATAAGGGCCTGCGGTTTTGATAGTATACTATATATGTAGAGCGTGAGATGCAAGCCATCTACTAGATTGATATTTATTTGTATTTCGACAGTATTATAATATCAGAAAAGATATTGATTTCAAAAATATTTTGGGTTATCATAAAGTAAAAACCGTCTGTATTTATGTTTGGATTGGGTCTTATGATTATCGTTTTCTTTCGAAAAGATTTTGACTTTAAAATCAACTTGTGTGATACCTATAAACTTAATGTGTTTTTCTTACTCTAGTTAACCAGACTGACCCGTCGTTTGTAATGCTCAGGTTAGACCGGGTCGTACAGGTTCAGGTTACCAGATGCTGTGAAGTCCAGAGACGAACTAGAGATGTTCAGACGTATGATATTTGATTATTATTCCCCTGTGTGTTGTATATGGGGACAAGTTATTATAACTGTCCAGATGTGTGATGTACTCTGATGATTGCAAGCATTATTTCAAAGCTCTTTATAAAGATTTATTTATATATTATATTTTGTCCCGCTGCGATGTGAGACTCTGTGTTGTGCTATTAGTTCTTCTTCTTCTTCTATTCTAATATTTCTTTCTTTCTTATCTCACCCTTTAATTTCTTTCTAATAACGTTCCTGTGTTTTCGAGTCTTGAATGTTCGACATGATGTTTTTGTGTCGATTTTCTGGGTCGAAAATTCTCGGGCCATTATAGTGGTATCAGAGCTATTCGCTTAGTAATAACCTTGGCTCTGTGGTATAACTCGATAGAGATGGGATTAGCAATATCCTGGATTGAGTTTGAGTGTGTGTGTGTGTGTATATATATATATGAGAGTGTATTTGTAATTTTTATAAAGATGTTTTGTATTGTGTAGTTTGACCGGTTCAAGTGTTGAGAAGCATTGAATTGGTAATGGATACAATATTGTTTTGTAAAGAGGGTAAATGAAATAATTTTACCTAAATATATGTATTTTTGTATAGACAAGAAATAACTTTTTCAAATCATTGAGATATTGTGGGTTGATTAATTTGAATGGAGTTCAAATTGGATTAAAAATTTGAATTGGAACTTCACATGGTTAAGTGAAATTAAGTTAATAATGATATTGGAGTTAAATTAAATAAATTGGAATTTTGTTTGAATGAATAATAAATAGAAGTCAATTGGATATTAACCGATTGATGTTCAAATTTGTTAAACCAAAATAAATATTAATATTGAATGTAAATTCAGTTGATTTGGTTGTGTATTGGTTGTTGATTTTGAATTTGTTTGTTGTTGGATGGTAGATTGTTTGAATAGAAATAATCAACAATTTAATGGAGCTGAATAAATTCCAGTATAATTAAATTGGAATGGAAATGCATATGAACTTAAATTTATGATTTAACCATGTATTTGAAAATGAATTGATACTTCATGTTTTATTTTGGAGATTGGTGTTGTTATGCTTGTTGATTAATGAAATATTGTTTAAGAATTTCATATATCTGTTACTTATATGTTGAATTGAGTTAAGTACAGGTAGCTGAAGGCCTAAGGGCTGATTTTGGTTGGATATATCACACGTTAACTGAGCTAGTATGCTCAATAGCGCTCGTAAAAGGTATGCCTACGCAAAAATATAAATTTTGGGTTATGATTTTGTTTTTCGATCTTGTGGGTCGATGTATATATATTATTTGTTCCTGCGATGTCGCGGATGTCACTCCGTACAGGGGAGACTCAGCCGAATTTTTCCGGGAATTCAAAATGTTAGAAAATTTTCGATATTTTTCAAAATTTTAATTTACCATAATAAATTAGTGGTCAATTTAAAATAAATTGGATTTTAAAGATAAAGGGATTTGTAACAGTTTTCTTACATTAGTAATTTCGGGGATGAAACTCTTTCAAGGGGGGAAGAATGTAATATCCCGTATTTTTTGGTAATTAAATATTTAATTTAACTTATTATTTTTTATATTACATTTGGAATATTAATGAATTTTAATATTTATTTCGTTTATTGAAAACGAAGTTTGAACATTAAATTTATTTATAATATAAATCGAGCTCGAAATGGCGCGACAGTTCATAATATTGAATTTTGAACTTTAATTGAATATACATAATCCGATTTAAGTTGGATTTCTGTGAAACAAGAAACGTCTAGATCAACTTGTTGATTATAATTTTCATATAAAAGAGAAAAATCGAGATTTGGTGTTATAGATTATTTGTTATATCCAAATCAAATTTTAAATGGTCGCTATGGAAATCGTTATTAAAATATAACGTTTATTTATTGAAATAATAGGGTTTTAATATAATTTGGACACCGTCTTAACTCGAAATTGATGATATCGAGTTGTATAACAATATGATAATTTTATTTGGATGAATATGATGATATTAATTTATTATTATTTTTATCTGAATTATTTTCGAATTTAAATAATATTTTATTCGATATTATATAAGCGTTAAAAATAGCCTTTTTTGTAAACGGTCTCTGTTTTCGATGAAATTAGTTTCATGGGAATTGTATTCTTAAATTATAGTAAGAAAATCAAATTTCATGGCAAACGGTGTCATATGTGACTTCGGTGGCCAAAAACGTCTTTGTTTCTATTTAATTGTTTAGATTATTTAGACAGGGGTAACTAATAATGAATAAACGACTGGTCAAATAAACTCCAAATTTAACAAAACAAGATTCATTGGATCTGTTATGAAGAGGTCTAGTAAAACGTCAAGTCCTCATATTTTTTGGATTTTTCTGTATTTATAGGAATTTTTAACGCTTGATTTTCCATCTATATTTATAAAGGGCTTTTCACAAACGACCTCGGAATTCGACGAAACCTATCCTATTGGGTCCGGAATATTTTTTATGCTAAGATTAGGTATTTTATCTCGAATTTGAAATCATATGGGGTGTTAATTTTATGAAAAGCTCTAAGTAAGTTTTATATACAATAAAATAATAATAATTTGTCCTACTCTTTGTGTATATATATGTATATATAACGTTTGCACTACAACCCTAATTTGTTTTGGTCGTGGTCAAACAAAGTCTGCGCCTCCATTTTCCAATTCAACGGCCACGAAAAACTCCCATTCCTCCGTCGATCTATCTCCAAATCCATTTGTTTATTTCAGTTTTCTTCAATTACATAAATCTAGACCTCAACGTGACCTTTGCATTGACCGGCTACGATGGAATATAATTCAACATGGTGGCCATAAATTTGCTAGAAGGCAGCGACCTTCGAGGGGTCCTACAGGTGGGTGGCACGACCGGATGAGGCGAGGCTGGGTTTGATAATTGAGAAAAGTCTGGCGTAGCCTCCGGTGGCATCTGATGAGGTGCGGGTCGAGGAACGGAGGTGCGGCAGCTTGGATTCTCTTGATGTGGAAGTGCGAACGGGTGAAAGGTGGAATGGGGTTCATCATAACATTATATAGGAAAAAAAAGAAGGTAGTAAGAAGGGTGGTTGGTCTTTGTATGTACTGGGATGGAATGGCAGGAGTTATCGCAGTTGGAAGGAAGTGTAAACTTGGGGTTTGGTGTAGAAATATGGACGAGGTGAAGTTGGCTAGGTGTCAATGTGAGTGTGTGAGTTATATATCTGGAATGGTGGAAACAAAATCTCAACATGGAACAGATAAACTAGGCACGGCAGTATGGGTTAGCTTGGAAGGAAGTAGGTCAGTGTTTTTAGCAAGGCGGTCTATATACGAACGGTTCAAAGAAGAAATTAAATTGGGTTCAGGTTTCAAGATCAAAACAAAAGCTTGGTGAGGTTCTGAATGTATGACACATCGAAATAGAAAGGAGACGGCCAAAATAACGTTGTTGTGGACGATCAGGTAAAAGGAAACAGAGATTTAAGCAAAACAATTGGGCCTTATATTTTATACCAATGTGATTAGTTTTACTTTAAACTATTACGTTAGAAATTGAGTATATAATAAAATTAGAGATTAGTTTTAAACTAAGTAAAATTAGGAATTTATTAAATAAGTATTATAGTCTGACGGCCACCCAATATTCAACTTGTCATTTCGTGAAATAGAACAGACCGATGTTTTAAAAAGAAACGTAAAATATTTTAAATAAGTTAGTTTAAAAGTTAATTGTTAATATATAATTGGTGATATAATTAGTTAATTTAGGAATTAATGGTTAATTTAAATCGTATAACTTAAAATGATTATAACTCATGTATATATGAACAAAATCAGACAAACCAAGATACGGTGGAATCATCTCGGCAAGGTCTACGCTATGGAACAGAAATGGACGCGATTGGAATTAAATAAATTTCTCAATTAAATTAAATGCTTGTTTAATTTAACTAAAATGTGTCGTTTAAACAGCAAATCAAATCAAGGTGAGTTAAACTCACTCAGTATTTCCCACTTACATTTTATATGAGTCGGGTTTTTATTTTGTGTGCTATGGCTGCCAATGGTTGACTATTTGTTGTTTGTTAATTTTATATTCATATATTGTTTGAATTTATGAAATTAAACGGTGTTTAATTTTAGTGAAAACCAGTTTGTTATTTTAATGATTGGACCCAATAAAGGTAACTTACCTTATTGGTCACGTTTATAAAATAAACTTATTTAATTGTTTGTTAATTGAGTGATGTTAAATAGTGGTTATTTACTGTTATTGAAATTATCAGATAAATTGATTTGAATAATATTGTTTGAAATAATCTATGTAGATACAGGGAAGTTCAGGTTGGAGGGATCCAAAGGAATTCCTCAAATATATTTAATATTATATATTTCCAAATCATCATTATATGAACTGTTTTGATTGGATGACTGATTTAAATTGTGGACTGTTGACCTGGAATTCAACAATTGTTTTGTTTAAACAAATGAGCAATATTTGTTGAGTATTGGCAGTATATGGCCTATAAATCAATGGTTTTTTCAAATATCGACTTACCGTCAGGAGAATTGATGAAATGAAGTTATAAAATTTATTTTATAACTAGTGACAGATTTTTAAATCTATATTTTGAATAAAAGTTTGCTAAAAGAAAATAAATATTTATTTTTGTTAAATAAGTTTATAATCAATTATTAATTGATTTTATAAAGCAAATTCTGATAATAACCAAATTTATAAGCAAATGAACAGAAATTAACTAAGCGGTTAGGAGTCGAATAGTTGTTTTTTAATAAACAATTAAACAAAATTATTTAAATTATTAATTAATTTAAATAAAGGACTAATAGGAACTGGTTAACAAGATAACCGTGATTTGTATTGACGAAGTCAACAGTTTTAACTAGAACTGATTATTAAATTAGTCTATTTTGAATTAATGTAATGAAGTAGATAAACGAATACGTGTTTTGTTTTAATAAGATTTTAAAAAGGAGTTGACTATTACTTTATTTAATAAAGAAATTAACTAATTTTATAGTAGTTAATGTTTAAAGTAAATTATTATGTTAATAATAATTTAAGAGAATACTTCTTATTTGAAATTCATTTATAAAGCAATCGAAGTGAAAATGAAATCGAATTGGATTATGGAAGGAGTTTATGAACGGGTTTTAATATAAAACCCTAGTTTATATAATGAAATTATAAAAGGAATTTTTTAGCAAATCTGATAGCTTAAACCAAATATTTATTAAATATTTGACAGTAGGATAAAGGAAATTGAGAAATTTGGAAATGGTATGAAATGTTTAATGGAGTGAGATTTATTTCTGGGGTTCGGGATGTGATATTCCGAAGTTCGGAATGCTAAGCGAAGTCAAGTGTATAAGCTAAGTAAAGATTTTGGAAATGACAACGAGTATGAGTTATTGTAAATGATTTACAAACGATTTTGTAAATGGCAATTAAGAGTTTAAAAATGTAATCGTAATATTATTTGTTGATACTAATTTAAAAATGGGAATTGTAAATGAAGTAAAAGTTTTGAAATGAAATCTGTAACGTTTATTACAGATGATAAGCTGAATTGTCTCGGTAAATCCTGTTCTCCTTCAAAAATAGCGATAGCTCTCCCATCCTCCTCGAGCCAAACAATTCCTTAAATCCCTCATCCACCACGTCCAATCGCAAATCCAGATCTGCCGCCTGAGTCGTTACCTCCTCCTCCAGATCCTCCACCTCAACTACCTCAACAATCATCCACTTCCCCTTCGGCCCAACCGCTTCCTCTAGTTAAATGGTCTTCACTCTTTGGATCCAAGCCTCGAAGCGCTGGTGACTATACTCCACCAGCAATCAAGCTAAAGTATAAAGGCAACAACTTAATTCCTACCGAAGATATTGTTGTAGCTAGTGTTGAAGTTTGGAGTGAATACATTACGGGGTATTTCGTGGACTACCCTCTTTCTTACACTGTTGTTGTAATGCATTTGAAACGACACTGTAATTCCCGTGGATCTATCAAGGTAATGTCTAACGGCCATTCGTTCTTTTTCCTGCTTTCTGATTATGAGGATAGGAAGCGTATCTTAGAAGCGGATCCAGTAGTTATTAGAGATAAAGTCTTTATTTTTCAAAAGTGGGACGTTAACATGGTGAATACTGGAAAAGGTATTAAAAAGGTCCTTGTTTGGATAAAAATGTATAATCCCCCAATGGTATCTTGGTCGAAAATTGGGATATGTTGGTTAGCTTCACATATAGGAAAGTTTCTCTACATGGATCGAGCGACTGAGAGCTTGGATTGGCTTGGTTATGCGAAAGTAATGGTGGAAGTTACACCTGAAAGTGAACTGCCAACAATGATCTCTTTCATTCTTCTGGATGGCACAGAACACTTTATTAATGTGCATATGTCTGGAAACCGGAAATCTATCATACATGTAAGAGTTTTGGTCACCCAGCAGCTAAATGTCCTTCCAACTTGGATGCTTCGATGATCACGAATACCAGTAAAACCGTTAAAGGCAAGCACAATTTAAAAACGGGTCAGGTTAGCGAGCAAGTAGTTGGTGGAAATTTGGATCCCAATCATCATCGAGTCCCACTCTCTACCAATGTACCTAAGTCTAGAGTGTAGAATACAAATCAGCAGGAATGGATAAGAGTGAATGGTGCGAATGCTAACAGAGCTGTTGATGCTGATGTTTTCAGTAGTGTGGATTCAAATGTGCTCACTGGTAATAGGTTCGACTGTTTGAACAATGTTAATGTAGATAATGATGAACTAGCTGATCCTCTATCACTTGAGGAAGGCGAGATAATTGAAGATGAAAATCAGGGGGAAATTTGGCTGCTGTTGCGAACTCGGCAGGTAAGGGTGTTGAGGGTATTCTTGTTGATACTTCTCTTGACCTTAGTAGTGAAGAAATCGACTTCATTAATGAAATAAATGAAGGTGGGTATGATGTAGACGTACCTTTTACCGATCCACCTATGCAGGTTAATACTGAATTCATTTTCAAGCCAGAATTTCTAAACAAACTGAGTCTGTTGAACATGGTGCAAAAAGCAAGTGACACATAGAATCCTCTACATAAGCTAATAGATGATGTTTCTAACATTGGCAAGAGTGTTGGTGCCACAGATGAGTCTATGTCTAGAGAAAAAGTAGATAGAAGTGCTGCTTCTATGAATGTAGTCGTTGACGCTAGAGACTGCGAGCAGTTTGACTGTGGTGAGAGCATTGTGCCATCGGACTTAACTAAATCATGGTGTTTGGTCAGGAAAATAGGAATGTCAGTTCGCTAAGTAATAAAGTGCTGACGCTTTCTGCGGATACGCAGCTTATAGTTGAAAGCATGGATGGCTTTCTGAAAACCAATGACAAGTGGATGGAAGGTAATGAGAAAAGTGATGTGCAAAGTGATGGTATAGTTAACTTCAGTGAACAGACCCCTGTTGCTCACTTACAAGAAGAAAATCTTGATGGTCGTCTGTTGAACACTAACAGCCATATTAACAGTCCGTTTGAGCTGAAAAGCAAATCGCCACCTCACAGGGTGAAAACTAAGAAGGTATACAAAGAAAAAAGCGTGTTAGAAACTATTGAATGTATGAGAGTTGAAATCAAAAGTGGTGAGCTCAGTGAAGATGTATGTGAGGGCAAGAGACAGGTAATAGCAAGCTTAATGAGAAACTACAAGGATGATCTAAGTAAACCGAGCGGTCCTTATGCAAATATCCCTCCACCACCAGGATTCAAGGCTCCTCCTCTTGATGCTGCAGATGGCGCGACGGTGGCGGCTTCAACCTCAGCAACTTTGTCCAAAACTGCGAAATCACCGGTTACTAGGAGCATGAAGAGAGCCATGCAGAACTCAGTTTTTGACAATGGGTAATTGCAGAAACTAGTCTTTTTTCTTTTCACATGCATCTGGCATGTAGTGCAATTTTTATGAAGAAACTATGTACCTTGCCTATGTAAGTTATGCCTTGAGCATATGTTTTTCTTCTCCTGCGTGAGCTAGAATCATGTGATGGATGGTCCATCTAAAAACCGTTATTAGCTGACTGCTAACAACAGTCACCTATACTCTAATGTACTTTATTATTTGTTATAATAAAAGGTGTTATGGATCATTTTAAAAACCGGTTGGCCTTGCCAAAAAAAAGAGATGTCAATATAAGAGTTATAAAAGTTATAAATGTCATGTTATAAAGATATTTACATAAGATTTTGTAAAAGATAGTTATATTAGTTTTGTTAGAAACGGTTATATATGATTTAAACCAAATATGGTATTGTTGTTACAAACAAGTTCAAGAATGTTTATATAGAGATGTTGAAGAAATTTTATAAAAGAATTCTATTTATAATGGAATCAAAACTCGAGTATAATACTATAAAGGATTAATAAGAGAAGTATAATAATAGTTAATTAATAATAATTAAGTAAACGTTGTTGATATTTAAATAAGGTTTTAAAAGGCAATGTGTGGTTAAAATAACTTCTACCTATTCTAAAGACATGAATGTTGGTTGTCAAGGTCGGAGAGGCAAATAAAAAACCCTAATTTGATCGACTGCACGATTATCCAAGAATGGTATTAGTTTATGAACAAGAGAAATTGAGGGAAACATAAGTTATGATTTCCGTAAATAATAGTATAAATTGTATTCGTAAATTTTATAAGCGAATGAAATGATTTCAAGAATATTCTTATTTATAATAAGAAGTAAGAGGTAAACTCCAATATAAGAAGATTTAAAGAATATAATTAACAGATGTTTAATTAAAGAGGCCAAATAATGCCGAGTACTGAATCAATAAACTCATTTCATTCACATGATTATTTATTTGATAGTTAAATAACCGACTATCAAATCTGGCTAAATACGATTGTTGGTACCGAAAGACCGGAATCAAATTTATATTCGAAAACCATTCCGCACCATCAAATACATGAAGATGCAAATTGAAGATGGAGCAATTGAAGACCGTGGACCTTCATAAACGGAAGAACCGCTAGTTGAATTTCTCTGGTTTAGCAGCCGGAGATATTTTGACTTGGGATTCTATTGTGGTTGAAATCTGCGGATTGCAAGGACTACTCGCTAGTGATCCTTAGGGTGATACCTATATAGGATGTGGTAGGAGGGTGTCTTCGTTCATCCTGTTCCTGAATGACTTGAATGGACAAGTGTTTGACAAAGTATTTCCAATGGGGTCACATACATTGATTTTTTTCAAACGTACCAGTTGATGACGGAGAAATGTACATTCTCTTATTAATTTGAGTATTTTTATGGGAGTCAATTAGTGATATCTAGGGTTCTGACGATGTGACATTCAAAGTGGATAGAGATGTGATGTTCTAAAGGATAAGCTTAACCTCTAGCCTCATCAACCGAGAAATGGCATAAAATCGGGTAGGTCGCATGGCTATGTGGGTCGCACCCATCGAAAGGTTATATCATTACCTGATCTGGTGAAATTAAATGCCTTTGGTTGTCCCTTTTATTTTTATACGTATGTTATCGGTTCGGTTGGCCGACCCCCAACCGTGGTAATGATATATTTGGTACTCTCAAGTATAGTGAGGAGCCAGTCATGTTTAGCCCGGGTTGCAAGATGTTCTTGTTAAACCCCAATGTATTCATCTATAGAGGTACATTGTCGGGAAGGTGGTCCCATACCTTGCCAGGAAATCCATTCTCCAATAAGAGCATGCGGTTTTGATTGTATACTATATATGTAGAGCGTGAGATGCAAGCGTTCTGCTAGATTGATATTTATTTGTATTTAGACACTATTATAATATCAGAAAAGATATTGATTTCAAAAATGTTTTGGGTTATCGTAAGGTAAAATCTGTCTGTATTTATATGTGGATTTGGTCTTATGATTGTCCTTTTCTTTCGAAAAGATTTTGACTTAAAATCAACTTGTGTGATACCTATAAACTTAGTGTTTTTTTCTCTCTTTGGTTCACAAGACTGACCCGTCGTTTGTAATGCTCGGGTTTGACCAGGTCGTACAGGTTCAGGTTACCGGATGCTGCGAAGTCCAAAGACGAACTGGAGAAGTTCAGAAGTATGATATTTGATTATTATTCTGCTATGTGTTATATATGGGGGCATGTTATTATAACTGTCCAGATGTGTGATGTACTCTAATGATTGTAAGTATTATTTCAAAGCTATCTATATAGATTTATTTATATATTATATTTTGTCCCGCTACGATGTGAGACTCTATGTTGTGTTGTTAGTTCTTCTTCTTCTTCTATTCTAATATTTCTTTCTTTCTTATCACACCCCCTAATTTCTTTTTAATAACGTTCCTGTGTTTTGGATGCTTGAATGTTTGACATGTTTTATTTGTGTCGATTTTCTGGGTCAAAAATCCTCGGGCCGTTACAGTGGGTCTGATATCTTTGCGAAATCCTTGATAAACTTCATATAATAGCCGCCAAACCAAGAAAACTCATCACCTCTGTTGCATTCTTTGGAACCTTCCAGTCTTGAACCGCAACTACTTTCGTGCAGTCCACCACTATCCCATTCTTGGAGACCACATGCCCAAGAAATCTTACTTCCTCTCCAAAAGTGACATTTGGAGAATTTTCCTTAAGATAGTTTGCTCGTAGAGTCCTAAAAACCTCCCCTAAATGTAGGGCATGCTCTTCCTCGCTCCTTGAGAAAATCAGAATATCATCCACAAAGACCATAGGAAACTTATTCAGAAACTCCTGGACCTTACTAATCAGAACCACAAAATATGTGGTTGCGTTGGTCAACCCAAAAGGCATGACCAACCACTCAAAGAAACCGTCTGGAGTTCTAAAAGTGGTCTTGTCCATACTGTCCTCAGCCACCCTCAACTGATGAAACCCCGTGGCCAAGTCCAACTGAGAGAAAACAGATCCGCCAACTAGCTAGTCAAACAGACCATCCATCCTCGAAAGTGGTTGCCTATTCTTCTTAGTTAGCTTTTTCAACTCCCTGTAATCAACACATAAGCAAAGCGAGCCATCCGCCTTAGTTGCAAAGATGATGTGAGCACCCCATTCTAATGTGCTTCGCCTAATAAACCCCTTCTCAAGTAGCTACCCTATTTGCTTGCTAAGCTCCCTCCTTTCCCTAAGAGCCATGTGGCGCATATGCAATGCGATTGGCTTCACATTATCCACTAAATATATCCGGAAATCAATCTCATGCCTCGGAGATAATTCCCCATCCTTCTCAAAAACATCTGCATACTCACAGACAAAAAGTACAGATCGCAAATCATCAAAAAAAGCATCAAGTGATTCTAGGAAACTAAGCATGATAGACCCCTTTGGGTCACAGGAAATCTTGAGGGTCCTCCTTCGGCAAGTTAAAAGTCTGGCACCATACATGGCTTGCCAATCCATCCCTAGAATCAGACCATAGCCTATAAAACCAAGCACATATGCATCACACTCAAACTCGATGCCCAAGCCAGATATCCTTAAACCCCGACATATCATGGACAGATTAGACGTGCCCCCAATGGGGATTGCGACAATAACGGAACTAGAAACAATACTAGTACTAAGGTGCAGAGACTCAACCACAAAATCTGATATAAAAGAGTGAGAGGAGCAAGAATCAAAAGAGTCCTACTAGGATGATCAGAAAGAGAAATCAAACCTTCAACAAAAACTTTCCTACCCCGGCCCGGTACACTACCACAAGAGCATGCACCTGCCCTCCTGAAGATCCTGCCCTTTGGCCATGTCCTTACTTCTTCGAGCACTCCCTAGTATAGTGTCCCACCTCACCACAGTGGAAGAAAACATTCTTCCTTTTTCTACAATCTTTGACCAAATGTCCCACGTTTCTGCAGCTATGACACTTCTTCTTTCTTTAGGCCTTGTCGTTCTTTCCACCTTTCTTTTGTTGTTCTTTCTTGGGCCAAACATTCTTGTTTTGTGTCTCATTAGTCTTAGCCTCCTTTTTCTCCTCTTTACCATCTTCGTGCATCAATGCCATATCAACAGTCTCTCAAAAGTAGCCCCCATTGGAATGTGAGGTGATGCCAATGCTTGAAGAGGCTGATTTAATCCTCTTGCAAATCTTAAAGCTTTCTTGTGCGGGGTATTCAACAACTCTGGTCCAAACCTTGCCAACTGATTGAACTTATTAACATACTCTTTAACAGACATGCTTCCTTGCTTAAGTGCCAGAAGCCTTTCCATTTGCATACTCTCTTCTGCCTGAGAAAGGAACCTCATCTCGAATCTCTATCGGAAATCATCCCAAGTATCAACTGGACGGCCTGCTTGCATCACTTCCCATCGGAATGAAGCCTCGTCCTTAAGCTACCACGCAGCTAACTATATCTTTCTAAGGTCATCAACCTCGAAAAGCCCAAATAAATTCTCCATCTCTTTTAGCCAATTTTGTTCTTCCATAAAATTCTTATTTCCTCGGAATGACTTTCCTCTCATAACATGGAAACCTTTGTAGATCTTGGAGAAACTATCTGCTTGTGGATGAGGAGAAAGAACAGCAGCTGTAACTGGGGGAGGGGCGTTTGCTAGGCCTCTGGCAGGTGTCGTAGCCTCAAGATACCTACGGAACCAAGATCGTATCTGAACCCCCTCGGGAAGATTCGGTTCTCCATACATGCTGAAAAGAAAAGGAAAAGGGATTCAAATAAAGAATCGGAAGATATTTTATATGGATTTGGAGAATATGTTTTCCAAAAACAGACTTTTCTTTTGAAAATGCTTTCTTTGTGGAACTTTTGAAAACAATTTTTAAAACCTTTTATCCGATCTTGTAACCTTCAACTTTGATACCAAATATGACACACCATGTCTGTTAATGTCACTCTTTATCAGAATGCTTTAGGTTCCATGAAGTGTTATAGGTAAACAGAAACATAATATCACAAGATAGATACATAAAATAGCAGCGGAATTTTGAAACTTATTTTCCAACAGAAAATTTGTGGCCTCAAAATCCAGTTACAACATCAGACCGAAATACTGGAACAAAATACATCAAATAAAAACATCTGTCTTGCGCTAAAAACCATCAGATTACAAAAATGAAAAGTGATAATCCCCAGTAATAGCCCTAATAAAGTAGACAACTAGTCAAAGCGATACATCGAAGTAGATCCAAATCAAAGCAGAAACAGAAAAATGAATCCTAATCAAGCCTGAGCGTTCCCACCCTGAGAACCTTGGGGGAGGGGAAAGAAAGAGAGATAAAAGGAAACAAATTGGGTCAGACATAAAGTCTGGCAAGTCAAGTGAATTTTAGCATATAAAGAAGTAAAAGTATCATGATAGACATATAAACTGGATGAGAGATAACGGTATCGTATAACAGGTATAACAAATTGAACAGAATTGACAAAATAAACAGAGTAGGTTATGCATCTCAAATAATTATCTCTACACTATTACTAGTATAATAGATATGTGACAGGATTAGATATCCCTTAATCACTTAACAGAAACAGAATGATCCCAACAGAAACATAATAGTGTAGTTCTAGGTGTGCTCTAGTAACGAGTTTTACCCCAAACAGAAATAATCGGTACCTAAACAGAAATAATGGTATTACCCAAGCAGTTATACAGGTACCCTACAGAAACAGATATGACTAGATGTACCCTAATTACTAACCCCCCAATCTATCAGCTCCCTAACTCGTAAATACCTTGTGTCGGCCTTACATTAGGGTGTATCACTCCCTAAAGTGGCAACCTATAGATGGATATAGACCTATTTATTGGTGCAACATCGGCTTATTTTCCCAGGCAGACCGGACCTATGCACGCATATGACTATGTTGGAACGCGCCCTTGCACCCCCTTTTAGATGGACCTCTTATAATCAGTTCAGTATGTGTGCCCTGTCCCCTACCTAGTTCAGAGCCCTCATTTAATACTAAAATGGGATACTGATTGACATGGGTCCCACACAGCAGATGACACAAGTCAAACCCCTAAACTTGTGTCCCCAAATTAACTAGGATTTTTAACGGATTAAGCCTACATATTAACAGCTTCGCCTAGCCCCCACAGATTAACATGTTAAGTTTCACATGTTAACAAGTTTATTTAACCCCAACAGATTAAATAAGTTTACATAACCCCTATAGATTAAACATGTTTATATAACCCTAACAGATTTAAACAGGTTTCACTGGTTCTTTACAGTCCCATTAACATGTTTTGCTGAATCTTAAATTAAGCCTACAGATTCATATGCCCCAAATCCCAATCATAATTCACAGTATAACATATACCCCCAAAATTTTAGTCATATTTCACAGTATAGGTTATGCCCCCAAGTGATCATTCCCGACCATTACCCTAATTTATCCCAATTTTTTTCGTATGCATATTTCAACGATATTGGCCTAGGCTCGAAGGTAGCCTAGGCTATAAAAATAAAAAGGGAATGAGAGAGAAAATAGGCATATAAAACAAAATAAGCATATAATAGTAGATATGGGCATATGATAGCAGAAATAGACATATCAGAAATAGGCATATAAGACCTGAACAGCAGATCAGGTGTACAGAAGAATACATGTAATAGCAGAACTGTTTAGGTACGAATTAGGTTCTTAACATGTATTGATTTAGATCCAGATTTATAAATATCTCAGGGTAACTATTTAATTTTTAACATAAATTCACAGAGATTGGATCTAAAGAATAGAAGATAATTTGCATAAGAGATTCTTGCGTATATAGCCTGTTGTTGAAGAAGATAGGTTGATTCAATCCAAGCAGAGGTAGCGTTTCATTATCTCCATTGTTCTAGGCATAGAAAACAATAGAAATTATGTCCTATATATAGCCTACCTTCGACGAATCCGCTCATAAGAACATCTAGAAACGCTTATAGAATTTGGACTAATCCTGGTTGGGTCGACCCACCCTCGCTTGGGTCGGCCCACCCTCGCTTGGGTCGACCCCTGGGTCGACCCATAGGTCGACCCACGTGACCTTGGGTCGACCCAACCCAGGCGTGGGTCAGACACAATGGGTATGGTTCCCGCCTAGTTTTGCCGCCTCGCTGTTTGAATTATTTTGAGAATTCTTAGGTATTTTTATTCACGTATATTCTTCTTATGCGTTTACAAACCTCTAACCTTTATAATAACCTCATACGATGTCCATTTTACACAAACTCAGAGTCTGTCTTAAGAAGAATTCCGAGACAAACGTAATGGCGCAATCCATTTTACTTAATTCCCACTATTTAATTAAGTATTCTTTAGTTTAACATTTTAAATTCTTTTAAAATTACAGGTGTTACAATGACCCAAATGCTTTTCTTGCCCTGATTCTATGTAGTCCATTGATAAAATCCATCAATATCTACTTCTATTTCCACGTAGGAACTTCCAATAGATGATGCAGTCCACTCATCTTCTTCTGTTCAGCTTTCACAGACAGTTCATGCATTTGGAAATAAATTTTCCAACATCCTAGTTCATACCTTCTAAGTAGTAAGCTCGCTTCATGTCCTGATACATTTTTTTATCACCAAGATGTATCATCAACTTTGAATGATGACATTACCTCAAAACCTCATCCCTCAACCGTTGATATTAGGAACAACCAGTTGTACTTTCTTTCGAAGAAAACCCTCTCGATCGATCTCAAACTCCTTATCCTCTAGTTCTAACTTTTGGATAATCTCGATAAGCTTTGCATCACGCTTCTGCCTCTCGCCAATCTTTTCGATGAGAGTATGTCTTATCAATAAACTTATCAACATTTCAGGTTCCAATTCACATCGTGGTCTAAAATCAAATCCTGTCAAGTACTCAAGGTGTTTCCTTACTGAAAACATTGCTCCCAAACTTGCGTTTCTTCGACTCAACGCATTCGCCACTGCATTACCTTTTCTAGGAGTATAAGCTATGCAAAAATCATACGATACCTGAAAATCTAACCACCATTACTGCGGAATATTCAAATCCTTTTTGGGAGAAAAGATGCTTCAACGATTTGTGATCCATAAATAACTCAAATTGAACTCCCAACAAGTAATGTCTCCACATTTTCAGAGCAAACACGATCGCTGCCAATTCTGAATCATGAGTTGGATAATTCTTTTCGTGCGGCTTCAATTGTTGACTCGCATAGGCCACAACTCTATCCTTCTGCATCGGCACTGCTCCATGTCCAATACCATATCCATCAGTGTATACCACCATCTCTTCATTCCTACTTGGAACAATCAAAACGGGAGCACTCGTCGGTCTCCCTTTTATGATTCTAAAATCTTTCTCACACTTCACATTCCATGTGAACACTTGATTCTTTTTGGTCAATCATGTTAATGGTGCAGCTATCTTAGAGAAACACTTGACAAACCGGCGATAATATCCTGCCAACCCAAGGAAACCCCTTACACCCATCACATTCTTAGGTCTATCCCAGTCCTGGATTGTTGCAACCTTAGCGGGGTCAACCGCTATTCCATTTCCAGAAATAACATGGTCTAAGAATCTCATTTCGCTCTTCCAGAAGTAACACTTCGAAAATTTAGCTCTCAGGTGATGCTTTCGCAAGATTACTAAAATAACTCGCAAGTGCATATTATGCCCTTCCTCATTCCAGGAGAAAATCAGAATATCGTGCATCAGCACATACTTGTTCCACTGATCTCTGAACACCCTATTCACTAGATCCACGAAAAACGCTGGCATGTTAGTCAACCCAAATGGCATCACCAACCATTCGAAGAAACTGGACGGTGTCCTAAAAGCAGTCTTTAGCACACTAGCCTTTGCCACACTCAACTGGTGGAACTTGTGGCCAAGTCCATCTGAGAAAACACCTTGGCCTCGTGAAGCTGATCGAACAAGTCATCTATCCTTGGCAATGGATACTTGTTCTACTTGGTCACCTTATTCATTTCACGATAATCCACACACAATCTCAACGATCTATCGGCCTTAGTTGCAAAAACAACTGGCGCACCCCATCTGGACACACTTCTCTGAATGAATCCTTTTCCCAAAAGGTCGCAAACTTACACCTCTAACTCCTGTAGTTCCTTAGGTGCTTCGCCTAAGAGGCATGACGATAATTTTAGCATTCTCGACCAAATCAATTCTGAACTCAATCTCGCGATGCAGCGGTTTAATCTCGTTAAAGACATTATTGAACTTCCAAGCGATCGACACCGATGACAAGTCTTCCGATGGAATCACAAGTGAATATAAATAGCTCACGAAGACACCATCTTCAGGGTTACACCGAATCACAACCATTCGCCCTTCCTCATTCCTGGCTGTCACCACCAACTTCTCGCAATCCACTTTTGCTGCATACCTCCTGAGCTAGTCCATACCCAAAATAATCCTTAACCTAGCGAAGTTCAAAACAAAGCAATCACAAACAAAGGAGAAACCATGACTCGATAACACTAAACCATGACAAATCATAAACAAACTGGATGAACCCCCAACTGGATCAGTTATAACAAAAGGTCTACCACAAATCTCGGGTTCCAAACCCAAGCGGCACATTAGCTCGTTGCAAATGAAAGAATGCGATGTTCCAGTTTCAAACTACACACAAGTTGAAACATCTTTAACAGAAAGAATACCTTGTATGAAGACACTCTTCCCTTTCTCCTCCATCGAAGGAGCCTTTTAAGACGATGGCACTACTTCCAAAGCATACGCCTTCATAATCAACGTTGCTTTGGTGGTTCTGGATAGTTCTTGTTGAGATGCCCAGGCTTTCCACGTTGTGACACTTTCTTTCAGCTTTAGGATTCTTTCATTCCTTGGAAAAATGGCCCTTCTGCTGGCAGTTACAGCAAGTCACTTTGCCCTTCTGCTTCTTCTGACCGTCCTTCACTTTCTGCTGCTGTTGCTTCTTTTTTTGTTATTACCACCTTGTTGTGGTTTCGGTTCCTCTTTGGCTGTAACAACACTCTTTTCATTGGGAAACAAACTATCATGCCTTAGAGCTTTTTCCATGATCTTCTCGTAAGAGTCATCTAAGTTATCCACCAGCTGATTCCCAAGGTACTTGTCCAAGACCATGATAAATTTCTCGTTCTTCTGATAAGGAGCCTCAAAATATGAACGAGCATACTTCGACAAAGGTTCGAAATCAGAAACATACTCCAGCACTGGTCGATCATTTTTCTTAAGCTCAACAAACCTCTTAAACATAATAAACTTCTGATCAGTGGGGATAAACTTCATCTCAAACTTAATGTAGAATTGCTCCCATGAAATCTCATCTTCTAAAGTCTTTAGAGTGACAGAGTTCCACCGATCCATAGCTCTGCCTGTAGTTGTCTAGATGCAAGCTTCCTCTTAATCGCATCATCAATTCCCAAGTCTCCAAAAATCTGAATGCAAGTATCAAGCCATCCTTGCATCTCTACAGTCAGCTCCATCCCTGTAACAACCCGAATTTTAACAACATGATAAAATCATAAATCAAGGCAGAATTAAATTTTAAAATAGGAACCAAGGGAAACGGGTTGTGCCATTGCGTTTGTCTCGGAATTCTGCATGAAATCGAGTCCGAGCTTTCGAAAATCGGAGTCCGTATGACCAAGTTATGGCTCCCCAAAGTTTCAGAAATATTCAGAGTTCAAAACAACTCGAATTCGAATTCAAAATTCTAATTTCAAATGCAGAACAGACTGGGCGGGAAATTTCCCGCCCAGACCCAGGTCGACTGGGGAGTCGACTAGGCAGTCGACACCCCCAGGACCAGGTCGACTGCGCAGTCGACTTGGGTGTCGACCTGGTCCCCGAGCCCATTTTTGGGCCAGTGTTCGTTCTGATGTATCTAGTCCGATTTCTGTCCAGATTCATCTGCCTAATCCTATATAAACAGCCCCCCTAGTCTCATTTTCTCCACACCATTTCTTTCTACCCTTATGCTGCTTCTAAGATAATCAAAATAAAAAGATAAGAAGGAAGGAAAAGGACTGCTCCTTCTCCATCAAGACTACGCTTAGGGATTTGCAAATTGGGGATTTCAATTAGAACACGGTCGATCAAATAGAGATTCAACAGTCAAATTCTACTTTCTAATTCTCGATCCACGCACTGTAAGTTCAAGTTACTTTTAGATAAAAGCTTTAAACTTAATATCCATGTTGTAAATTGGAATTGGATCTATGTATGGTGATTGATTCTTATCTATTCTTGTTCGTCTTGGATCTTGACTTTCGGACCTATTCATATTGTAAATTAAACTCTCTCGTGTCTATAACCTTAACATGCCTATGACATTAAATGTATTGTTAATGGACAAGGACTATGACTAAGAACATAAGACTACCTATGACTAATATGACTATGCCTGTGACTATGATGGTGAACATAAGGTTGCCTATGGCTAATAAGACTATGCCTATGCCTATGACGGTGAACGTAAGACTGTTGCCTATGACTATGACAAGGACAATTGTGGTTAATCACCTATGACTCTTGACTATGAGGATTATTATCTATGATTATGAACATAAGACCATTATCTATGGGACTTTGAAACTATTACTGTTAATTATCCATGACTATTTGTCTAGAACTATTTTTGATAATTATCCATGATCATGTGATGAGTCGCTTATGATTCATAGCTATGAGATTTGTACCTATGACTATTGGGGTTAATTGCCTAAGACTATTATAGTTGATTGTTCATGCCCATGACACCATAGTTGAAAACCATGTTGTGCACCGAATTGACATTTTGTTGAATCATATACCTAGGGTGTGACTTGCTTAGTTTATTCGCAATTATGTACACCAAAACCACTGGACCCATTATTCTTGTATTTGGCTTGCTTTTGCACGCCTATTCTTTTATGTCGGTGTTTATCATGAACATCGCCTTATCTTGCTAGATTTGGAATCCTATATGCCAGTGATGTGGTAACCAATTATCTCAAGTTATGTCATGCTAGTCTTGTAACCCCCTTTTTATCGCTTTATGCTCGTCTCTTTTGCCTATCATAGTTTTGATGCTATTCCCTCTATTTCGAGATTTGGATTTGTTTGTAGTATAGAACGATTCGCGTTCACGTGCGATGGGAATACGATTTGGGTAGAATAGGCAAAAACATGAGTTGGTTATGAACATGAATTATGAACTCGATAATAGGCAAAACTTGAAACATGAACGCTGTTATAACTTGAACCTGGATATGGACACGAACCTGACATCGACTTGATATGAAACTTGCCTTGAAAACTTGACACGATTTGACATGAAAAATCGACATGAATTTTGACATGAAAACTTGAATGTGGGCATGACAATTAGAAAAACTTGAAAATGGCCAACTCGAGGTTGGGTTGAGTTTGCAGTGTAAATCTGCCCGGAACCACCCGGCAAATCCAGTGGCTGCAAACAATAGGATCCAATGTGGGTAGTTGGTCGTATCGTACGTAAAACCCGAGGTTAGACTATATTGTGGTGTAAATCTGCCCGGAACCGCCCGGCAAATCCAGTGACCACAACAGTTAGTCTAATGTGAGAGGTTGAAGTGCATTAATGAATTAATGCCACGTGATAGGGTTAAGTCATGAACCGCTTGAATATACTTAACCAATTTGACACGATGACTTGATAGGGTTAAGTCATGAACCGCTTGAATATACTTAACCAGTTTGACATGATGACTCGATAGGGTTAAGTCATGAACCGCTTGAATATACTTAACCAATTTGACATGATGACTTGATAGGGTTAAGTCATGAACCGCTTGAATATACTTAACCAATTTGACACTATGACTTGATAGGGTTAAGTCATGAACCGCTTGAATATACTTAACCAATTTGACACGATGACTTGATAGGGTTAAGTCACGAACCACTTGAATATACTTAACCAACTTGACACATGATTCGTAGGGCTAAGTCATGAACTTGAACGACAACACTTAGCCAATTTGACATGACACGTAGACGGGTTAAGTCACGAACTTGAATGACCACACTTAACCAACTTGACATGCTAGACTGATGGGGTTAAGTCTCGAATTTAAATGACAACACTTATTCTGCTGGACGGAAACCCTAGTTACGCGGTCCTTTTCAGCAGTAACCCACTGGATGTATCATGGTACCCTGGAACTAGGCAGGGTGGGGCACGATTACTGGGCTGATTGTAAGCGACCAGAACGACGGCTGAGTTGGTGCGCCATTGTAGGTTCATGCGGACTACGGTCGTGCACGTAGTCCAGCGTTGAAAAAGCAGGCATTGGGCACCAGTAGGTTTACATAGTGCGTGCTTGATTCGTGTCGGTGGTTGGCACCCTAGGGCTTGATACACTCTATGGTGGACCTAGCAGAGGTGACTACATTCGTGATAGGGCCATATGACACAGACACATGAACGAGATAGGACTTGTAGGGAGCCGATCGATTAATAGATCGTTTCGTGAGACCAAGTAATGGATTATTTCATGACATTGGGCAAGGGATCATTTTATAGTCAACACATGACACGGGTTGGGATAGTAGTACGGTTGGTGCAGAGCAAATAGATATCATAGAAATATTTTAATGGTAAAGCAGAGAAATCTTGCGATGCTTGATAGAAATCTTGCGAAATTATACTTAGTTTATCTTGAATGAAAACCTGGCGATGTTATACTTGACAAAAACCATATGAGGTTATTCTTAGTTATCTTTCCTGTAGCTTATCATGTCATCATGCTTATGTTTACTTTCAGTTTATTCATGCCATGTTATCTTTACCTGTTTTTATGCTGAAAGTCACTAGGACTTACTCAGTCTTTATGACTGACCCGTTTTGTTTCGCCTCTTTTTCTTCCGTTCCCCCCTAGGTTCGCAGGGTGAGAATACAACTTAGTTCGGATCTTACCAAGCTCCAAAGCTCTTTCATGTACGGCTTGGATTTCTCTTGGCTATGGCTTGCTTTGCTTTATTGGGGAATGATTTATAACTATGGTTTTATGCTTCTTTACTATTGCAAGATAGATTTCGACGTAATTGACTTAATAGCATTTTGATGTAAAAGGCTTTAGACCTTACTAGATTTTAAAGCAATGAAATTTGGGTTTTCCTTCCGTTGTTTTATTTATGTTCTGTCTTGTAATATTTCTGTGTATGTTTACCTAGATAATACTCCACCAAAGCTAGTGCATTCCCTTTGTGAGTGACCCTAGCGGAGGTGGGGTGTTACAGTCCCCTTAAACGGCTTCCCTCCTAGAGTGGTGAAGTCTTTGCATAACTTTGCGAAGTCCACGACCCTAGGAATTTGCCCTTGAACTCCTACATCTACCGCGGTTGTTTCCTATGTGGGTACCCTCCTCATGTCCTCTTCCATCACGGCCTCGAACATAGCTAGGAAATCTAGTATACCGCCATTACCCCCTAAAGGAACAGTCTCCTCCCTAGCAGTGTGTCTCGATGGTTAACGACTCATTCTAAATCTGTAGTATAGAATGATTATTCCATGAATGAGAAAAACTACAAACGGAGTTCAAACGCTATTATACTCTATACCAATATAAAATATACATCCATAAGAAATCTACAATTACGTCTATTTTACGTTATTATGTCTTCGGACTTTGGCTAAAATCGATTAACCAGGGCTTTGAAACCAAATGTGACGACCGCCCATAACTTGTGCACTTAACAAGGGAAATGATGCGCTGAAAGACATGCCAAGCAGCCATGGACGATCATCAGGGTAAGACAACACATGCGGGACATGTTGTATAACTCACAGCACAAGGATAAAATATAATAGAACATATACATTAGGCAATAATAGTGAAGCAGAATTGAGAAGAATCTTAAACTTTCATATCATCATGAAACATTCAAACAACAAACTGGATACAACATCAAATTTTGTATAGTATGCCTCACTACAAGTCACTCAGAGAATACACCAAACAGTGGAAAAAAACAATAGAAGATAGTAGAAAATAATACACTAGCCTCCTACTCATCAATGCTCAGTAGCACCATCCTCATTAATATCTACTACCTGTCACCTGCTACTCAGTCTGCCTATCCACAACCGGATGAACAACCCAAGGTAATAAGAGAAAACATAAAACCTTGAGTCAGACAACAATCTTAATGAGCGATAAAACAACTATCTAACACATCGACAAAGTATTTGAGAATAAGCATATTAATCAACTAGTCTACCAACATCAACAAAGAAGAAACCAAACCCGTCACCCCCACATCGGACAGAGATAGCTTTTAAAATAATTAACTAGAAACAAATAGTACATTCATAGTAATAAGTTATCAAGCGTAGACCGTCCTAATCGAAATCGACATGTCCCGGGCATAAGCCTCGAAGGCCTAAACCAACATCAGACAAGCACCAAAGAGATATCTCCTACGAAGTCAAATAATCTACATAAGATGATTCAAGCAAAACAATCATCATCCATGACTCTGGCTATCACCGCCAATCTTTCTTCGAAACCATCGTTAATCGTATGACTGACTCAGCATGATGTCATCCGTTAAAGGCTAATGGTTAACCCTAGTTCAAGCAAAACTCCATACGCCAACGTGACACATATCTCTTTGACCATTGTGGCTGCCTAGGGTACTCGACTAATATCCAGTCATTTAGGCGTCCCTATTGTACCCCTGCTTTGAGTCTGCTAGAACCTACGACAATAATAATTCCTCGGCCTTTGGTATCTCTTTTTATGACCAGTGACTATCCACAGCTCAAGCACCTTCTCGAGCAACCATTACCCACAAACTCATCATCTTTGAGTCGTCTTCACATGCGTTGCATTACGACGATCAATGAACGCTTTATAACACTTCGAGCATTCTGTCTTGAACTTACGCCAAAGTCACGATCATCGTCGATCCAAAAATATACTTCGTTTTGGTCGGTACATCATTTCAGCCTTTACAACGCTTCTGAAATGCTATTATATCTCCTGGATGCCCACGACCCATTACCTCAATTTTATACCATAGCGTTTATGGATCCCCTTTCGCAGCATTTCATAAATGCTATAATTGCCCATTCGCGGTCCATTGTGGATCCTTTCTGGTCCATATTCCAGCTCTCGTTCCAGACCCTCAAAACCACGTGCAGAACTCGTGAAAACCCACTGATCCGATACTTATGGATCGTACCAGATCCAAACCCTTCCACAACGTTTCGTCAAATGCTATCTATTATGATGGATCGGGCGCGATGCATCACTTTGCCAAGCCGCTGAATTTTGCATCGATCCATCAATGAAACACTGGCCGATCCTCCCATTTTCTCATGCGTGATCCATGCTGGATCATGGCCGATCCATCCCTATACCACAGCATTTGCTAAATGCTGTCCATCGAAGTTTTGTCAAATCGATCCATCAATGGATCGATTCTGATCCATTTGCACTCGCCTTCGACCCACTCACTTGCTTTGCCAAATCCTTGAATTTTGGATTGTGGCCGATTTATGAAATGTTGTGCATGCTGCCTTGTTTACTCGTCCAATCGTGAAACCAACCCGATTCCAAACTCGTGCATTTCAAACAATCATCCAACAATGTAATCAAATGATCAACATTCAAACACTAATCCATCAACAACATATGAAATCCATCAATTCATGATTAACAAATGATCAAACGAAATAATGGATCTAAACATTAAATTTGCATATGAAATTACCGTTTATAAGTTGCTAAATTAGTTCTTGTGGTGATTTGGATTGAAATCATACTTACTTTGATTAGATCTATATGAGAACAACTTGAAATGATGAGCATAAGATCAAAAAACCCATACACTCGATTGAATCTGCGCGAGAGATGCTTATCACTCATAAATTCTTCAAACTAACTTGAAATCGGCTAATCTAAAATCCAAACAACAATGATAAATCTTTGAACCTCTTGATTTGATGCGATCTTCCATCACTCGATGTAGATCTAACTTTACTTGATGTACATCTTCAATCTTCTTGCGTAGGTCTAGAATTTTGATCGAGGAAAGTTGTATTTGATTGAGCAAGGAGGTCACGAGCTCAACCAAATAAGAGAATGAAGAAAGTAGTCCCCTCTCCATGCCTCTAACCCCCTATTTATAGCTTCTAATTAGCCCACTAATGGGCCACACCAATTCAGCCCATTAATGACCAGCCAAACCTGTACAGAAATTGCGAAATACTAAAATAATGATTCCTCCCAAACTACTTAACCAAATCTTTAATGTGACCGCTCTACAGAATTGGAAACATCATTTCCTTTCCAATGAAATCGATTTTAACATCTGATTCGATCCCAGTCAAAAGTTATTCCCTGTACAGAACTGACAGGGGGAAAATGGTCACAAATACAATTGGTAAAAATTATGGACATGTCTCACATCCCCATAACCAACATATCAAAATATGAAAATGGTCCGACCCTCAGGGAATTAAATAAAAATATTTTATGATCCTCCAATACGTAAAATGCGGGTCGTTACAATAAAGAAGCCATGTGATTTCTTTCGGTGAAAAGAAGTTGAGCGATGGATGGACCAAAATAACATGAGATTCGTCAGCCAGTAGCATTGAATTCAAAAAAGAAAATAGATATGTACAATTATAGCTCTACCTCCACTAACATATCTATGTGAGAAGACCACATTTATAATCGCTTATTATATTCATTGTCTCATTTATGTTTAATAAACATATTTGATGTATGTGAAGTAGTATTATCTATAAGCAAAAAGATGTTGAAACCAGCAAAAACGTATGTAAATTATGCTCAACCTTGACCTAAGAAGCTACGTGTCAAAGAAGAGACTTCACATGCCTCTGCATAGTTTCTGGATTTAAAAAAGCAAGTGCCTTGAGCATGAGCATGTGCAGCTGATCTGACATTATTAACTGTTGCAGTCACTTCCATGTTATCGTTATCCAAGTGTTTTGCTTTCTCTGCAGATGCTACTGCATTTTCAAACCTATGAATTCCGTTTCATTTTTAGTTAAATTCATTACTATAATACTTCCAAGCATGAAAGCATCATCAGCTTATAGCTCACCTTCCAAATGCCAAATCAACCAGCGCTTGTACAATGTATATATAGGAATCTGAAATCATACCAAAAATTTTTGGTTGTGGGCAAGATTCTATCTTAGGCTTGCTTGATAGTGTTTCTTCTGCTTGATAGTGATTCAGCTCTACATGCGACTACCTACAATTACAGTTCGCTAATAATACAATCAAGATCATATTAAAATTGCAGTGAAAGAAAAAATTGCTTACTACCAATTTCATATTAAAATTTTATTCTAGCTTATATATTCACTCACTTCTTACCATTCACATAAATTATTCAAAAGTAATAAATCAGAATTATACTTAAAATAGTTTCATAAAGGTTTTTTGTTGTTCACCAATTACATTTTCATTTCACCGTCTATCCACCAATTACGTTTTCATATTGCTTAATTTGTATAATGAACCAACTATTGCTTAATTTGTTTCAGACATCAAACTTAATAAAACAGTACATCTATATCTTTCAACGTAATAAAACACACATAATTTAAACTATAATTTTGAAAAGGTTAACATATAATTTTCGGATGTGGATGTCTTCATATCTGCATCCGTTTTTCAGATATCAGATATCTATCTGCTTTTCGAATATGGATGTGGACAGATTTCAGATTTCTCGGGCATCCATCGACAACCTTACTTAAATGAACGTTATCCTTTTCTGATCATACAAATATTGACGAAGATAGTAGACAATATATTATAGGATGAAATTGCTTTTTATTTCTTGTTTTTTTTTCTTTACTTCCTTACAACAAAATGGCCACATATATATAGTGGTTTACATCTATTTCAATAGACATATCCATTAAATGAACATGACTCTTAGACTTAAAGGACACAACAATTCACCAATAGACATGACACTTCATCTAATGGACATGTATTTTATTTTAATAGACACTACTAGAATTAATTAATTTTGGTTTACACCAACAATGCCTCCCCTAAACCAAAATTCCTTCGAATGCCTAATGCAGCAACATTTTTTGAGAAAGCAGTCCCTCCAAGCGGCTTTGTGAAGATATCAGCAATTTGTTCTTCACTTTGACAATACTCAAGACTTACTTCTCCTTCATGAATGAGTTCTCGTAGGAAATGGAAACGCAGACGAATATGCCTTGTTCTTCCAAGCAAAATGGGATCCTTGGAGACAAAGATAGTAGAATTATTGTCGCAATAAATGATCGTAGGATCTTCTTGCTTGAATCTCAGATTTTCAAGAATTCCTCTTAGCCACAAAGTTTGACATCCTGCTAGAGATGCTGCGATGTATTCAGCTTCAGTGGTAGAAAGAGCCACAATTGGTTGTTTCTTTGAACACCAAGAAATAATTCCACTTCCAAGGTTAAATGCATAACCCGAAGTACTCCTTGAATCATCGATACTTCCACCTAGATCGCTATTCGTATATCCAACAAGCTTCACGGGCACACGAGCTTCATAGAAAATGCCATACTCGATAGTTCCTTTAACATATCGTAAAATTCTTTTCGCAGCTTCCCAATGGTTTGAGTAAGGCTTTTCCATAAACCTGCTAATCAAATTTACTGCATACATGATATCGGGTCTTGTAGCAGTGAGATACATCAAATTTCCAACTAGGCTTCGAAACAAAGTTGAACCTACGCACTTTCCTTCACCATTTTTGCACAATTTTAGACCTGTAACACAAGGAGTTGAAACAGGATTTGCATTCATCATGTTGAACTTCTCCAACACTTGAGTAGCATATTTTTCTTGCGAGATAAAAATCCCACAATTTGATTGTTGAACACCTATTCCCAGAAAATGATGCATTTCTCCCAAATTCGTCATCACGAACTCTTTAATCATTGAATTTTTGAATTCAGATAACATCTCCAGTAAATATTAGATCGTCCACATATAGACTCATGATCATGGAACATCCTTTTGAATTCATGCACGAGGGGATTGCTTCAGCCCATACAATGCTTTATGCAGCTTATACACCTTTTCCTCATCGCCCTTCTTCACAAAACCCGGAGGTTGTTGAATGTAAATATCATCTTGAAGAAATCCATTTAAGAAAGCTGATTTCATATCCATTTGCAACAACTTCCAACCATTTTGAGCTGCAAGAGAAATTAATAATCGAACAGTATCAAGTCGAGAGACAGGAACGAGTACCTCATTGAAATCTTCGCCTTCCTTTTGCTTGTACCCTTTTGCAACCAATCGCGCTTTGTGCTTGTTGATGGAACCATCAAGATTTGTTTTGGTTTTGAACACCCATTTCACATCAATGGCTGATTTGTGTGAAGGCAACGTAGTAAGCTCCCACGTACCATTTTTCTCAATAGACTTGATTTCATCCTTCATTGCATCCATTCATTTTTTTTCTTTTTATGCTTCTTCGTAAGTGATTGGATCTTCCCCTGCAAAGAATGCAAAATATACATGATCAGTGGTGTCAACTTCTTCTGTTGCATCATAGATTTCTCTCAAGGATCACATCCTTCTTTCCGCCGTTGGTGGTGAATTTTGCTCCTGCTCAGCTTCATGCTGTAGTTCTTCAATATTAGCATCAACACCTTGTTCCAAAGAAGTTTCATTTTCAAGATTTAGAGTTTGCCATCCTGGTAATTTTAAAACATCTGAAAAATCATAGCAGCCATTTTCATCAAAGCGAACATCTCTGCTGATAACCATCTTCTTCATCCTTGGATTGTAAAGCTTGTAAGCTTTGGTCTTTTGGCTATAACCGATGAAAAATGCATTTTTCGGATTTGTCATTGAGCTTTGATCTCAAAGCATCAGGAATACGAGAGTATGCCAGACAACCAAAAGTTTTTAAGTGAAAAATATTTGGTTTCTTGCCATACCATACTTCGTTTGGAGTAGAATCCTTCAAGATCTTCATTGGCGATAGGTTGATTAAGTAAACAGCACAAGAGACCGCTTCAACCCAAAAACACGCAGGCAAGTTCTTCTTCTTCAACATGCATCTGAATATATTCATGATAGTCCGGTTCTTGTGTTCTGCAACTCCGTTTTGTTGAGGCATGTACTTTGCTGTAAATTCATGGCGAATGCCATTGTTTCGATAGAATTCTTCAAATAAAGATGACATATATTCTCCACCACGGTCACTCCTCAAATTTTTTATTTGAAGACCAGAACTTTTCTCAACTTGTGTTTTAAAATCTTTAAAACATGAGAAAACTTCTGATTTCTCTTTCACACAATAAACCCATATTTTTCTTGTGTAATCGTCAACAAACAACAAAAAATACCTGCTACCTCCAAGCGATGACACTTGCATTGGTCCACAAAGGTCGGTGTGAACAGGCTCCAAAGGTGATTTAGAAATTCTCTTTGATTTGGATGGGAAAGATTCACGACGTTGTTTTTCCAAATTGGCATTCCTCGCATACTTCATTTATCGCCATAATTTTGGGGAGTCCTTAGACTATTTCTTTGGTAGACATCTCTTTCAAGCTCCGAAAGTTTAGATGCCCGAACCTCTCATGCCATAACTTGGAAACTTTACTAGAATCAGCAAGCATGCACTTATCGCTCATGTTGTCTAGTTTGATCAGAAATAATTTGCTGGATCCCATCACAATATTTGCCACTTGTTGGTCATTCTTCTACATGCTGCATTGATCTCCAACGAATTGAAAATCAAATCCCTTCTTCAGCATGTGACTGACACTAAGAAGATTGCTGCATATGCCTGAAACGTAAAGAACCTCCGACATTTTTTCAACTTTTCCAGCCTTGGTTTTGAAAGAGATTTCACCAAGACCTTCAATTTTGTATGATTTAGCATCTTCGATAGTAACCTGACCATCGTTAGCTTCTACAAGACTCGAGAACAAATTTTTATTTCCAGTCATATTCCTGCTTGCACCACTATCCAAGTACCATATATTTTCAATATTTCCATCCGAAGCAATCAACAAAGATTCAAAATTTCCTGCCTTATTATGCTTAAAGCTAGCAACTGGCTTCTTTTCAGGATGTTTCTCCCAACAATCATTTTCTTTAAGACCAGGCTTGTGGCAAAAATTGCATTTAATATAAGATTTTTTACCTTTGTATTTGCCTCGCGCTTTGTTATTTTTGGATGATGTGTAACAACCCTGATTTTTGGGGCCAATTTAAAATTTTATTTTAAGTGATTTTAATGAGTTTTCGATATTTAAAATAATTTATTTAAAATAATAATGATTGAAAGTTGATTTGAATCAAAGTTAGAATGAATAATTTAATTTTAATTTTAAAAAGAGTTAGAAATAGCGCGGTAGTTTGAAAAGTCAAACTTGAACTTTGACTGACCATACAGGATACAAAATTTAATGGATTTTAGTGAAACCAAAAATATTAGAATCTATTTAAAAATATCTTTCTAACGAATCCGAAAAATCGAAATTTCATAGTGGGAATCAAAAGTTATGCCCAAATTAAAATTTAGAAAGGGCGCTATGAAATTTACAAAGGCCAAAAATGCTACTTTTTGCATACGAAGGAATTTGGACTTGGAACCACTTCCATTGAGTTCAGAATGATGTTTCTGCATTGAAAAACAGTAAACACTTATATATTTCGAATTTCAGAAATTATTTGTTTAAAAACGTATTTTTAATATTAAATATATTGGCCTTGAGCCATTTTTCAAACAGTCTCAGAATTCGATGAAAATAATTTTGTTGGGTTCGTATCGTCAAAAACAAAGCTAAAAATGATTTTTCGGTAATTTTTAGAATTAATATATAATTATAATTGATTTTTCAGTGTAAACGGACAATTTTTGACTTTAAAAATTCATTAAAAATTCATACGGGCTCAGAACTGAACGGAATTAATTTTTCTAGGTCCACAGCGTCAAAACATAGCCAAATATATTTTTTGGAAATTTTCGAAGTTATTTTGTGACCTCGGTGAATTTTTATGTACGGTTAAATAAAAAATTAAAGGATTTATATTAAAAATAAATAAAAAATGCTGTAAACTTTGAAATTGGCCTTTGAAACATGTCGCATCGTGTTCAGAAGACGTCAAAACCTTAAGAACGACAGTAAGCATGCCTAATTCTGAGTTCGGGCCAAAACGGGCCTTAATGGGTAATTAGTGAACATTATAATATTATAAATACTAGTTTAATCAAATCCTAAACCCTAATCTCATTTTGAACCAGCCGCCATCTACTGAAATCCATGGCCGAAATACTCCCTCCTTCTTCCAATAATATCTCCTTCTTCTTTCTGAATTAAACTCCAATCTCTATACCATATTGAAGTTATCTTCCTCCTCTACGTTTCTATACGGTTGGATCATCTTCACATGGCTCGAGGACTGAGACACACACACCCAAACCCACGGCCAAACAGCCCCACCGCACCCTACCCCCTCCTAGGCGCAAGATCCCCTCCCTCCCCTCTCTGATGTGCCACTCTCCGATCGGCAGACCTCTACACCTTTTGATCGCAAAGAGGAACCCTAGAGTAGAACCTTATCGGGGTACTAACGGCCGATGCAATTTAGGGAAGAAGAGGGTATATTACCTTTTTATTCTTTTACTAATTTATTTTAAAAGATTATTTATATAAATTAAAGCATAACTCATTCACACAGCGACGAAATCGAGCGTTTTTCGATGCGTTGGAATCGTATTTCCGCGATCTACACGATGGAACTGACAGGAACTAATTTAAAGCTCGTCTAAATTTTGGTAAATTGGAAAGCTATTGGTGAGAATTCTACTTCCTCTTTAATAATTAAAAATTAAAAATAATCATTTATGTTATTGTATTCATTCAGTATGAATTTCATGTTGTTGCTGCATATATAATTATTTCCATGTTGATTGTTTTGTAATGAATTGCGTGTATTCATGTTGACATGATTTTGTGTGTACGACGAAGACAAACATTTTATTTAATATATGAGATGTACAATATTCATGTTTGTCAAAATTTGGGCAAGCAATAAAAATCATATATTTTTATTGTTTATATATATAACTGAGATGTTACATGTTAGAAAGGGAATTTATATATTTTTATTGTTAGGTACCAAAAGGGATGCTCATAATTACGTTTTATTGTTTAGAGTATAAATTGAGTAACATGCTTAGAAATTAAAAAGTATTCTTTGTTTAACATGTTGGAATTATCATTTCATGAATTACCAACAGAAAATATTCATTTTTGTTGTAATTGGAATAACACACAAAATATACATTTTGTGTATATGATATGTATAATATATATATATATATATATATATATATATATTACCTTGGTTGTGGATTGGATTAGAATCTTTAATCCAAATAAAATATCATATTTTGTCATGTTTATTTTATTGACATTAAACTGTTAAAATAATAGTTGTTATGAAATGTTATGTAAGGATTAAAATATCATTTTTATTTTAGAATGAATGTTAGACAAACATAATATGTTTAGTTAAAATATTTTTGTCTAAACAAAAATCACAATTTCAGTTAAGCATTATCTTAGTTAGATTATGTTATGTAATATAAAACATCATATTAGTCAGATTCTATTATGTAATATAAAAACTGTCAGTATAGGTAAAAATGTAATGTCAGTTAAATATGCCATGTTAATATAAAATATTCATGTTAGAGGAGATATCTTTTACATATAATAATGTCATGTTAAAGAAATTTGTCATTTATCTATAAATGTCATTTTTGGTTACATTTTGGAATGTCATATTTCACCATCATTTTAGAAGCATTAAAATGATAGATTTGCTAATTCATATTTTACTGTCGTTTTGGATGCAGTAAAAGAAAAAAAAAGAAAAAAAATATATTATATTTTTATTGTCTTTTTAGAGGCAATAAAAAGATAGAATTTTAAGGTTGCATTATGTTTTGTTTATTCAAAACATTACCATTTGTTAGAAAACATGTCATGTAAATTAAATGCCATTTATGTTAGATAACATGAAATGTTAGAACATAAAAATATTCTTTTTATGTTATTAGGAATCATTAGAATTGTTAGACATTAAAAATATTCCTTTTATTGTTTGCTTGTAATGTTAGCAATATCTATATGTTGAAAACATTTTTATTATGTAAACAAAAGTATGAACTTGCATTGCAAATGAAATTTACATTTTTATTATGTAAACAAAAGTATGAACTTGCATTGCAAATGAAATTTACATTTTTATTATGTAAACAAAAGTATGAACTTGCATTGCAAATGAAATTTACATTTTTATTATGTAAACAAAAGTATGAACTTGCATTACAAATGAAATTTACATTTTTATTATGTAAACAAAAGTATGAACTTGCATTGCAAATGAAATTTACATTTTTATTATGTAAACAAAAGTATGAACTTGCATTGCAAATGAAATTTACATTTTTATTATGTAAACAAAAGTATGAACTTGCAATGTAAATAAAATTTACATTTTTATATGTAAACAAAAGTATGAATATGCATTGATAATAAAGATTACATTTTTATATTGTAACTTGGAATGAGAACTTGCATTGCAAATAAAAATTACATTTTTATTTGAACTAAAGATATAATATTTGCTATGCAAATAAAAATTACATTTTTATTTGAAACTATGATATGCAATTGGCGATGAAAATGAAAATTATATTTTTATTTGTAACTATGATATGAAATTCTATTATAACATTTTTGAAAAATATTTACATTTCCCAATGTAGCTATGATATGAAATTTGGCAAGTAGACAAAATTTACATTTTTATATGTAACTATAAATGAGAATTTGAACTGTAAATTAGAATTACATTTTTTTTTTTTTTTTTGAAAGGCAATGAAAATTTTATTAACATCTTAGAACTTACAATAGTTCAGTACAAATATTACATGAACTTACAACAAGAGTAGAGAAAAAAACAAAAGCAATAAACACTAAACACAAAAAAAACTCTACTCAAAACACAAGACTGAACAGAATTACACTATCATAATTTCCTCTGCAACTTCCTTAAAACTTTTAAAAACAGCTCTTTAGCATTCAAACAAGCTCCATTAAAAACCTACGATTCCTCTCTGACCAAACTTCATAGCAAAAATGCTTCAGCATGCTCAACAGCATCATACTCTTTGGTGTCCTCCATCTTGTTGCTTTAAACACATTAAACCACTCAATCCTTGAGAATTTGGAAGGTCTGTGAAAGCAACCTGCAACTAGCAATTTACTCCAAATCTGAAAAACATAATCACACTCAAAAAAAATATGTGTGTTAGTTTCAGCTGCTCCATTACATAAAACACATTTATCATCATTGCTGATCCCCATTCTGAATAACTTGGCCTTTGTATTAAGTGCATTTGACATGATTTTCCAAAACAGAAAGTTTAATTTGGCTGAACACTTCATGTTCCAAATCCTTTTGTGCCACAAAAAAAATATGAAAATCCTCATTTAGTAAGTCATAAACATGACTAATAGAATGATTCCTGTCCATCCAAACTATTTCCTTATCAAACCTAAAATTTGAATTCAAACTTATTTGATTCCATAAACTTCTCAAAACAGTAGAACTTGAATGAGGCAAAGAAATAACACCCTCATGCAAATAATCATCCACTATGGAATTTCCAGGTATTCCACTATTTCTCCTCAATCCATAATCCACTATATCACTAAGAATCATACCTTTGCCTGCCCAAGGAGTATGCCAGAAAGAAAGCTTCTTACATATAACTGGATTGAGCTGAATAAAAGGAAGAAAAACACCCCTTAACCTCAAAATTTGTCTCCAACTCCAAGAACTGTTTTGAGAAATTTGCATAGTCCAAAACTGCTTATTTCCTATTAAATTCTTCCAAGCAAACTGAGACCATAAACAATCAGGCTCAGAATATAACCTGTTAATAAAATTGGAAATAGAAGCCTTATTCCATTGTTTAATATTAATTATCCCAAGTCCACCATACTTTTTGCCAACACACAACTTTGAAAATGAAATAGGAATCATTTTTTTAACAAATGGATCTCCATGCCAAATAAACTTATTCACTGCACTGGTTACCATATTAATCAATTTTACTGGTAAGATATAATGCCTCAAATAATAAGTTGTCATAGCTAGCAAAACTGATTGAACAATAGTTACCCTACCAGCTTGTGACAGTTTACTAGAATGCCATTGTTTCATCTTATCAATGATCTTTTCAAACAAAGGTAAACAATTTGCAGTTGAAATTCGGCCAGTAAATAAAGGTAATCCAAGGTACCTTGAATCCATAGGCAACTGCCTTAAACCAGACAACACAGAAATCTCATTCACCTTATGTGATGACAGGCCAGCAATTTTAATTTGAGACTTATCAATATTCAATTGCAAACCTGTAATTTCATAGAAAAGGTGCAAAGTGTCCAAAATACATTGAATATTCTTCTGAGTAGGCTTTGTGAAAATAATTAAGTCATCAGCTAATAGCAAATGTGTAATCAAAGGATCCTTACACCTAGGATGCAAATCCAGATTCTCATTCTTGACTTGATCAACAATTAAGGAGTTCAATAATTCCATGACTAAAATGAAGAGGTAAGATGATATTGGATCACCTTGTAACTCACCTCTTACCCTTGAAATAACCATGCAAACTACCCCCTCTAGACACAGAAAAAACTGGTGATGATATACAAGTGTAAATCCAGGCTAACAAAGGCTTAGGAAAATTCAAGAATTACATTTTTATTATGTAATTAAAGTATGATATTGCATTGTAAATTAAAATTACATTTTTATGATGTCACTTAAGAATAGAATTTACATTGCCATTATAAAAAGTCAAGATAATTTTGGTTTTGCATTGAAAGAGATAAGAATTATTACTTTTGTTTGACATTAAAAGAATAGCAAAATTATTATTTTTGTTACACTGAAATTAAACAAACAAAAATATATTCATTTGTATAGAAATGAAGTTGACACCAAAATATATTGCATTTTTGGTTAGGAATTGAAATGACACAAAAATACTCATTTTTATTAAATTAGAAATGATGCACAAGAAATATTCATTTTTGTTGTAATGGAAATGAAACACAAAAATATCTATTTTTGTTGTAATTGTAATGGTACATGAAATATACGATTTTGTGTAGTTCGAAAGATGATTGAAAAATAATACGTTAATGAAATGGATGAAGAAATTATATAGAAATTGTATAAAATTATATTTATATATATAATGAAAATTTATCAAATCGAGCATAGTAGTTCACATTTTAGAATTGTACTTTTAATTGATTATACCGAAATACCCGACTGTCGGATTTTCCCAAAACTGAAACCGTTAGGTTCGCCTTGGGAAGATCTTTCCAACGACATGAATTATGTTATAGTCCAACGGTTAGATTTAGAGAAATATGTAAAACAAATTTGGATGAAAACAGCGCCAAGGTCGCCTATTGACTTGAAGTGTCGTTGAAATGGAATTTAATTTTTTTTTTAATGTATAAAAATAAAGATAAATTGTTACAAATTACTAATAACGATATGAAATGATTTCCAACTTATATATATATATATATGAGAATTATTTGGAAAGTCCGAGTCTATCTCATTCCAAATAATTTGAACGACGTTTAAAATTCAAGAGTTGAAGACGGCGATTGAAGACCGACGATCTTCATATCGAATGGACGACGACTGCTGATGCCGGTGATTGGAGTAGCTACCTTGAACGGGCTACAGTGGTGGCCGTCCGGACGTAGTGTTGATTAGTACGGATTTGGCTTTCGCTCAGACCCAGAGCATAAGCTTATAAATGGATTGTGTGTCTGACGTCGTACCCCATTAAATATCATGTTATTAATCTTCTGTCGAATGTATGGATGTTTGGTGGCAGAGAATTTATTCTCTTGCTTAACACCCGTTCATATATTTCGGCAAAGGATTGGTAGTGTGATATGGAGTGACGATGTGGCATGCTAAGATGCATATGATCAAGGCTTTGTTGAAAAGTAGGCCTTGTGGGATGATCAAAGCATAGCCTATTTAGGCATAGCTTTGTGTATAGCGTGACTTCACGAGCCTCACACACCGACGAAGTCTAAAACGGGACAAGGGAACGCAGGGTGAGCAACACGTTTCTTTCTAGCTAGAAGTGGTGTTTGGGCTTTAACACAGCCTGGCATTTTACTTATGTGGATGATGGAATGAGGCGCCTCGGATGATAGGTCCTATAGGACTGGGAAATGTGTGTTCAGGAATAACTAATCCGCAACTCGTATGGTGGACCGACCCTGCAGCTTTCCAAGGGTTCACTGCGGGGGATCCTGAGACATTAGTTAGAGTGTCTCGAATCGGTAGGAGCTCCTCCCTAGCCTTGACTCATGATGGAAACCAAAATCCAAATACGACCCTATGAATTTGATTGTATTACTAGTATGGAGGCATAGTAGTATGGGATACTATTCTTCCTAGGATTTATACATTTACTTTGAAATGTTTTGATATATACAAATAATAATATTAAACTTGTATTTTCCGTATTTAGCATGTTTAATCACTATAAGGTAAAACCCTATCCTCTGGTTTGTGTTGCATTGTGTGATGGGACCTGGGTCTTATGGTGATTCCATTTTTCTCAAAAGCATAACGTTGTTGTATGATTCACTTATTATTTGTTCTGACGCTTTTATGCATGGCAATCCATTGGAATAAACCCGTTCCGCGTTAGCGGCGTGGTCTTTGGATTTTTTCTATTGATAGTGATTAATTAGTTAAGAATTCTCACACCAGTCCCATGACTGACCCGTTGTTTGTTTCCACCTTTGCAAACTCGGGTGCCCTCTTTTCCACACGGGCAGTCGAGCAGTTTGTCTACAGGTTTATCTCTTTAGCAGGATCCTGGATTGAAGCTTAAAGCTGTGTCCAGAACATTGGAAGTCTTCCGCTGCCTTAATTATTTTGTTTCCGCTGCAATGTATTAAAATCATGTAAAATTATCTTCCGCTGTAATTATTAGTCAATATACTCTGATATTCTGTACTCCGATGTAACATTTATTATTGATGTTATAAAAGTCTGTTGTTATTGTTCTGATGAGTTGTATTCCCTAATTTAACGTAGGCGGGATTTGAATGGTCTTGGTCGATTTTGCGATCGATTAAGGCCGGGCAAAATCCGACTCGTTACATGATGGTTTCTCCACCTTTGATTCTTCACGTTTTCCTCCATTCCCGCTATAATTTTTTCCATGAGATGGACCTTGACCTTTTGTGTATGTGGATTGAGATTTTAAGGCTTGATCTTGAGAAAAATTAGTTTGTTTACTTCTCTTCAAGATCCTAGCCTCATGAGCTTCCAGCCTCCCTTGCAAGCTTTCAAGAGAAAGTGAAGCAATGTCACTTGATTCCTCAAATGCAACCACAATATGATCAAATTTCATTGGTAGGCTCCGCAGAATTTTTTCGACGGCTCTTTGGGTCTCCACGACTTCTCCGTTTGAAGCCATCTGATTGATGATGGAAGTGAGACAACAAAATATTCTGAGATTTTCTCATCATCCTTCATTTCGAGCTTTTCGAATTCAACTCGCAGTGACTGTAGACGAACCTTTTTTTTTACTTGATCTTGGCCAGAATACGTTGTATTCAATATTATTCAAGCCTCCTGAGCATTTGAAACTTCTCTAATTCTATCATAAACTTGAGTTTCAAGTGTCTGATAGATTTGGTAGAGAGCCTTACGATCTTTTAGCTTTTTGCTTTTCAGAAGTTCCCTTTGTGCGGGTGTGAGTTGCGTCTCATCTTCCGGCACTCCTACACCTTCTTCGACCACACTCCACAGATATTGAGATTCAAGACACAACTTTATTATATCGCACCAATAATCAAATCTCTCACCATTGAAACGTGGAACTTGGGCAGCGGGATTATTTGTTTTGTTGAGGAGATAATTTGACATATTGATATTTTAATTCCGATACTAGAATGATGAAGATAGGAGACAATATATTATAGGAGGAAATTGCTTTTTATTTCTTGCTTTTTTTTTCTTTACTTCCTTACAACAAAATGACCACATATATATAGTGGTTTACATACTATTTCAATAGACATAACCATTAAATGAACATGACTTTTAGACTTAAAGGACACAACAATTCACCAATAGACATGACACTTCATCTAATGTACATGTCTTTTATTTTAATAGACACTACTAGAATTAATTAATTTTGGTTTACACCAACAAATATTGCCCTACAGGTGATGTGCCTAAAGGTTTCTTCATGGTCTCAATTGGCGAGGAAATGAAAATATATGCGATCCCAATAAAATATCCGAGTAATATGGCATTTGCAGATTTATTAAGAGAAGTAGAAGAGGAGTTTGGATTTCAGAAAGAGGGTATACTTATGCCCAATGATACTTTTGGAGTTCGAAGGGATACTTAAGATTGTTGAAGAGAATAAAGAAGAGTTATGCTACTCATCTGAGGCTGACTAGCAAGGATGCATCATCCACAAAATCCGACATGTAGGTAATTACTATAGTGTAATGCATTGTTGTAACTTGAAAATAGGGGCAACGTACAAGCCTTTTTTAATGTTGTGAAGATTATGGCAGTTGAAATGAGATGTAAGTTAAAATTTCTGTACTGTTGAAATGAGATGATACAAGTTCTAATTTATCAGGTCTGCCGATGTCTTTTGATCAAAGATTGTCCAAGTGGCCCAGCTATAAATCATGGTCATAGTTATGATTGAAAGGTGCTACAAATTGAATCATTGAATGGAAGTTATTTGTAGTTATAGCCATATTTCTTAATTTATTTTTTTCAAATCTTTTTTAACAAGAAAGCACACATGCTTGCTTCAACAGTTCAGTCGGATAATAAAAGAGTAGTTTGATTAAAATAATCTGCTTGTAAAACAATAAGAAAAACAGAACAAGACTTGCCTTGTTGGACATGTAGCACTTTGAATACCAGCAAGGTTCCCAAGTTTAAATAATAAGATCTGTAGAAAGCAATGTTGATAGGTTATGTATATATTTAAGAAGCCAAAAATTGACTGGCAAAGTTGATATGAGGCCTTTTTGACACTGAAAGGTCAGCTGGGTCATAATAATATAGCATGGCACTCAAACATAAAATGTCATAGGCTTATAATATCAAAGCTAAGTTGTTTGAACATATGAGTTTAAACTTCAACAAACATGAATTTTCATAACAAAGGTTTGGTTAGCCCGATCACTTTCATTTGTAAAACCTAATTGCTCGTTTTTACCATTCCACACTCTTTGTAACATTATGACATCATTTGTAATGTTTAATTGCCAGTATGACATTCTATATTCCAAAAATTTATTGCTCGGTTTCCACATTTCATCCTTATAACAATATTAGTAGGCCTTACTTCCAGTGTTTTATATGGAATATGCACAAAAAACATTAAGATTCAAAATAATATATACAACTTAACGTATCACAGGTGCATACATCCTAATCTAATAAAAAATTCTTGCACTAACTTGCTAGCTTATCCTTAACTGATGTGGAATCAAATTGAATATACGAGTACTGATCAAGTGGATTGCCAGAACCAACACAACAGTGTTCTATTATTTTAAGTAAGAATCTTTAGTGAAACAACCATCCACAAAATTGAAAGAACTATAATATTTAGTATTGCATTGAAACTGCACCAAGACTCAGTGTAGTTTTCTCGGTGTAGTTCCAACTGCATTGAATTTCGGTGTTGTCTACAGTTCAAACTGCATAGACTCGGTAACACATACATATCCACCTAATTTTCTATTAGAATACAGAGCACTTTAACCTTTTTTACAAATATCCCCCTAAATTTTGGTTATTTTCAATCACATAGGAGCAAGTAACACACACACATGTGTGTGTGCGCGCACACACACACACACACATATATATGTATTCATGTATATGTATGTCTAAGTACTTTTGGAAGTGACTCACATTGATCATTCTACTTCTATTAAAAAAGAGGAAACATGAAATAGAAAGAAGAAAAAGGATATATTTCAAAGTTGGTAAGAAATAAAACCAACCTTGTTCATGTAACACCCAACACTTTTCTGCACCTAAATTTTGACAAAAAACAAAACTTGAACACATCCGAGCATACAACGTGTATATCCGGTACCTGCAACAAATGAGCATGAACATAATCAGAGTGCGATAAATATAACTCACGGCAGAAACAAAATAGGATAAACTAGTATTAACTCAAGTAACTACCTTTTTCAAAGTAAGTCACTTTGCCAATACAGAGCATGAGAGATAATGAGAACCAAAAGCCAAACTTAATCAACTATGAGAAATCGACCTTCTTTAGGAAACCCGAGAGGTTGTAATGAGGAGAAGGGTCAAAACAACAAGTTCTGATGACTAAGAAATGTACAACACAGATATATTCTATTTTGTTCAACCCAAACTATATGTCTAACATGGTTATTGATTCTAAACAAACCTTATTAATGCTCACGCATGACTCTACTACTCTTCCCAAAGTAGTATTCCCAAATTTTAATATCGGGATAGGATATTTACACATATTTTTGTGAAGCCTTTACACCAGAGATTAACGGGTTAACTATATCGAGATTTGATAAGGAGTTTCTATATCTATATATTGTCATTCGCTCATTCTTTCTTCGTTTATTGCCTCACTATTAATGACAGATAGGGTGGATTCTTCCCAATCGCTTAACACCCAAGAGGACCGATTGGTCACTTATTATTTCTTAATAATTTACTAAATGCTAACATGAACTTGATGGCACTAGCTACGGGCCCTACTAGTTAAAGCTTCTGTCATTCACGCATACACTCTTGCCCCGCATAAGGTGAGAGATGGTATTTTATCGTTCATTATACCTTCTCGTTAACCTTATTAGATAACCTCCTTAGTTGCATATTACTTCCCATAGGTTAGGTAGCCACATCTGACGTTTTTGTTTCCAGGTTTAGGTAGGCCCACACACACCATCTATTTAAGACCCCTAAACTGAAAGTTCTATTCCCAGGTGGACTCTTCAACCCTAGTCACTTAGCTTTTTAGGATCCAGGAAGTGGACTACACGCGAAGGTTATTAGTTCGTACCCCATTTTCCTTTAGCACCTTTCCCTTTTTGGGATAATGTAGGCTACGTTATTAAGTCATTCCTGCTTAGTCCTTCTATACGGAAATACTATACTTACAAGATTCATCTTTGTCATGGGTTTATATGGTTAATATTTTACGTTATTAACCTACTAAGTCTAACTCTATTTTCCATTCCCATTACTATTAATAAGGAAGGTTATATTACCTTTCTCCCTAGGATAATTATTTAATACCTTCCCTAATTTGGACTTAGTGTTCAAACGACAATCATAAATTCCCTTATGACACCCATTTCCTTCTATTTCCTTTTTATTTCCCTTTATGACCATAATAGTCATATTTTCCTAAGGAAGCTATTTATCAGTCTCAAGTTATCTATTTTTTGTACCCCAACGGAAAATGTCTATTCTTATTTATTTTATTTATTGTCTGACGGTTATATATATATATATATATACTTACGTATCAGGCCTCTCACATTAAGTTGGCTACATATGGATGTTGGATTTGTCAATCGGTTCCGAGCAGACTTCTACCACAAGTGAACTTAACATAGTGCCATAATATGATTATATTTAGGCATTAGATCCCTCACATTAAGCTGAGTACCTGTGGTTGCTAGATTTGTCGGTCGGTTCCAGGCAGGCTTACACCACAAATTGAGCTTAACCTCGTGCTTAAATGCGGTTATAATTTAAATTTCTTAATTGGGGTCTACAACATTTATCCTAATTGATTTTAGGAATTGTAACCATTTTCATATCACACTTGTTTTCCCCCAATCAATATTGGTTGCAATGGTTATTTATGGATTTCCGGTTTCATTTATGGCAATTAATTATATTGATTACAAAAAATGGTCACTACAAATATATTAATTCAAAATGGATTATATTTACCATAATTCAATAATTGAGCCTTATCCAATCATTCCATACAATGTATATTTTACCGTTTTATGCTGATTTGGACGGATAATTCACATATATTTATTTTTATGTTTTCATGCGGTCAACGTAGTTATTAATATTTTATTTTATTTTTTTGAATTAATGATTCGGTATAATCAATTTACCAAACATTTCTTTTTTATATCCAAACTTCAAAAAGGTTTCAAGTCTCATAGAAGACCGTTAGCCGTAATCATTGTAAGTAATGCAAATTTTGTGGAATTGACATATTTCCAAATCACAAGAATTATATATAATATATATTTTTTGGAATACTCAATGCCAATTACATACAAATATATGTATTTATATTTATATGTACCTTTGCACCACTTTTCCCTTTTTAATCCTTTTTATCATACTTCTCGTGATTCCAAAATAATGCCTTTTTATTCAAAAAGAGGAAAATAACATGTTTTACAATGCTTAAGCCCAAAACCCAACAATATTGAATATAAACAGGAACATTTCTTTTACTCTTACAGTCACATAATACACAAATTTCACCTTTTTACTCAAATTCACTTATTTCATATTTCAACACTAAACCAAAGATCTGGAATGCAGCCATAACTAATTTATGTTTAATGGGATTATTTTCCAGATCCACAGTGATGTGTAACATGTAAAACATATTTCATGACATAACTGTAGGAATATGTGGAAATATATTTAAGAATCCTACAACTCATGTTATACATAATCACAACTTATCCTTTACAAATTTGAACCATATTCATACTCAGATCTGATGTTCGCCAACAAATTCACAATTATTTAAATGAACAGATCTGATAGGCATAAAACATAGAATTAATTCAAACGAAATAGATAAGTCATTATAAATGTATTGGTAAAATTTCCACTTACCTTGTAGCCTCTAAATTCTAAGTTTTGAACCCTTTAGGCTTACAATCCCCAAATTCTTATAAATCTACAATTTATCTAGAAATGGGAAAATTCTAGATCTGTAGAAATGTAAGAAAAAGGGAAGAGAGCGAAGAAACTATCGTTGAGCATCCTCTTCCATTGAATCTAATAATCTTCCCAATTGCTTATGAATTTGATTTGATATATATATGTATATATATACACACATATATACATATATATTTTTAATTTAAAAATTTGGTTAGAAGAGGAAGAAAAATGGAAAAGCTCTGCTGCCTCTATGGATTTGAATGGAAAAGAACGAGGTTCTACCCCTTTATTCATAGGGGTGGAAATGTCCTAGAACCGTTGGATTAGTTTTAAGTTATATCCGTTCATCCATTATATAAACAAATTAACCTAACCCTTCAAAACCTAGCAGCCACTGGGTGATCTGATACCTAAGTCGACCTGGTCGGTCGACCCCCATGGTCGATCACCCAGGCACTAGATTGCCGAGGTCGGCTGGTTAAGTTAGGTAATATATTAATTAAATGCTCAAGCTCGCGTTACCAACACTGCTGCTGTTGTTGGTGATTCCCACATCGCTATCTCTTCTAGGAGAGAATTTATGATGAGAAAAGAAACCTACCACAAAAATGCTTCTCATGGAAACCCACCTAATATTGCCAAAGACAAAGTGGATAGGTGAATTTACAAAAAGTAATTCCATGAGACAACACACAAGCACGACAAGCTGAATCGAATATGACACGGTACTAAATGATGGTTACACCAACGATCAAATAAAAGATTGATTTCCGCATCATGAGACAAATCGAGACATAACTTCCCATTTATAGAGCGATGTGCTAAATGGGTCACACGTCTACATGGGTAGTTCAGACATAGATCCCCAAACACAAGAACCGACATAAAAAAAAGATTTGCTGCAAAATCTCCAAAGTCGGTCAAACAAGAGACCATACAAGTCCATATAAAACAGAATGCTCCTAAAATCTCATGAGATCCTCCTCATAAAAACCATCTAAAGATAGTTTAAGCTCCATGTCCGAAACGACGATCGCCTTTGAAAGAACATATTCTAACAAGGTATAATGAAGGCGGATGTAGCACAAACAACAACCCTGTTCTAAGATCTCGAGCAACAGACCGGTGCAAGTTCAACTGCCTAGAGAATTTTTCTTAGCCCTAAAGAGGTGAGACCTTTTTGCTCATTCCGGTCCATCCAAATGACCTCTACCTAGGGAGGAGACTTAAACGGTGTGAGTAGGATAGAATGTTGAAATTAGGTATTACAGGCCAAGAAATGGTCGGAGAGAAGAAATTAGATCTTGGAGTATTAGTGAGGCAAGATCTAATGGACAAAGAAAGAGAAGAATAATAGAGATGTGGTTCGGCTAGATGAGAAAGAAAGGAAGAAAGAAGGAAGATAAGGGGGTAACTTGGACGAAACTTTTATGACTGAGCCCTCGGTCCAATTTGTACCAAAACTCATTAACTAATTGACTATCCTAGTGTAGCACTAAATGGTCAACTAACTAATAGGCTTTAGGCAGAGGTTGGACCTTTACCTTCTTTGGCCTGATTAAAATATTAACCGTCCCGTGTTATTTTTTAAGGTTTGACGCAATCCGAAAAATAATTATCCTCATCATCGTGGTATATTAAAGGTCGTAGTTAAACTCCGAACCAACTCCAAAGCTTTGTAGTCTCAACAACGATGCTGCGACCACTCAACGAACGAAAGAACTCAGCTTTTCCTTAGCCTCATCATCGTGGTATATAAATTAAAATGGATTTTCCACTTACCTAGCTGACAAACAAATAGACGATTCACGAAATCAGATACCCTAAAATCCGAACGAAAGATTTTCCTTAGCTTTTTCGAAGAAAAATTTAAAACTTTTCCAGAAATGGAATCTTAATTTAAACTAACAGTTTCGTATTTATAAACCCATTTTATTGTTACTGTTATTTATATTTCGGTTTATATTTCAAACCGGAAAAACCTTTTCATGTTCAAAGATGTTAGAGCTTTAGAATCTTAAGGTTTAATTGTGGCAATTTCAATAAATTATCCAATGTATATAGGAAGAGGGACACTACAAATTACAAGGAATAGATATTTATTGTTTTCATGTTTAGTGGCATAATCCTTGTCCTTCCTAATTCCATCTTTCCTACTAATCAGACTATATTTATTAAAATTACACCTTAGCTCTTAAATTTTCAAATACATATTGATTAAAATTTAAAGCCATATCTTTACAAACTTTTTTCTGAAACCGTATTTCAAAACCGTTGAAATCCATTTTTATTTTTCAAATAGTTTTAAAATTAAATTTCCTCGAATATAATGCCAAGAACTCAATTTAAATGTTTCAATAAAGGTAGATTCAGAATTTTAATGAAGTAACAAATGGATACTCCTCGTAATCATATTTCTGAAATGGATACGACATATTAATGTGGGTTTTTTCCTCGTTTTGGATCGAGTAATGGTCTTAACTCGAACTACGAAAAAAACCAAACCAAGAATTTATGACTATCCCTATTGTAGATATATTTTTATATTAACATATATATATATTATTCCAGTTTTCAAATCTCGAATCAAAGGATCCACCATATGTCATTCTCATGATTTTTATGACGAGATCGCCGACGTACTATGGGGAAAGAACAATGGGCTAGAAACCCAAACTCAGCATATTTCAACTCCTAGTCGTTTAAAGCCCATTTTATATAATTAGGCCCATGACTAATTTCATCATCGAAATAAATTAAAGTCAAGTAAGAAAGACGAAGAAAATCAGAAAAGGAAATCGAATTACTTTCTCTCAAGAGTCCTAATTTAACTAATTTCTCTGATCATTTAACCTAAGCTCTAATACCAATTGTAACACCCTACACTTTTCTTCACCCAAGTTTTGACAAAAATCAAAACTTGAACACATCCAAGCATGGAGCGGGTATATCTGGTACCTGCAACAAATGAGCATGATAATAATCAGTGTACGGTAATAATAACTCATAGCGGAAACAAAATAGGATAAACTTGTATTAACTCAAGTAACTACCTTTTTCAAAGTAAGTCACCTTCCAAATATCGAGCATGAGAGAGAACAATAACCAGAAGCCAAACATAATCATATGTGAGAACACGACCTTCTCTAGGAAACCTGGGAGGTTGTAATGAGGATGGGGCCAGAAAAACAATTCTGGTGACTAAGAAATGTACAACGCTGGCTATAACATAGATATATTTACATTTGGTTCAACTCAAGCTATATACTTAACAAGGATAGTTATACTAAACCAACCTTGTTAATGTTTAGCACGACTCTACTACTCTTCCCAAAGTTGTATTCCCAAATTTTATTACCGAGATAGGACATTTACATATATTTTTGTGAAGCCTTTGTACCAGAGCTTAACTGGTTAACTATATCGAGATTTGACCCCTAATTACGAAGTTTCTATATCTATATACTTTCATTTGCGCATTCTCTCTTCATTTATTGCCTCACTATCAATGATAGATATGGTGAATTCTTCCCGATCGCTTAAGACCCTAGGCGGATCGATTGGTCACTTATTATTTCTCGATAATTAACTAAACGCTAACATGAACTATAGGGCACTAGCTATGGGCTATACTAGTTAGGGCTTCTGTCATTCACGCATATACCCTTACCCCGCATAAGGTGAGAGAAGGTATTTTATTGTTCGCTATACCTTTTAGCTGACCTTATTAGATAACCTCCTTATTCGCTTATTACTTCCTATAGGAGAGATAACCATATCTGACGTTCTAGTTTCTAGGTTTGGGTAGGCCCATACACCCCTGCCATTTAAGAACCCTAAGCTGAAAGACCTATTCCTAGGTGAACTCTTCAACCCTAGTCACCTAGCCTTTTAGGACCTCGGAAGCGGACTATACGCGAAGGTTATTAGTCTGTACCCCATTTTCTTTTAGCACCTTTCCCTTTTTGGGATAAAATAGGCTACGTTATTAAGTCAATCCCATTTAGTCCATATATACGGAAATTATATACTTACACGATTCATCTTTTTCACGAGTTTATATGGTTAATATTTTATTTTATAGACCTACTAAGTCCAACTATATTTTCCATTCCCATTACTATTAATAAGGAAGGTTATATTCCCTTTCTCCCTAGGATAATTATTTAATACCATCCCTAATTTGGACTTAGTGTTCAAACGACAATCATAAATTTCCTTATGGCACCCATTTCCTTTTTGTTGCCCTTTATGACCATAATAGTCATATTTTTCTAAGGCAACTATTTATCAGTCTCAAGTTATCTACTTGTTGTACCCTGATGAACAATTTCTATTCTCATTAATTTTATTTATTTTTTGACTATTATATATATATATATATACACACACATACCAGGCCTCTCACATTTAGTTGTGTGACGACCCCATTTCCCGTACAGACGGAGACAAGGGTAATCTTTGGAATATAACACAAAAACAGATAATAGAAGAACAAAATTAAATAAATACACCAGATAATGTACAATAGAATACACTGGATAAACGTAATCATCAGAGTTACACAGTATACAGGATCATACTTAGTACAAATACAGTTCAGCTATACATAAATGTCTACAGCGGAAACAAACAAAATATGTACAATAGGAGATGAACAACATAAAAAGAGATAAATAATAGAATCCATTTTCAGCTCCAGCTATCTAGAAAGAGCTAGCTAAACCTGAATACAAGGCTGCCCGTGTAGAAAAAGGGGCACCCGAGTTTGAAAGTGAAACAAACTACGAGTCAGTCATGGGACTGGTATGAGAAATTTACTCAACACATTTATAATATGGCTAAACACAGGACCACGCCACTTTCGTGGAACGGGTTTACTCCATTGGATTGCCAGTGCTTTAAAAACAAATCTTTCTTTTAAACATCGCAATGCTTTTTATAAAAATGAAGCCATTATAAGACTCAGTTCCCATCACACAATGCAACGCAAACCGGAGGATAGAGTTTTTACCTTATAATGGCCAAGATATGCTTGATACAAATAAAACAAAAGCATTTGATATTACTACTAGTGTTTATATGTTTCAAAAACAATTTCAAATCATAAATATCAATCATAGACGACATGAGCATCCCATGCCACTATGTCGCCAAATATATATACAATCGAAACCGCACAGTCACGTATTTGGAAATTGGATTTCCGTCATGAACCAAGGAAAAAGATAGTCCTTACCGAATTCGCGACTCTCTAGCCCGAGCCACCGGAAAGCACGCAGGCAAGCCTTGGAGCGACAGGGCCGGTCCACCGATGTGGATTATTATGCCTGAACAATACGTTTTCCCGCCCTTTGGGGCGTAAATGAGCAAACGAATGACTCCATCGGACCCGGATCGTCCGATCAAACCGAGGCGCCTTGCAACAGCAACAACCACATAAGTCAAACTCGTCAGGGCGTGTAAAACCACTGACGCCACTTCTAACTAGAAAGAAACGCATGTCCTCCCTGAGGTCCTCTCCTGTTTCTGGTTCATACCGGGGTGTGAGGCTCACGATTTCACGTTATACACAAAGCTACGTCACACAGGCGGTGCTTTGATCATCACCACAAGACCTTGCTTTTCAACAGAAGCCCTGATCACTGCATCTTAGCATGCCACACTGGCAATTCACACCGTGCAACTGATGGCTATCAATCACCCAGAATAAATTCCAATGTCAGACACACTGTCCATTTGCAAGTCTGTTCTGGGTCTGAACGAAACCGGAGGCACTATATACCTCGCAAACCCATCGATCACCACGTACGTCTGGACGATCACCACTCATTATCCATATTTCGGGATGCCTCCCAATCAGGACCTCGGTTACCATCCAAACGAGGTGAAGATCTCCGGTCTGCGACCACCGTCTTCATCTTCGATTTCATATCGTCGATTCAGTTATTCAGAATGGGATAAACCCGGTCTTTCTGAGCAACTCGAGTATATAATAAACAAGTGCAACACTAACATACACACGCATCATTTCAATTCATTAGTCACTAACCGTCAATCAGTAAGAGAACGATTTCCCAAATATTAACCCCAAAGGCCGAAACCAACATCAGATCAATACCCAAGAAACCATTTGACTTAGCCAACCTTCAGTTAGTTTCTCAATTTCTCATCCATATCGTTTATAATATTTTATAACTATTTATCGCTATTTTTATTTATTTAAAATAGCCAATTTATTCAAAACGACGCTTCGGGCCATAACGCTGCCGTGGCGCTGTTTTTCTTCAGATTTGATTTACACATATCTGAAAATCTAACCGTTGGATCTTCACAAAATTTACATCATTAGAAAGATCTTTCCAAAAAGAATCCAACGGTTCCAGTTTCGGGAAAATCCGACGGTCGAATCTCCCGGTATAATCGTTTGAAGTTTCGATTTCAAAATACGAACTGCAGCGTCGTTATTCGATTAAATATAATTATATATATATATATAAATATAATCGATTCTGGCACTGTTTTCTTCAGATTTGAATTAAACATTCCAGACAATCCAACCGTTGGATATTTACAAAGTTGGTGTCGTTGGAAAGATATTTCCAAAGCGAACCCAACGGTTGCGATTTCAGGAAAATCCGATGGTCGGATCTCCCGGTATAATCGTTTGAAATCACGGTTTCAAAATACGAATTGCAGCGTTGTTATTCGATATGTTTCAATTCTATTATATTTATATATATCGATTCTTCGATTACAAAAACTATATTCTTTTCATACATTTGATAATAATGATATTTTTATCTAATTGTCTTCTATTTCAACACTTCACTATTTTTAACAATTCATTTATATAATAAAGATGTGATTTTTATTGTAAAACAATTCATTTCAAAACACTATTATTTTATATAGTTCATATAGGTAATAAAAGTATGATTTTTATTATAAAACAATTTATTTCAAAACGAGATCATTTTATATAGTTCATATCGATGATAAAAATTGGATTTTCATTATAAAACACTTTCTTTCAAAATATGAATACCATTCAACATATGAATTTCAATTCAACGATTGAATTTCAATTCAACACATGAAGGTTTTCTATAGTTTGTATATATCGATAAAAATGTGTTTTTTATATTTAAAACACGAATACCATTCAACAAATGAATTTCAATTCAACGAATGAATTTCGATTCAACACATGAAGGTTTTCTATAGTTTATATATATCGATAAAAAGGTGATTTTTATATTTAAAACACGAATACCATTCAACACATGAATTTCAATTCAACGAATGAATTTCGATTCAACACATGAAGGTTTTCTATAGTTTCTATATATAGATAAAAATGTGATTTTTATATTTAAACACGAATACCATTCAACACATGAAATTCAATTCAACGAATGAATTTCGATTCAACACATGAAGATTTTCTATTCAACGAATAAATATAGTTTCAACAAATGAAAATAATTCAAACACATGAATATTATTCAAAATTTCGGCACCATAACGGCAGGGTAGTTAAAACCGGAACCGTCCCTAGTACGACTCCTCGCTCTACCTTAAAACCTCGCGGTTTTTGACAATGGGGAATCATGCATCTTGTTCGCACGCAGGCGGCATGTATATTTATTTCATTTCCACAAACTAACCCTATGTGGTTTCAACCAAATATTTCTCAACCACAAACGAGTATTTTTCAACCACAATCAATCAATATCAGCCACAAACAATTCCAATTAACCATTCGCTATCAATCAATTTTCACACCAATCACAACCAATAAATATCGTCCATGGTTTGTGGACGAGGGGCGTATATATATATATATAGCATTTCACTTCTATTTCAACACATATATAATTTTTACAACGCATAAACAACTTATACATCGAACGTACAACTTATACAACGCTTATACAAGAGGTGTACAACGCTTATATAACTCATACATCGATTATATAATTTATACATCGTCGTTTTCCATATCGTTTATAAATTAGAAATCTCACATTGGGTTCCACTCCACCAAAAATAGCAGAAGGCTCAGTAAAATATGTGGTCTCTTCTATAATGTAGAAGACGTCCACACGGTCACGATGTTTCCTGTTTCATCGAATTTCGTCAAGAAACGAAAAAGATATGATTTGTCAAAGTTTGCAATTGTTTAAAGGTGTTAAAATCAGATTAAATAAAATCAACCGTACCATTCATAGGAGGTTCAAAACTAGGTCTCAGATTTTTGCTTAATTCGTGCAATGATGGAACAATCGGACTTCACCACCTTGGAGTGCCTCGAGAGGCGTGCCTGACCAAGGGGACGACGTTGAAGTCGCACACCGGAGGATGGAGCACGGCGGCGCCGAAGTCGTGCACTTCAGGATGTCGGTTCCCCTCAAATATGCTTCGAAAAAATGCAAATCTGGTATGGATTTGAAGCTCGCGTTATCCTCTACAAAATTCGTAACTGGGGCATGTGGTTTTAATGTGTGAATTGAGAGAAATCAAGCCGGGAAGATCTGAATGCTTTTTCGTCGTTCGACTGTGTGGATCGGGGAAGAAAGAGAATAGCGGGGGGGGGGGGTCTTCTGGCGTGGACCAATAGATTTTTTATTTATTTATAAAGTTTTAAAAATCAGAAAATACCCCTTGTCACATACGAACACCAATTCAAACCCAACGACTGTCGTCCCTAGCGTTTTACTCCTATTCCGAACACAATGGGATATGTTTCGTAGGCCCATTCGACAGTTTCAGTCAGTTTTCCTTCAGATTAAAATATAAAACATTCAATATTTGATTTGAACGTACATTTCAATTTTCCAGGGCCACAAACTGATTCGAAAAATTCCAGAAAAATAAATCTAGCTATGTTTTGACGATACGGTCCTAACAAAACTAGTTTCGTCGAATTCTGAGACCGTTTGCAAAAAGGCCCATTTCTGGTCGATCCAATTTAACTTTAACTGACCAAAACACGTTTTCCTTTGCCACGCTCGCATACTAGCTTCAAAAATTATGAAATTTGAAACCTAGCAATAACTTCACATCCCGGATCCAACAAAAGTGGTTTCGTCGAATATCGAGGTCGTTTGCAAAATGGCCAATTTCGCGGGCTATATAAATTCCATAACGACCTTTCTGAAAATTCATTTGGCCATAACTTTTGCTTTCCACTATGAAACTTCGATTTTTCAGATTCGTTAGAAAGGTATTCACTAACAGATTTAAATTTCTTTGGTTTCACTCAAATCCGTTTTATTTTGCACCCGGTACAGTCCGACAAAGTTTGAATTCAAATTTTGAAACTACCGCGTCATTTCAGGCCTTGTTTATAATTAGAATTAATTATATTCGTTTCCAATTGTCGATTAAAACTCACTTTTCATCGCTATTATTTAAAATATTTATTTTAAATATTTAAAATCCATTATTTTAGCCAATTAAATTTTTTAAATTAGTTCAGATTTTCTGGGTCGTTACAAGTTGACAACCTCTGGATGCTGGACTTGCTGGTCGGTTCCAGGCAGACTTCTACAACAAGTGAACTTAACCTCGTGCCTTAATACGATTATATTTATGCATTAGACCCCTCACATTAAGCTTACTACCTGTGGTTGCTAGATTTTCCGTTGGTTCCGGGCAGGCTTAAACCACAAGTTGAGCTTAACCTCGTGTCTAAATATGGTTATAATTTAAATTTCTTAATTGGGTCTACAATATATATCATAATTAATTTTAGGAATTGTACCCATTTTCCTATCATATTTATTTTCCCCCAATCAATATTGGTTACAATGTTTATTTATTGATTTGCGGTCTCATTTATCGCAATTATTTAAATTGATTGATATAAATGGTCACTACAAATATATTAATTCAAAATGTATTATATTTACACATAATTGAACCTTATCCAATCATTCAAACATTCCATTCAATGTATATTTCACCGTTTTATGCTGATTTGGACGGATAATAAGCATATATTTATTTTTAGGTTTTCGTGAGGTCAACGTAGTTATTAATATTTTATTTGATTCTTCTTTTTAAATTAATGATTTGGTCTAATCAATTTACCAAACATTTCCTTTTTATATTCAAACTGCCAAATGATTTCAAGTCTCATAATAGACCGTTAGCCGTAATCATTGTAAATAATTCCTATTTTGTGGAATTGACATATTTCCAAAACACAATAAATATATGTAATATATATATATATGTTGGAATAGTCGGTGCAAATTACATATAAATATATGTATTTATATTTATATGTACCTTTGCACCACTTTTCCCTTTTTAATCCTTTTTATTTAAAAGGAGGAAAACATCATATTTTACAATATTTAAGCCTAAAACCCAACAATATTGAATATAAACAGGAACATTTCTTTTATTCTTACAATCACATAATACACAAATTTTATCTTTTTACCCAATTCACATATTTCATATTTCAACACTGAACTAAAGATCTAAAATGCAACTATAACTAATTTATGTTTAATGGGACTTATTTTTAGATCTACAGTGATGTGTAACATGTAAAACATATTTCATGAAGTAACTGTAGGAACATGTAGGAAAAATATTTAAGAATCCTACAATTCATGTTATCCATAATCACAACTAATCCTTTACAATTTTGAACCATATTCATAATCAGTTCTGATGGTCGCCAACAAATTCACAATTATTTAAATGAACAGATCTGATAGGCATAAAACATAGATCTAATTCAAACAAAATAGATAAGTCATTATAATTGTATTGGTAAATTTCCCACTCACCTTATAGCCACCAAATTCTAAGTTTTGAACCTTTTAGGCTTGTAATCCCCAAATTCTTATAAATCTAAAATTTATCAAGAAAGGGGAAATTCTACATCTATAGGAATGTAAGAAAAAAGGGAAGAGAGTAAAGAATCTATCGTTGAGCATCCTCTTCCATTGAATCTAACAATCTTCCCAATTGCTTATGAATTTGATTTGATTTGATATATATATATATACATATATATTTCTTTTTTTTCAGAAATTAGGTTAGAAGAGGAAGAAAAATGGCAATGCTCCACTTCCTCTATAGATTTAAATGGAAAAGAATGTGGCTCTACCCCTTTATTTATAAGGGTGGAAATAGCCTAAAACCATCGGATTAGTTTTTAGTTATATTTGTTCATCCATTATATAAACAAATTGCAAATAATGACTATTTTGTGGAACTGAAATATTTCCAAATCACAAGAAATATATGTAATATATATATATATATATATACTGGAATAGTCGATGCAAATTACATACAAATATATGTATTTATATTTATATGTACCTTTGCACCACTTTTCCTTTTTTAATCATTTTTATCATATTTCTTGTGGTTCCAAAATAATGCCTCTTTGTTCAAAAGGAGGAAAACGACATGTTTTACAAAGCTTAAGCCTAAAACCCAACAATATTGAATATAAACATGAACATTTCTTTTATTCCTACAGTCACATAATACAAAATTTTCATCTTTTTACCCAAATTCACATATTTCATATTTCAACACTGAACTGAAGATCTGAAACGCAATTACAACTAATTTATGTTTAATGGGACTGATTTCCAAATCCACAGTGCTATGTAACATGTACATCATATTTCATGGCATAACTGTAGGAATATGTGGGAAAAATATTTAAGAATCCTACAATTCATGTTATACATAATCACAACTTATCCTTTACAAATTTGAACTATATTCATAATCAGATCTGATGGTTGCCAACAAATTCGGAATGATTTAAATGAACATATCTGATTGGCATAAAACATACATTTAATTTAAATGAAATAGATAAGTCATTATAACTATATTGGTAAATTTCCAACTCACCTTATAGCCTCCAAATTCTATGTTTTGAACCTTTTAGGCTTACAATCCCCAAATTCTTATAAATCTACAATTTATCTAGAAAAGGGAAAATTCGAGATCTGTAGAAATGTAAGAAAAAGGGTAGAGAGCGAAGAATTTATCGTTAGGCATCCTCTTCCATTGAATCTAATAATCTTCTTAATTGCATATGAATTTTATTTGATTTGATATATATATATATATGAATATATTTTTATCTTAGAAATTAGGTTAGAAGAAGAAGAAAAATAGTAGATCTCTGCTGCCTCTATAAATTTGAATGGAAACGAATGAGGCTCTACCCCTTTATTTATAGGGTTGGAAATGACCTAGAACCGTTGGACTATTTTTAAGTTATATCCGTACATCCGTTATATAAACAAATTAACCTAACCCTTTAAACCTAGCCGCCACTGGGCGATCTGATGCCCTGTAGGTCGACCTGGGCGGTCGACCGCTGATCGACCCCCATAATCAACCGCCTGGGCATTAGATTGCCCAGGTCGGCTGGTTAAGTTAGGTAATGTATTAGTTAAATATTCTGATTTATTTATTTTTCGTCTGTTTTCGTATTTTTTTCATAACTTTTTCATACGTACTCTGTTCGCGAAACTCCAAACATGAAAGCTGACCAGAATTTCGAGACGAACGCAACATTTAAAGTTTCATGGCCAAATTTCATCGTTCGCAAAAAAAAAAATCCTATTTTTGATATTCTAATAATTAATTATATCGCCCAAAATTCCGAGTTATTACAGTTCAGCTTGCATGATCTCTCTTTTCTTTTTCCACTTCTCATCAAGTGAAGCTCCATGTTAGGCTGGATAAATATAACATCATCATACCATAATTCTAGTTATTCAAAAACCTTAAATGAAACAAAAAGTTCAAGAAGTTCTAGGCATAAATCTCATCCTCGCTGTAGTTACATACTCAAGCTAGCTGCATAAGCCAATGAAATGTGGTGATGTTACCTAGTTGCATTCTTTAACTTTATGCCTGAACTAGTTCTACAAGTATACATACACATGACCTTTGGTGTACTTGCTAATGACAAATGAAAATATATTTACTAATAATTTTATACTGAAGTGGATTTCCTATCCAGTATAATAATTATCACCTAGCATAGGGGTTCACTTTATGACTCATATCTACAAACCAGAATAAGCTACTGATATATACCTTTGCAGTACTGGAACAAGGAATTTACCATCTAAAGAAGTAAAAAAAAAATGAATCAATATTAGCATTAGGGAATGTTTTCTGTCATATTGTTGAAGTGAAACCTTACTATAAAATGTCTCATCTTCTTGCCCGTTGAGCTTCGTAAACAATCAAGGACCTATATCGACCAATCATATCAAAACCAACAAAATAAAATAATGAAAAATTAAGTAGAATAATTTTTGTGGCAACAAATACTAAGTGTTCAGACATGTTAAAAAAAATCAAATTTGGATAGTATTGTATTCTAAGAGGAATTGTGCTGAGTGAATTTTTTTCCTGTAATCAATGGAAAGGTTGTAATTTGAATGATAATGCATGAGAAAATAGAATGTAAAGAGCCACTTAATCAACCTTATATAAATAATAGATTATGCATAGGTAAACTATAAGCTAACTTGAAAATGTCCTTTAACAAACTAAATAAACATTACGCATTATTATACCATACACAAACTTCGCTGAAACCTTATGGAGATAACAAGTTCTATGCATCGCAAGGTCGATACTATGGTGTGAAAACATTGTACTTGTTAAACTAAAAAATTTAAGAATTTGACAGCTTTCGAATGATTGTCTAAGTGAAAAAATAGCTCCTCATCTAGTTAATAATTCTTAAATTTAAAATGATTAAAAAAAACCGATGCAATAGTACCTCCACACATAACAGAAAAAAAGAAGAAAAAAGCCTACCATATTTTTATATGTTGTGCATTAGACTTTCAAATAATATTTGTTGAATTGGTAAAGTAGGGAATATTCCAAATTCAGCACCTTCCCCTAAAATGGGAATATCCTAACAAAATCATCAACATCACAAGATTTACAACCACATCCCAACTATCAAAGCAATTATTTTATCCCGACATTAATATATTTGCAAGCAATCCACATGGTATACATCATCCTAGGTACAATATAATAGTTATAGAACAATATGTCATTATATGCTTGTATCAGTTAAAGGTAAATGCAACATTCAAGTTTTCATATGTTATATAAATTTTGTAATAGCAGCCCGAAGTTAATATTATAAGAGACTACCTAGTCAAATAACACATGAACAAGAAGAGAGAAATAAAAGAAGCCACATGCGTCGCCATTCTTCTACCATATTTTGTTTCGAATACTTAACTACAAAAAATAGCCAAAATGATAACAATAATATTATTGTTGTAGTTCACATTCTACAAAATGAGCAAGAGAGATATATACGTACACAATAGATCAGTTTTAAAACTTCTTCGTACGTCGGTATAGCATCAAATTTATACCGATGCATTTGAAACCAGCAACCATTGGCACGATCCTAGATCGCACCAGCAAAATTTTTGAAAAAGAAATTACAGTGATGTTATCCTAAAAATCGATTCAGTGCAAATTGAGAAAAGAAATTATACCGATAGAATTTAACATTCAATCAGTGTAAAATAAATATAAATAACTTTATAATAGTTGTAGAAACAAACCTGTTTCAGTAATTAGTTTCAAAACACATGAGTTTCTATTGCTCTTTTTAATAATATCTAAGTGCGCTTGCAATGAATAGCCATTTCCGCGAAGCCAGCTCTTGATTTTTTCAATCGATTTGTTCAAATTGTTTTATCCTCTGTAATTTTCTAGAGTAGGCGAATAAGATGGGTATAAAGATTGGAGAAGAAGAAAGGAGGAAAGTATTTGGGAAGACGAGGAGGAAAGTTACGTACATTTAGCAATAAAAAATGAAATAGTGGAGGAAAGAAAAACGTATTAGAGGGAAGGGTTAAATGTAACCAGTGTTTTAGCCAATTGTTAAATAAATGTAACCAAAGCCCTTAAATATAAAATTAAAAACCACATGTATATCAAAAGCAATCAATGAACGTAGCCATATGTATATTCTCTTATAGTGATTTGTCTCATGATGAATGCAATGTCATCTAGATATAGCTGAATGGGACAAACTAAATAGTTTTCTGTAACTATTTTTGATTCCCAAATAGATGCAGGAATGATTGTTGATGGTTTCCATTGATAGGTTGCCATGGAATTGAGGATGGTATAACAACACTCGAGTAATATTTGATTCATTGAGAAGAGATGCTAGCTTAATATTCCTCATTTTGAAATAGCAACCAAGTTGTTGTGTCATACATCGGTTGAATCTAATATTCGATGTGTCATTTCAATTAGATTAGTACCCTTCATGCTAGAATATATATGGAGGCTACTTCTGATGATTGTTATTTTTCCATGCATGTTTGATTATTGATGTTTGATATGATTATCTATGCTCATATGTTGTTAGGCATGCAAGATAGTTGTATTGGTGTATCGTCCATTTATTTGAGATACATTCCATGCATAACTTGACATGCTTATGTTAGTTAAATCATGTTTACTTAACATGTTTATGCTTCTCCTTATTGTTACTTCTACTATGTTTAATCCTCTTTACTGAGTACATGCCCAGACAAAAAGAAGCAAGAAATTGTTGTTTTGATGTTAATTAACTTTTATTTGCATCTAGATTCTAAGCTTGCTTTAAAAAAGTATGTAATAGATGTAGATATGTGGTTTTTGCCATTGGTGCATTCTTGATGATTTTATTCCCCAACATAGGTAGCCACTTTTAGGCTTTTATTTTCTTTTATTAGAATGAACAACATTTGGCAAGTTGTATTTTTTTGGATTGGGCACGCAAAGGAGGTGTTCCAAAAAAAATCATGAATTTTATCAAATTTGGAAAGAAATTCAATATGCGGTGCTAAGTTATAATGTCTTTCAACTAACGAGTTGTCACTTTTATTTTATGTTATCCATTTGCTTGAAAAATAAGTATACTACTTAGGTGTTTGGCTAAGCTACAATGGGCCTAAACTTTTATTATGGTTGTACATTTGAATGGGAACATTATCTCTATGCCAAATTCCAATCTATTTCTTATATTATGATCACATCCACTGGCAGTGAAATTAAGTAGTGAATTCTTTTTATTGTCACTTACTTAAAAGTATTAGATTGTGTCGTTTCATCCTTGAGGATTTCGAGGACATAACCCATTTAAGGAGGAAAGAATGTAATAACCCATATTTTTACGATTAGATAATAAAAATTTATTTAAATATTGATCGTTAATTATTCCATTGATGGTTCCCAAAGGTGATTTTTCACAAACGATCGAATCAAGATTTTTAGACTTGTTCTATTGAGTCTGGATTGTTCGTTACATAAAGAATAAGTATATGGATCAGTATATTTTGATTTTGGAACATTTGGTGGTCAAAACGTGTTCGGAATACACATAAATTGTCTTTTTAGGGTGCAGTGTTGGATTACAATGAAACTTAAACTTTTAGAATCATAGTAGTGAGTTGTTACATGTCGTTAAGTTTTGTAGCAATCTAACGCACCATTGGTTGTGCCTAAATAAAACTTGTATTAATTCATATAAAGAATAGTAATCACATAATTCGAGTTTTAAAGGCTAACTTCTACATACGATCAAGTTATAAAGAATAGTAATCACATAGTTCGAATTTTTACATAGAAACCGACGGGTAGCATATCTCAATTGGAGTTCATGGATTTTTGAGCCTATATATCAATAAGTGAATATAATATTATTTAATAAGAACCACTCAACCACTCTTTTGGCATGCTATAGTATCCTCACCAAATCATCCACTATTCCATTGCAGTGAGATTTACCACGTCCTCCCCTTTTCATTATATTTTCAAAAATTATAATCTCCTAACTTGCTTCACTAAAAATCAAGAGATTCAGTTCATCGGAATCGTGGAGAAAATACCCACATGTTCTCAAACCCATTTCATGGGGTCAGTTCACAATTGGGCCTGAACTAAGGCTTAGGATTCTGGGAGCTACAAGCAACGAGGTGACTAGTGGTTCATTGAATTAAATTCAAGTCTATGTGTTGCATCTATGGCTGACAATAAGAGGGTGCGACTCATGAATGGGAGGCACGACTTTTGCACTTTAGCATGGCATTTTTGGGTCACACAAAGTGGGGGAAGGTGCGAGTTTTTCATAATGATGATGGTGTGTAGCCTATTCTAAGGGGAGTTCAACGGAACCAGCAGATTTGGTTTTCATTGAAAATCAAGATAGAGAAGAAGGAGAGAAGGAGTGGGACAATGGGAATCAAAATGCATGGGTGCAGAACTTGTAGCTTTCTTTTGGGGAAGAAGAGGACAAGTGATTACAAAGGGAAATTAATTAGTTAATTGAGGCTAATTAAATTAAATAATCATGAAAAATATATAACTCGTAACTTTTGCATACGAGGTTGGACTGGACATTGTTTTTTCTGTTGGAGACATATTGGTGAGCTCTACTTTTTGATACTAGTTTGGATTGATTTGGTTGAGGTAAGTGATATCATCTCTCACTAAACTTTGTTAATTAGTATAGTACAAATAAGTTGTTTCAAACTAATTTCTGTTTATAAAATAATATTTAGGATAATTGAACCTAGTAAATAATAAATAAAAAACAAACTGTGATTTAAGTAGATTTAACATTATTGTCACATATTTACCCATTTACATGCTATTATGTCTACGTTGATCACACTGTTAAATTTAGGGTTTTAAGACAACTATTTCACTTTTATTGCTACAAATAGGTCCTACTTGATAACCATTGCTATTATGGGTATTTAAATGCTACTTTAGAAATTTGTGTGACAACTGATTGCATGGTTGAATTGTTTGCCTCTGTCAGCTTAAAAATCCATTCATAGACGACCTAATATTGAAATATCATCCATAAGAACATGGTGCTTATCGGTCAAACGCACATGCCGGTGCACACTGATTTGACATACAAGAATGGTAGGCTCGAACGGATGAGATATATTCTCAAAGGAGCTTCAGAGTGCATGGTTGGATTCGACGACCGGTAATGGAGCTATGGTGACATATTTGATGATGAAGCGACATTAGATCATGGCGGCTAGTTTGAAGATGGAGGATTGTCTTGACCACAAGCTGGATTTCATGATGAATGGCAAGCATTTTCCTTGGATGTGTATTTAACCAAATTTACTTAAATAAGTGATTCAATAGTCATTATTGATTACCATGAAGTGGTCGATAGTGATTACTATTGCTATTAGCCATGTTGGTGAACTTGCTAAGGACGATGATGCATTATTGAGGAGAAGGAGATGATAGCCATTCGATAGTGGATTTGACATAGTGGACGTAAGGGATGGATGTTGTGATTCGATGCATTGATTCGTTATCTGACGATGGTGATTCCATAATGGAAAGAGTTGGCTTTGACAATGGATAGAGATATTTGTAGATGCAGAGTAGTGATGATCGATCGAGAGGGAGCTACTAAGGAGTCATGGTAGTAGTCCTAAGGTAGATTCCTCTATGGATTGCATGTGTGAAAGAATCATCGATGCATAAGATTTATACGAGTACTTAGGAAGAAGGCATAACAGGTGAGTGGTTCATTTGGACTAGTTTGGGGTCCTCTTCTCCAAGTCTTAGGCAATTATTGCCGAGTTTCGAGAAAATGGTCACACACACTTGGACCAGTTTCGGGACTTATCTTGGGCTATATCATTTGGTATAATCTAGTTCCTAGACCACTAAGTGGCATGGATTCGAGTACCATAAATGTCAAGCATTGTCATGTACCCAGTGCACTGATTAAGCGAAGGTTAGGATGGATGATGGATGCTATGGTTGTTTATTTTTTTATTCACTATCTAGTTTTTAGACATCAATCACACCCTCTTTACATAACATCTATCATAGTATAACGTGTATCGATTGTTATATGCTAACTCCATGGTTGTAGGAGCTAGACAAGCATTATTCCTTATACACACCGTGTTATATACAATATTATTAGCAAAATTTATTATTAACACCCCAAAATATTATTAGCAAAATTTCTTTATTAAGTTCTTGTTGTTTGCTTCCGGTGATTTTCGAAAGTGGGTTCCTATAGAAAGCCAGATGGAATAATCAAATGTTGATAGAAGAGTCAATGAAAGACTATGTGGAAGAGGCTTCATTCTCTATCGAATTTGATTTGGTTGAAAGCTTCCTACTTGTTTCAATGTGGGCCTTTTGGTCAAATCACTAGCCCTAGGTGTGGCGACTTGGGGTTCTTAGCTTTCAATTATTGGTTAACCATGCAGGTTTCTTGGATACTCCTTCAATGAGACAAGGAGGGGTCTTTCAATCTTATGAAAGGGGATGCTAATCTCTTACTAAATTAGATTAATTTAGGAAACACTTAGGAAACCATCGTTTAGTTGTGAGTTCATGTGATTTCAGCAAGGCTAAAAAATGACCTATTGGAAAGTCGTGATAGGATCTAGAATCCTAACTAGAATTGATTGTCTTAGGTAACCATCGATAGGCTATAGGTTTTGAATGTTCCAATCTCAAAATAAATACAATTTTCTTTTCTGATATTTAAACCTTTTATTGACTACCGGAAGGTATTTTGGTGAAATTGTCGTCTTTCAGATACATTGGATGTGAAACCTAAAAAGTTATGACAAAATAATATAGTAATAATTGAGAAACTATGATTCCATTACCTCTAATGCTTAGCAAAAGCTCTTTATTGGTTACTTCAGTGGTTATAAACTTTATACCCAAATTGATTTAGAAATCAGGGTTTACAAATCAAACATATAGACTTAAGAATGAGAATGAGAAATGAAGCCTTGGCTAGTTGCTGGATAAGTGAGATTGTGGGTTCTTCTGACTTCTTCTTGTGGCATCGCCTTCCTTTGCACTATGCTTGGTTGTGATGGCTACTTTGCAAGCATTTCGGAATACCTCCTACGGGTTGACCAAAATACATACTTAGCTTGGCTTTGTATGCTTGAAGATGGAAAACTCTGATGGTTGTGCCCCTCAGGTTATGCCAACAGGGGCTTCCCTTGAGGAAAGAACCCTTCTCCTCATTTGATGCTCTAAGATAACTATCATGAAGATATGCCCTTCGAGTTTAGCTACCTGGGGCTTTTCTCATATAAAAGAGTCATCTACTTCTTTATTTCTAGACCTAAAAGCGAATGTTATTGAGTCATTCCTATCTTTGCTGAATGCCTGCTTTTCTCAGCAATACTTCACCCTAACTTTGACATTTTCTTTCTCCTTGGTTATTTTTGGTATTAACAATTGCTCGCTCCCCCGCTAGTGAATGGTGTTCTTGACATTTCAAGTCAACTGCTCAAATTTTGGATATATGTGACATTATTCCCGCCTCCTTGCATTCCTATCCGAATTATCAGATCTAAATCAATGGCTACTTTTTCTTCTCTTCTTTTCCTTGTTTTTATAAATAGTGTTTCTAGTTTTTATAAATAGTGCTCTATTTCTCTTTCTTTCTTTTTACCCGCAAATATTGTTTCAAATCCACAGCATCAAGCTTCCCAAAAAGTTTAGTTTCTAGAAACAATTCCAATCACTAATTCTAGGTAAATGCTTTATTTGTCAATCCAATTATGTGGTTGACCCATGAATCTCGACCGATTTATGGTTTTATACCCTTCTGGTTTTCACCGAAATCAATAATCTATTTGGGTTTAAGTGGATTAATGGAACCAGATTCTCCAAAGGATTCGTGAATTCGACCGTGATTTGGCATCCTTTGATTTCAACCTACTTTTATTAAGTTTAATCATACTTCTTGTGTATTTGATTTGATTTTTGGATTGAAATCCATTTGGTCATATTACGGTTCAATAGTGTGATTTTAATATGTTTAGACTGCACATTTTTCGGCTTAATAATCGTAATATAATCAAATGACTAGTCATTAAATCCCAAAACAAATTCCTTATGGTTATTTTTTCCCTTACTCTTTCGTGAAAACCTCATTTTCAGGGGTTTCGTTGCAAGAGAGTGGAAAGGACTTCCTCATAGATTGAAGGACAATTTAAATCAATCATCATTGAACCAATAGTTTTCATTTTATATCCTTAGTGGGAATGTCTTTCAGAAGCACTTTTGTTTAATTAATTTATTCAGTGGTTTTATACTACTTTCGCGAGGCATAGTATGCAAGGTCGTTTTCCTTCTTAAGGTTTTAAGTATTACTATTATCACAACCATAGAACGATATCATCCGTCAGCATCTTTGGGTAAGAAGAAAGGTGCATAGAAGTCTCCTCCAAAAATGTCCCCTACTGTCGGTTAATTCTCTTCACCTCCTCCATCGATAGTGAAGAAGAGGCCTGAAAAAGATGTTGCTATTTTGAGAAGGTACTTGATCACCACCTAAAAGGAGGTGGATATCGTCCTTGAGGATTTCCTTATTTCTGATGTAAAGGTCATTCCACCGCTCGAGGGCTTCTTTTTTGACAACCCTTTCGAAAAGCTACTTCGCTTACACTGCCATCCATATTTGGCATAGAGGATTTTATTCCCTTTCCACAATTCTGTCATGCTTTCTCCACAAAACAATTTTGCTCCCGTCCAGCTACCTCCAAACACTTATACCAACATGCTATGTTTGTAGATGACTGCTCGTGAATTCGGAGGCCAATCCTTGGGCCATTCGATTCTTCATAATCTTCTTTAATTGAATAAAACTGGCAAGGCCAATCCCACTCTATATCCGACCAACCTCGAAAAGACTCTGGTCATCGACCCAGTTGACAAGTCCAAGGGTTGGATGACCTAGTTCTTCTTCATTCGGTTCCCTCATGGAATCAGAGAGAAGATCACAAAACTTGGTAAGGACTTTTTTTATCATAATGAAATTGTGATTATCCTTTTTGTTAAGCATCTCTTCAAAAGCTTGTTTCATAAAAGACGTGCTGAAAGTTTATGAGGATAGTATGGACTGGAAAAAATGATATCAAAGAAGCCTTGGAAAATTTGGGAAAGAGGGCCACGCTTTTGAAAGTTGACAACCATAAAAAATACTACCTCCTCCCACAAAAGAAAAGGATCTTGGAAGCTCCTTCTATGACAATTTCTCCATCAAGGGTTAGCTTTCACCTAGCTCGAGGCGACCCTCTGAAGTTCACCTCTTCATCACCTATTCTATTTAATCGTGAAGGTAATTCTACACTTTATTCTTTTGTTCTTGCAAATATTCCTTTTCTCATTGCATTTTGCCGACTTGTTTCAGTAGATACCTATGTGCCTTTATATATTTCCTCCCTTTATTAATGTGCCTTCTCCTATTTCTCTAGAGCCTGTAGGTTCCTCTATTTTGCACTCACTTCATAATGTCCATAAAGCGGTCGGGGAGAAACTTTCAAATGACTCTTTCGATGAACCTTCTCAAAACAGTCAAATTCCCTTTGGAACCCATAGTCAATAATTCAGACGAAGAGGGTGATAGAAGAGAAGCTTCCCCATCACCAAAGAATACAATTGCTTTACCAAGCGGTTTCGAACTTTCTTGAAGGTATAGTTTCACTTCTGATTTGACTTTGAAAGATGTCGTTGTTTGAGACTTTTGCTTTTTGATATTATGTATTTACAAGAAGTAGCTTCCATCTTTTCCTCTCTCACAGATTATTAAGGCCATCATTGCTTCTTCTTTAGCCATTCTTCTAGCTTTTCCACAGCGCCGAGGTCAGCTTTGGAGTCACTAGTGCTGATTTCCTTTCACATTTTCCCAGCTTCTTCGATAGATCGATATGTTATTTTTCAAGATCTCAAAAAGTGATTTCTCTCTTTAACATTCCTTCCCTTATCTATAATTTTTGTCGTCTTTGATATGTTTTTCTTTACTGATCTTCAGCTTCTGAAAACCTAGTGTGTTTTCCACTATGGCTCCTTCACGTACGAAAACAAAGTCACATGCCTTAGGAAGAAGGCCGAGGAATTAAAGAGTAAAAATGCATCTTTAGTTGTTGCTGCTAATGAGGTTGATAACGAGGCTTCCATGGCCAAGTCATCGGCTCAAGCAACTCTTGATGAAAATATTGCTTTAAAGGCAGAACTTGAGGGGATAAAAGGTAAGCATTCTAGAATAATTGAAATAAATAAAACCTTGGAGGGGAAGTGCTTGTCTTTGTAGAAGAAATTAGAGAAGTAATGCTTTTCTTTCTAGATATCCATGGCAAAGAAGAAGAGGAATTTGAAAAAGTTCGTAGATGCCCTTTCGGAGGCTAAGTGAAAGGTGGATGCTATTTTGGACCACTCCTAGACCAAGTGCTCGAGTACTCTTTAATGGCCCCATTATTGATGGTCTATGTTTATAAGAAATGCCCGTACTTTGTTTTAATACACTTCCAAAACTCATGTACAAATGCATTTTGTCCTCGACATAAGCACTTCTTCATGGTGAGATGGCTTCAAAACGAAGGAGATAGATGCAAGAGCCCTCCTTTCTTTTGAAATTCCACTGATTGAGAGGGCTTCGAAGACGAGGAAGGGGAATAGGTGGCCTCAACTTCCAGTAACACCTTCATAGGTTTGTCTTCTTTGCAATCTTCAGGAAGCTGCAGTGGTGGTTACCGTGTAGAGAGGAAGAATGAGACCCCAAGGGCTCGAATTGTAAAGGGATCTAATTATCTCTTCTTCTCTTCTGGCTCAGGTATCTATGCTTTCCCTTTTGACATATTACTTCTTTGGATCACCTTTTTAGTGGTGTCTGTGTACTTATCCTTTTTGCTAATAAACTTCCAACAAATTAGTTAGAGGTATACCTTTTTTGAAAGTTAGATTTGAACAAGTGAAGCAATATAATTAACTTCCTTCAATGATTATTTCTAGGATTAATTTCTGTTAAGATACAGATATCTTTTATGATAATAAGGATAAAGCATTGCACGAGAAGGCCTCCACTAGAGTGTCTGGATCATCAGAATTATGATTAAGTAAAGCTTAAAATTTGATTTTCATGGTGAAACCGAAACTTCAATGGAATCCTTCCTCATTTCGGATGAAATTTAAAAACCTTATAAGGTTCATAAGAGTGAGTTCTTTTGATGTATATATGACATGACCATATTGTTACTTGTATTCGGTCTTTGTAACAACAACATTTTCGTTTAATAATCAGTCATATAGATTTTGGTTTTGTATAACCAAGGCTATGTAATTACATAATGATTGGGAATCAAAACCTCAAATAGCCCTACCACCCGTAACTTCTTGTCAAAATTTGTTAAGCTAAGGACGGGTTCCGTGAGAGGTTTTGCCTAAGTATGTCATTAGGACCCTTCTAACAAGGCTTTCTAAAAGTATTATACAAATTCCAAATACAATATCCCAGATTTAATTTTGACTTCTTAGGGAACAATAAGGAAGAGCTTCTTAAGGAAAGCCGGATACAACGTTTCAAAATAATCACACAGCATGTGACTTCCTTATTTTAAGGAATAAGATTAGTTTTAAAATTATTTATAAATATAAATATATTGCAAGACCAATATGCCAATTTTTAAATGATAATAAAGAACTTATTGTCTTATTTTGAATAATTAGGACATTTTGTTGTCGCCATTAGTTTTGACAGGGAAGATATGCGTAGTGCCCTCAGGTCAATTACTAAGTGTAAGCGACTAAAAGCTTTCGACAATGTCATTCCTTTGAAATTCGAAGGCAACTACCTCAATTTTAAAGGGTTTAAAAAGCACCAAATGCAGAAGGCATTAGCCTATGGACTAAAAAATTCAATTGAGAAATTCGAAACAAAAACATTTTAAATGTTCATAGCGCCAAATCAGGAGAAACCCGAAAGCAGATTCTCACAATAAGATGCTAAAACTTCAGCATAGAGTTTGTGAATTAGAATTTCATTCGGAAGATAACCATTCTTAGGGTAAATACTTGGAATTCATCATGAGAGAGGCTATATCAAATTTAGCTTTCCGGCCCTCTGGACCAAATTCCACCGGAACCCAAGGTCGACCGACATAGTTTTAATTTTTAGTAAATCTTCCGATAGGCTTAGACTAAAGGTTCATGAGATATTGGTTGATTCCGTGAAAATCAAACTAAAATATTATTTTCAAGAGAAGATTAAAGCATACATTCATCGCCTTTCCTATAATTACATGGCCCAAATCGAAAAGCTTCAAGGTGAAATATACTTTCTAAGAAACAAGAGGTTGTATATGGGAGAGCTAATAAACTTCTTTCGAAGGCAAATAAAATTTACGAACATTTCTTAAGCTTTAAAATGAGTCTACCAACAACGCCGAAGCCATTGTAAAGAGAAGAAACTTAAAGAGGTGTTGTACACCATTCTCAACCTCGTTTCAGATCTGATTACATCGAAGAACCTTATAGAGAAGATCTGAAGGCTTTGGTTTTTATTCTTGTATCATTATTAATGCCTTATAACTTGTATAAATAACTTTTAACTAATAATCTTTATAATAATACGTGAATCATTAACATATTTTTGTTGTTTTCCTTTCTAGAACACTATGTTTTGACAATAATGAGGAATCTGAATATCTTAATTATGAAAATATTTGAAGCCCATGTGCGGGTATTAACAACGTGACCCTAAGATTCTGTTTTCAATAAATTTATAACCATCATTTGTTTCGAAGCCACCAGGACTCAGGTTTTAATAGGTAAATCACGCACTTTATTAGAGGAGCCCAAAATCATAAAATTTGATAACAGAGTAAAAATATTTAGAACCTTCTTTCCTAAAATAGTTAATCATAAGCAGAGCCCATTTGGCTTATATCAGATCTAAAGCCCTGATTTAGGTAGTGAATAAGAGGAATTCAGAAACCGTATTAAAAAACAATCAATATATGTATAGCCCCTTTTGTTTAATAGAAAGCCAGAACCTAGATTTGGGTAATAAGAATATAGAAATTCAGAAATTGTTTTATGAAAATAATTAATATGAAGCCGCCTTCAGCCTTATAGAGGACTCAAAACCCATACTCAGACATTGAATATTAGAAGTACTAAAAACATTTTTTCTATGAGTAATTATTTTGAAGAAAGCCTCTTTCGACTCATAGAAATCCAAAAACCCTAATTCAGGTGATAATATAAATCCAAAAAACTTTTTCGAAAAATAACCGATATGAAGCCTCCTTTGACTCAATAGAAGACACAAAACCCAGATTCGGGTAATAAGATAATAGAGATCCATAAATCTCTTTCCATAAGTAATAGATTTGAAGCCTTCTCAGCTTAATAGAAGAAGTGGAACCCAAATTCATGTAATAAGATAATAGAAATCCAAAAATCCTCCACCATGATATAATAGATTTGAAGCCTCCTTTAACCAAGTGAAAGACTCAAAACCTGGAATTAGGTATTGAATATTAGAAGTCTAGAAAACCCTTATCTAAATGCAATTAACATGCATGAAGCTTTTCTTAGCTCATACAAATCCTAAAACCCTTTTTCGGGAAATAAGATAGTAGAAATCCAAATTTCTTTTTCAGAAAATCCGGAATATGAAAGCATTTTCGATTTTAATCGACTCTTTTCTATTTATAGGCCTTTTCTAAAGCAAAGGCTTGGAATGCTTTAGGTTATCCTTTTGAGCATTCGTTCCCCTTTACGGAACAAGACATAAATAAAGGCAGAGCATGCTCAACTTTATAGCAGAGAAGGGCGTGCTTATACCAAAGTAGAGGCAGGGATTGCTCTAAAAAGAACAGAGGTAGAACGTTCTTCATTTGGGAGAGGGCTAATGTACCAACGATTACCCATCCCTCCTCAATATGGTGCCTAGACTGCGTCAAGGGCTGGTCGGAACCAGGCTTATGCATCGACGATTTCTTGTCTCTCCTCCAGAGGGAACTAAGACTACGTCAAGGGGTTGGTACCCATACATGTTTGTCCAAAGGTTACCTTGGTGCCAGGATCGTATGTCCTAGTCTTACCCCCTCCCTTTTTCGAAAATGACCATGGTATAACAAGGAATTTAATGGGTGTTGGGCACATCCCTCGGGCTTACCCCTCCTTCCTTTCGTGAAGCGCTTTGACTACGTCAAGGACTTTTTAGAGGTATCCATATATAAATGGAATTTTACTCCCAACCAAGTAGACTTTCTTATTTTTGGATTGTTTTTTATCCATAAATCGCGTAGAAGATTTCATTTCAACATAAAATTCCATTTTGTTTCATTTGCTTAACGTTCTTTTACATATTCCTCACGTTTTCCTTTTATATCGAAGTAGGCAATCGTATTTTCCAATGTACTACATTGAATGGTTTTGTGACCATTGACTATATGGTAAAGACAATAGGTTTTTCCCTTGTTCATTTTAGCCTTCGGTGGTTTATTATTGGTAGACTAATAGTCCAATTCGTGGTTAGTTGGTTGATAGTTTTCATTGGTAGAAGCAGTCAAGTTGAATTTCTTTGCTTCTTTTGACTTAAAGTGTCCTTTAGAAGGTTTAATTTTTGGTTTCTTAGAACTTGGCGGTATCTCTTTACTGTCGAATGTGACTGCCTTCCTTTTAAGGCTCTTTGGTAGATCCAATATTGGGTATGATAACTTTTTATCCCATCCAACTATCCCTTGGCAGTTATAATATGGTTTACCATTCTTTAAATCCGCTTTCCAGTTTAGTACGAGGGCAGTGAAGCCTTTTACCATTTTTCTTTAACATTTAGTTCTTTTGTAATAACTTTGGATATCATTTCTCATTTTCACAAATAGATTGTCATCTTTTTCCAAAATCCTTTCATAGGCGAAGACGGACTATAATCCAACATTAAATTCGTTTATATTCCATTTATTTGGGTTGGGAGCTTCATCCAACTTTTTATGAGTTATACTCAAGGTTTTCATCCGTAAAATTTGTTCCTCGTAGAATCATAAGCTTAGGTGGATTGTCTCTAATTTCATAAGGTTAGAGGCTCCATGTTCAAATTTAACTAATTATTACCTATGTTGGATTGCTAAAATGTTAGAAGGGGGTATCTTCCTTTCTTGTAGAGATCAGTTCAACATTATCCTTGATTTTTCTTTATTATTTCAAAGCTGATGGTACAAAGGAGTCATAGCATCTTTTCCTTTACTAGATGGTAGAGGTGTCAGATTTTTCCTTGTAGGCTCATGCTCAGCCCTTCGGAAATGTTCTTTCATTTCATAGTGATCCTTCCCTAACCCAGAGTCATTATCTTTCGGGTTGTACGAAACATTATTCGAGGAATAAGAGATCCTTCGTGATTCATTTCTATTCCTTTCATACTTAGAATCCATTTTTTCTTTTACTTAAAACAAGGTCTCACCGAATAAGGAGGTTAAAGGGTAATGGAGGTTCATGCCTTCCTTCTAGCATCAAAATTGTTAGGAAAATTAATGGTTAACACCCAAAATGGTATATTCCTGTAGATTCTGTTGCTTATGAAAGGGATAGTCCATAGTTGCATAACATTTCTACAATAAGTTCCTGTACGTTACTTCTAGTGATTTCTGAAAAGCGCGTTCGTATAGAAAGAAAGACATAATAATTAAATGTTGATAGAATAATCAATGAAAGACCATTTGAAGAGGCTTGAATTCTTTATCGAATTGGATTTAGGTTAGTTTTTTTTATTAGTTTTGTTGTAGACCTTTTGGTCAAATCACTATCCCTCGGTGCAGTGACTTGTTATTCTTAACTTTCCATTAATGGATGACCATGTAGGTTTTCTTAGATACTCTTTCAGTGTGAAAGCGAGGGGTCTTTCGGTCTAATGAAAGGGCATACTGAACTCTTACTAATTTAGATCAACTTAGGAAACACTTAGATAACTGTCGTTTAGTTATGGGTTTATGTAGTTTCGACAATTCTAACAAAAGGCCTATCAGGTAGATGGAACAGGATCTTGAATCCTAACTAGGCTTGATTGTCTTAGGTAACCATTAACAGGCTAAGAACTGTGGGGTTTCGGATGTTCCAATCTTGAAGTAGATACAATTTTCCTATTTTGATACTTAAAACATTTCGTAGACTTCTTGAAGATATTTCGGCGAAACTATCGTTTTTCGGATGCACTAATTTTGAAACCTGCAAAGTTAAGAATAATAATTAAGAAATTACGATTCCATTAACTCGGATGCTAGCAAAAGCTCTTCATTAGTTACTTCAGTGGTTACCGACTTTGTCCCCAATTTATTTTAAAAATTAGGGTTTGTAACTCAAACTTATATATACGAGATTGAGAATGAGAAATTGGATCTTGATTCTGGACCTCTAAGGTCTTATTAATATATGCATGTTAGCCCTCCCCTCGTCATATGTGCTTCATCCTGGATCTTCTACGGAAGATAGTGTTGATGTTTTAGTGAAGGTTCCACCCTCTATCTCTTGGGAGAGTAGTATGATGTCATTGTAGTTTCCCCTAAAGGAACTCTTACAGAAGAAAGTCTTTACTAGTTACTAGAGAAGTGAGCTTGTAGGTGCTCCCGGCTTTTGCTTGTGGCATCGTCTTCCTATGCACACTTTGCTAGTTTGCAATAGCTACTGGGCGGAGGCCTAATTGTTTCGGCATATTTCCGTTTGGTTAACCGAAAGACATACATTGCTTAGCTTCGCATGCTTGAAGAAGGAAAACTCCGATATTTGTTCCCTTCCAGTTATGCGAACAAGGGATTTCATTTAGGAAAAGAATGCATCGACTATTTCCAGCTGCTCTAAAAGGATTGTCATGAAGAATATGCCCTTCGGGTATAACTCGCAGGGGCTTTGCTTATAGAATAGAGTCCTTTACTTCTTTATTTATGGTTCCGAAAGTGAATGTCACTAAGTCAGTCCTACCTTTTGTCGAAGGCCTACTGGTCTCAGCACCCCTTTACCCTAAATTTGACATTTGTTTTTTTCTTGGTTATTTTTTGTGCTAACAACTATTTAAACTTTTATAGTATTTTGATATTTCTTATTGTTCACACCAGACTATTGTTTCACCTAAGGTTTTATTTCCCTCTTATTATCTTGGGTGCTTATCGACAATGCTAACGAGCAGGCCAGGTGACAGGTACAAGTATTATTCGGAATTGCGCACGTGGATTAGCATGCGATGTTCTACATATTTATACTTGTATCTTTATTGTTTATTCCCCTCTGTGACACTGTGGAGCCTTGAAGGTGTTATGTATTCTTATTAGAGAAAGCTTATCAGTTGGGTTATTTATCTCATGTATAAACTATACTACTGTTCTATATAATTGTATGAACCTTTATATTTTGATTTTATGGTTTATATAGTTGTTACTATCTCTCATATTTATACCTATAATTGTTACTATTATGTGTTATCTGATGTGCTATGAGATATATGATAGGTTCTGTGATTGTGTTTATGTTATGTTCCTTTCTCTTCTCTTCTCATATCGTCTTTTCCTCCCCTTTTCGTTTCTACTATTTATTTCTCATTGTGATTGATCTCTAAACAATGATAGGGTGCTTACACGATGCGTTATTGGGTTATATAAGCACAGGAGTTGTATAATGAGTTATTACATATTGTTTCAGAGCTTAGGTTGCGTTGTTTAACCTATGCAGTATTGAAATAAAGAGTTAATATATATGAGAGAGTATTTATTTGTATATATTATGGTTTTCAAATCTATATATTATTAATATGTAAAGTATAGCTTGTTTTGCACTCAATTCCATTGGATTGGTTTTTCTCTATTAGTGACTGATCCTCCTAGTCACTTATTCGAGACAATCTAGTGGATGAGAAATACTACCATCTATGGGGTTGAGAATTAGGATGAATCGTGAACTAGTAGCCTTGATTTAGTTTTATGTTTCTAGCAATGGAAGGAACCATTATTTGGGATGCACCGAGATCTTTAATTAGTTATGGCGCTCAAGTGTAGTGAGTCGATTATGCGGCGTTGTATGGAAACTTAGGCATTTATGTGGCAGGCTAATCCTTAGAATGAAGTTGATTATTGTGGTTCGAGAGTTGTTTGAATTCTCCCAGGGATTTCTTTGACGACTTGGAGTTGGATGTTTAACGAATTATGAATTTACCCCTAAGTGACTCCAAGGTTGAGCTTGAATTGGTTGAGAGTTTTTATCTTTTTGGGTTTTCGAAACCGATTCACTTGGGACCAGTTCATGGTTTGCTTCAGGGAGATTTGTATCGAATTCGTAGAAGTCGACGAGGAGTTCGTCGATTTATGTGATATATCTATACCAGAGTGTAGCTGAATTCGATGTGCTAACGAATTATGGTTACTCTTCATTGTCACTTCGAAATTTGAAGTTTGTGGATGGGTTGAGTGAATGACTCGGGAGGGTGATTGATTTAATTCTAGGAGTATGATAATTTGGATGAAACGATCAAGAAAGCTTGTGATTTTTGATCTTATGCCTAGTATGGAGGCTTATTCTGCCTTATTAGAACAAATAGTAGAGATATATGTATTGATTGTCATTTCTGTTTCATTGAATGCTCCCTTAATGAAAGAAGAGCGAATGACACCATCACTCGATACAAATTTTCCACCAATGGAATTTCCATATATATTTTAGTTTGACATCATGAATTCATCATTTCATCTGATATTGCGATTTGATGGATGGAATAGGACTGGTATTCATGATAATCGACTTGCTCTCTTGATTGTGACATACCATGTTGAGGGCTTGGGTAAATTATAAATTTGTGTAACATCCCGCGTTTGGTCACCATAAATTAATACCATGGATGATTTCAACATCCATAGCAATTAATTAATTTCCTTCCTTGGGGTGGGGAGTGTTATGGCATATCTAGTCAATACTTGGCAATATACAGAGTTCATATAAACTCAAATCTCATAGAGTCATGGTTGCTTATTTGCTAATTTGTTTGTTTTTTGTTGAGCTTAATGGGACTTAATATTCGAGTCTTGTAGTTCACTTGCTAGGAGGATACATAATATCGTTGGTAGTGAGAGGTTGGTGATGATGATATTGGGCTATGATTTTAGGATCTTAAGTAGTGAATCATCCTCGATTTAGCGATAGTGGTCTGAGGCATAGACCTACAACAGGGAAGTCACTTAGAATTTGACAATAGAGGACTGAAACAGCTCTCTAGTAGCGAGTCTTCACCCGATCTTGTAGCTTCAGAGTATTTAGACACATTCGATGAGATGATCTGATTCCCACCATATTTGAGTCGAGTTCCGTATCGTTCGGGTCATAGGTGTCCTTTCGGTTGGGAATCCGAAAGGGAAATTTTCCAATTGTAGGAAGTTGGTTGGAGTGTACCGATTATAGCATCTTATATGCTACTTTGATTGAGATTAGTTGGTTGTGTCATTCGATCTAACAAAAAAGTCAGCATATTTTGTTGATTTCTTGGATCGTGTTCTGAGATATCGCTTAAATGAGTTGTTCTTAGGCTATTCGATTGTTATTTCCTTTTCTTGTGGATGAAAAGAGAGCACAAGACATAATTGGTATTTGTGTCGCTGGTCTTGAGAAAACAACATTTATTTTTTATCTAGTTGATGTTTCACTTTTCAATGAAAAAAAATCAAAGTGCTTAGCTCATGTCGTTTCGAGTAGGATGTCTCCATAAGACCCACGACAGTTTCGATGTGTCAGAAGTTGAAGTTGACCCAAGAGTATATTGATATCTCGTTCCGAATAGACTAGAGGCTAATATTTCACTTTTTCTAGAAGAAAAGGATATATAGCAAAAATGGAAAATAAAGCATTCTCCCACGGCTCATAAAGACAATTAAGTAGCTAATAAGCGAGTACTATAAGTGCACAAATGGAAGAGCAAAAAGGAAAATATAATGACAACAAAACATCGCTTCAATAAGAAAGACTCCAATTAGTTTGCCAGATGAAGAGACCACCAAGGGAGTCCAATGTACCTTCCTGCTTGCACCAATTACTCGAAGAATGATCCATGAATCCTGCTCCAAACTTGGTATGAGACTGACTAAAGACAAGTAGTTGCTTTTGTGATCCAATGCCTCTTTAAGAGTCTTGCTCTAATTGTTTTGCATAACTCGGAAAGTTTGTACCTAAATGCAACCCGATCTCTCCATGACCTACTTAACCTAACACCTGCACTTAAGAGCAGCTTTGAAACATTTGGGAGGGGGTGCGTGAGAGGGGAATAAAGGAGAAATTAAACCTAAAGCCCGCTAAAAAACAAAATAGAACAGACACACACACACACACACACACACACACATAAACACATTGCGAAGACACTCATTCAACTAATACCCACTCTACGAGGAGCAGGTACTAAAGAGATATCAAAGATGTGGACCAAAAACCGCGAGAGGGAACGAAAAGCTCCCTTGAATGGCCTTCTTGAAAGGGAAGATAAACGTCACAATTGACCCTTCTAAAAATTGTGTGAGGATCCATAGGCACGTCATCAAAGATATCCATATTCTGCAAGCACCAAATATGCCAACAGATAAGGCAAGGAAGCAGGCGAAACAAGATAAAAGATAGAGCCTTCCTGGCTATACCTTCCCACCAAAAATGAAGAAGATCTAGAAGAGAAGAGGTATTACCCCGGAGACCAATCATATTCTCGAATTAATTGTAGACAAATACGACATAGGAACCATGGAAGAATAAATGAGCAGCGGACTCCACACCACCAGCTCTACAACACCGACAACGAGACACCAAAGGAATGTCGGTACTCATAAGGATGCTGTGTAATGGTAAACAACTATGAATGGTTTTCCACATAAACAGCGAAACCTTAGGAGAGTTATGAGAATCCCAAATGAATGAAAACAATGGATTCGTAGTCCTCGGAATCCTTGTCGAGTTCCAAGGGACCCGAACCGAAAAAGGGCCAACATCCTACCCGATAGCCCCTCCATGAGAATTGGAAAAGGAATTCACTGTTTGCATCCATTTCCACATCCCACTACCATAATACGTTGTACCATAGAAGCTTTCCGACAAGAGTCTATGACACTTAGCATGAAGAAACAACGCCCAAAGGGAGTTGTTAGAATGGAATGAAATCCACAGCTTACATGCATAAGCCATGATAAGATCCATCAGATTACGAAGATCAAGACCCCTTCTCTCTTTGGGCGACAAATGATGTCCTAAGAAATCCAATGGTGGCGATTAACATTGTCCATTTTCCCCTCAGAAAAAGTGAGAAGTCAAAGACCTGTAAGATCATTATAAGAGAGGAGTTAGAGTCATAGCGGCGAACACATGCGATCCTATAGAGTTAAGGATTGACTTTATAAGAACCTGTCTTCCTACTTGAGAAATAAGCTTCGCATTCCAACAGAGGATCTTTCCCCTAACTTTGACAGTAATAGGGTCAAAAATGGCATTAAGTTTCCTACCTTTGTAGAGAACAATGCCGAGGTATGGAATGGGAAGCGAAGCAAGTCTCAGACTAGAGAAGGATTCAAACCAAGAGATCCTCCCTGAAGAGTAGTCCTTAGCAGGGATGAAGCAACTGGTATTAGAGTTAACGAATTGGCCAGAACAACTCTCGTATTGGTAAAGGAAGTCTAGGGATGGCTAAGATAGTGTCGGTCCCCGTTTAATAAGATGATAATGTCATCTGCAAACAATAACAATGAGATAAGACGGCAACCGCTAGGTAGCCCAAACCGGTGTATTTGGCCTGCAGTCATAAGCGCATATAAGCCATGAATGAAAGCTTCAGCGTCGATGACAGGTAAGGTCAAGAATAGAGGATCTCCTTGACACAGTCTGCTACCGGACTTGAAGGACCCATTGGTTAATCAGTTAATAAGAACGGAAAACTAACAATTCGAAAATGAGTCTCTGCACTAGCTCAACGAGAGAACCTAAGAAACCGAAAGCCCAGAGGACTTTGATGACAAAAAAACTAAGGCATACGGTCGTACTGTGACGGCCGCCCCATACCATCAGACATTTCCCCGAAATGCGTTATGCAATTGTCCGATTAGCATGAGACGGTCGTCAAAAGGGTTGAACCGATGAATCACCAAGAACATGTAGTATATCTCACAGCGCATGGAATAAAATATAATAATAACATAACTTGATATAAAACAAGCGAGACATTACATAAGCTGAAAACTAAACCATATCCATCAGAGTAGCGGAATCCAAAATACAACTTCATATCCAACTATTACAACTTTAAAATACTGTCTCTAAAAGGAAATAGAAGAGGTACACTACTAATTCCCTATGCAATCATAAAACATACCAAACAGCCATAGTAACATGTAGAATCAACCAAAAACATCAAAACAACAATTTCACATGTTAGTTTAGATTAAACATACCCAAATCCATGATTTTCCCCTTAACCATGTGATTTTCCCATTAACCGTGTCTAACTATAGGATTAGCAAACTTAGTTCAATTAACCCAAATTCATACCAACGACATAAAATATGATATTAGAATTTTCACATATTTTTCCAGAATTTTTAGAAGTATAATTTCGCTAATTATCACTAATCACCCCTAGTTAGCCATATTTAGTGTACAAACATGCAAATCAGTCACAGTCACCTTAGCCAAAAATAAATGTTAGATCTAAATTTTTTACTAATTTGGCTCGGATCCCAATGTGGTGTAGCAGCTCTACTTTGAATTTGGTGCTAATTTGGCTTCATTTGTTGTAGATTTGATCAATTAGTGATTAGAGAGAGATTTGAAAGATGGAAGCCATGATTAGGGTTAGAGAAATGTTTGTGGCAGCAAGAAAAATGAAAGGAGATGATTCTCCAACTCCTTTCAGCCCTCTATAACCCTAGTCCTAAAATGCGTTATGGGCCTAGCTGTTAATCACCATATTAATCCCAATTAAGCTGTTTTCCATCTTCAAATATTATTTCATCCATGTCTCCCAAACGGTAAGTCCGTTTGATTAATGTGACCACTCTACGGAATGGGAAACCATTATATGAATCGAATGAAAGTGGTTTTAGGTCAAAACTACATAATAATCAAAAGTTATAGGCGAAACAAGATTGGCCAGTGGCAAAACGGTCATTTAAAATTCGGCAAAAATCGTGAATGTGGGAAATGACCCCAATAGTCGGTTCCCAAAGTTACACGACCATATGACTTCGTGTGAAAATAAAATAAATATTCTACGTTCCTTCGAGACGTAGAATGTGGGTCGTTACACTCTGCCCCCTTAAGAAATTTCGCCCTCGAAAATTCCTTAAACAATAAAAAAAAACAATGGTGTCTTGCATGCCTATCAACCCTTTACAAACAATTAAACATACATAATAAACACAACAAGCCTATCCTAGCATGCGGTTTACTAACAAAGGAATAATTATATTATGATCAAAATCTTACCAGGTAAAGAGCTCTGAATATGACTTCCGTAAGCTCTCCTTGGTTTCCCAAGCACAGTCATTCTCATTATCACCCAACTGGACCATAACTAGTTTCACTGCCTTACTCTGAAGTTGTTTCGTATCGTGCCTGACAATACGAACCGGTCTACGTTTTCCGACTACCTCAGGTTCTATCTTGATATCATCCAACTAATCTGGTGAAACAGTCATATCAGAATCGTGCATGAACTTCCTTAATTGAGTAACATTAAATACGTTGTACACTCTCACCATCTTGTTAGGTAGTCCAACTTTATATGCTAAATTCCTAACTTGTTTGAGAACTAGAAATGGACTAATAAACCTTGGTGCTAATTTACCCCTCCTACCAAACCGAATCACAATCTTCAATGGAGAAATCTTGATGAATACCAAGTTGCCAATGGATAATTTCAAATATCTTCATCTTTTATCATCATAACTCTTCTGCCTATCTTGGGCAGCCTTCATTCATTGTTGAATAACCTTGATCTTATCTGATGTTTCTCTTATTACATCTACCCCAAGCGCAAGTTTCTCACCGATTTCCAACCAACATGATGGTGAGTTGCAAGGTTTTTCGTACAAAGCTTCAAATGGAGCCATACTAATACTGGTCTGATAATTATTATTATATGCGAACTCAAACAGATGCAAATGGTCATCCCATGACCCTCCAGAATCCAATATACAAGCTCTCAAGAGATGCTCTAATACACGATTCACCCTCTCTGTTTGACCGTCAGTTTGGGGATGGTACGCGGTACTGGGATGTAATTCTGACCCTAAAGCCTCTTGTAAGCTCTTCCAAAGCCCGCTAGTAAATAATGGATCTTGGTCACTCACAATACCTTTAGGTTGTAACACCCCGTGATTCTGTAACACTAGGATTCACAATAAATGGGATTGGTGTTATTAGTTTATTTATAGGTGAAGGGAATCAAGGCAGAATTAAAAGTTAAAATCAAAATCAAGGGAAAAGGGCTGCGCCATTGTGTTCGTCTCGGAATTCTGCATGAAAACGAGTCCGAGTTTGCGTAAATCGGAGTCCGTATGAGGAAGATATGGCATTCGGAAGATTCAACAAAGTTCAAATTTCAAAAACAGACCCAGATTGGGCAAGGCGGGAATTTTCCCGCCCAAGGCACCCAGGTCGACTGGGTAGTCGACCTGGGGCACCCAGATCGACTGCGTAGTCGACCTAGGGGTCGACCCCCCCTGCTTTTACCAGCTTTCTGAACCTGGTTCGTTTCTCTGTATCTAGACGCCATTCTGACCAGATTCGTTGACTTCTACACTATATAAACAGCCCTAGTCTCTTTCTCTATTCACAATTTTTTTCTATCCTTATGCTGCCTCTGAGAAAATGTATAAATAAATAATATATAAAATAAATCAAGACGAGGAAATGCTGCTAAAGATTTTCAAGAAGAGGTTCAAGTCAAGCTAGGATTCAAGTGAAGATTCAAACGACTTCAACGACTGTTTTTCTACGAATCATAGCAACGCCATCTTTCTTTTCTAATCTAAATCTCTGTAAGTCAGTTATTTTTAGATTTGAACATTTCTCTCTGTTCGTGACATGAATTAAAGGAATAAAAGAATATGCCTGTAACAACCCGAAATTCTGGGCCAGTTTAAAATTTTTATTTTGGCAATTTTAGCGAATTTCGAATATTTAAAATGAATTATTTTAAATAAAAACGACGAGAAAATTTATTTTGAATAGAATTTGACGTATATATTATATACGCCATCGTTAGAATATAAATATTTATATATAATTATAAATAGAATTGAAAATGGCGCGGTAGTTCGATAATTCGATTTCAAACTTCAATTGAATGTACCGGGTGCAAAACAATCCGGATTTTAGTGAAACCAAAAACATTAGGATCTAATCGATAATATCTTCCCAACGAATCCGAATAATCGAAGTTTCATAGCGGGAATCAAAAGATAGGTCCAGTTGAAAATTCTGAATAGTCGCTATAGAATTCAGGCCCTTAAAAATGGAAATTTTGCAAACGACCTCGGATTTCGACGAAACCACTTTTGTTGGGTCCGTGATGTAAAGTTATTGCTAGATTCCAAATTTCATAATTTTTCGAATCAATATGTGAGCGTGGAAAAGGAAAACGCGTTTGACCAGTTTTAGTTGATTTTAATCGACTGGAAAATGGCCATTTTTCTAACGGTCTCAGAATTCGACGAAACTAGTTTGGTTAGGACCGTATCGTCAATACGAAGTTAGAAAATATTTTTCGGGAATTTTTAGAGTTAGTATGTGACCCCGGTAACTCGAAATGTACGTTTAAAATTCAATATAGTGATTTAAATGTAAATTTAACAGAAACTGGTTCAAACAATCGAATCAACCTACGATACATATCCCATTGTGTTCGGAATGGGGGTAAAACGCTATAGACGACAGGCGGTGGGCCTCGTTTAGAGGTCGTAAATAAAGGTCGCTTTTTAGTGATAAATAAAATAAATTAAATAGAATTAAATAAATAAATTATTTAAAACCCCTTATTTCCCCATACCAAAAGTCAACCCCGCCCATTCAGAACCCATCGTGGAGAAATCGAAAAAGAAAGAAAAAACAATCAACGGATCGAAGAAACCACGGCGCCGCCCACCGCGCTGCTTCCTCCCGACCGCCGACGATCTCCGGCAAAGCCCCCTGACGCTGGCGCTCGCCCTTCTCTAACCCCCCCCCCCCCAATTCGAACGGAAGTCCACAAACCCTCAAACCCGCGATGCCCTAACCAAGCCCGACCACCGGACCTCTACCGCCGCCGGCAACATCTATCGCCGCCTCGAGCGAAACTCCCCTCCCCCCCCTCCGACGATGGTGCAACAGCTCACCTCTTCGTTTAACTGTAAGTTTTTTTACTTTTCTTAGTTGATTTTAATTCTGACAAAAAATAACAGTAAATTATATTTGTATTTATTTTGAAAAGCAGTTTTCTAGTGCATACAAATAGCGATTTTAAAAATCAGTTTTGATTTAAATAAAACATTGTTTAAAAATCAGTTCGTATGAAGAATGACAGTGTTTAGATCTGAATATAAAAACTATATTCTTATCAAATGAAAGACTATATCTTTATCGCTTGAAAGATATGATTTTTAACCCGATAATTAATGGAATAATTTTTAAAAGTAATAAAAATATGATTTTTATATTTTTAAAGTATTAAAAATATAGTCTTTACTATATAGCGATTATAAAAATATGATTTTTAAATTGAAAGTGAACAAATAAAAATATGATTTTTATTTTAAAAGACATCAGCAAATATGAAAATGGGTGATTTTTATATATGTAGTGGCTACGGGCAACGAAGATGACGAAGATGCGATGGCGATGAAGATTTCTATCAATGAAGTGCCGTGGAGCTAGGATAGCTATTTGTGAGAATTTCTCACCTTTCAATTTCTTTTTCTAGTTATATATATATACTAGGATGCAGACGGTGCTTAGTAGCACCCGACACAATCGTCCACAGACCATGGACTTGTTTGTTTGGTTGCATAGATTAGTTATATGATTTGATTTGAATTTGGTTGTTTGGTGATTTGATTGATGTGTGAATGGCGTGGGCCTTCACTAGACCGGGGATAAGGCTAGGCCTTGTCCCGTTTCTAGTATCGTGCCATTATGCCGCCGAAATTTTCTAAAATATGTTAGAAAAATAAAAATATCATTTTGTTTAAAGAATGAACTGAATAGAAATTCATATGTTGAAATAAAATATTTTATCGTTAAAAATATAATTTTTAACGTGAATGTGAATAAATAAATATTCATTTACAAACCGGACGGTTTGTTTATGTACACCTATTTGAAGGACATTGATTGGGTCGATAAATTTTACACATCGCCCAACTGCACGAATAAAATATTTGTTTGATCGTTTGAAACCCCACACGGGTGTTGGGATGAAATATGAAGTTCACTCATCCTGATTGATTAAATATGTCGATCGATTGATTGACAGGCTGTTATAAGCGTTAGATATCTATATTTGATGCTTATACAGTGTAGTGCACTTTGGTTGGTGGTTGATTATTTTTCAATGCTATTATATACATATGTTGTATGAAAATCCATATAATTAACTTTATATGGTAATTGATTGGGCCTCATTCCAATTTGAAAAATAAAGAACAATATAAAATAAAGGTTCATGTGTTGACAGTACTCATCCATTGAGATTGGTCATGTGTTGAACGAAATATTTTAGTAATAAAATTTACATCTTTATCGATATAAAATAAAGGTTCATGTGTTGACAGTACTCATCCATTGAGATTGGTCATGTGTTGAACGAAATATTTTAGTAATAAAATTTACATGTTTATCGATATAAAATAAAAGTTCATGTGTTGACAGTACTCATCCATTGAGATTGGTCATGTGTTGAACGAAATATTTTAGTAATAAAATTTACATCTTTATCGATATGAAATAAAAGTTCATGTGTTGACAGTACTCATCCATTGAGATTGGTCATGTGTTGAACGAAATATTTTGATAATAACAACTATTTTGAAAAAGAAATATTTGAAATAAGATATTTGAAAATAGAAATTTATGAAGCCGTGTTGATTAGATTGACGCCATTTTGACGTGAACGATATTTATATCGATTTTATTCATTTCGAAATGAATTGAATATATAACGATTTCGAAATGAATTGAATATATAACGATTTCGAAATGAATTGAATATACAACGATTTCGAAATGAATTGAATATATAACGATTTCGAAATAAATTGAATTGAAAACGAATTCAAATTGAATTGAAAACGATTTCGAAATAAATTGAATTGAAAACGAATTCAAATTGAATTGAAAACGATTTCGAAATGAATTGAATTGAAAACGATTTCGAAATGAATTGAATTGAAAACGATTTCGAAATGAATTGAATTGAAAACGATTTCGAAACGAATTGAATTGAAAACGATTTCGAAATGAATTGAATTGAAAACGATTTCGAAATAAATTGAATTGAAAACGATTTCGAAATGAATTGAAAACGAATTCAAATTTATTTGAAAGCAAATTGAAATGAATTCAAATTGAATTGAAATTCGAATTGAATAGAAATGAATTTTAAAACGAATTTATAAAGAAGAATTCCATTTTTGCTTTGGATTGAAATGGAAGTTGAAGTTGCTTTTGAAACGAATTTTAAAACTATTTATATAATTCGTTTTAAATAGAAATCGACGAAATATATATAATATATATATATTATATATATAATGGCCTGAATAGAACGCGCCACGCCGCGGCAGTTCGCGAATTTCGACCATTTATTTCAAACGGACATTACGGGAGATCCGACCGTCGGATTCTCCTAAAACCGGAACCGTTGGGTTCGTATCGAAAAGAGCTTTCTAACGAATATTAGAAATTAGAAATCTAACGGTTGGATTTGGAGATACGTCCAAATCAAATTCGAAAAAGGTCGATGTAAGTGCAGTTCGATGGCCATTGATGGAAATCGACTGTACGGGCCTTGATAAAATTATTAAAAATAGTAATAATTGGTGTAAAATCATAAGAAATGATTTAGAAAAAATTGGGGTGAAAAACTCCATATTTGAAAAGATAAAAATAGATTTTTATCGAAATGAACTAGTTTTGAACTAGAATTATAATTCTATTTATTTTTAAAGAAATAAATTGAATTTAAAAAGGGTTTTAAAAATAACCAGAATTTCCAATGATTGCATTGGAGTGGATTTGAATCGAAATTGTCTTCGGAATATTTCGATGTTGGAATTCGTGATTCTACGGATGTTGTTACGGAAATTTGAAAGATATATATTTATATCGTTATTTCCAATACGACATTTGTTAATCATAGAATTTGATATTGAATATAAGCCGATATATTTTCTATTCAGAGCCTTATATTGAATATCATATGTGATTTGGGTTTGTCGTGAATGGTGTCTTCACTAACACTGTTCTTGAACCCAGTTGAGAAAAGATTAAATCTTTTTATTTAGATTTAATGAAGTGTACCAATTAAATAATATTTAATTGGAATGGAATTGATATTGATTTTTGGGTTTATCGTGGACAGTGTTCTAAATACCACTCGTTCTTTAACCCGATAATCAATGGAATGTGACTTTGGGTTTATCGTGAACCGTGTTTTAAATGACACGGATTCTTTAACCCAGTTAACGATTAAAACTAAGTGGAGTTTTAATGAATCTTTAATTAGATTTAAAAGATCGAAAATGGAGTATCACCAGTTTTGCTCCAGGCGATAGTTAAATCTTTAATTAGATTTGAACGTGAAATGGTAATTGAATTTACCGATAACACTGTGGTGTTAGATATGAAGTATTACCAGTTTTACTTCATGGGATAAATAGGTTGGGATTGAGAAATTAGAACAAATGATTACTCCGGTAAGTTTCGTTAATCCCGACTAGTTTGAATTGATATTCAAAAATAGATTAAAGGATAAATTCAAGAAATTTATCTTGGATAAAATTAATGGGAACCTTTCCCTATGAATGTGAATTTAGAAACTAACTGTCGGTTAGCCAAGCAGAATGGTTTTCTGGATATTGATCTGATGTTGGTTTCGGCCTTCGGGGTTAATATTTGGGGAATTATTCTCTTGATTAATTTACGGTTAGTGACTGATGAATTGGAATGAGGCGTATGTTGTGTTTGTGTAACACTTATTTAAAATATACGCGAGTTATTCGGAAAGACCGGGTTTATCCCATTCTGAATAACTGATACGACGATAAGTCGAAGATGAAGACGATGGTCGAAGACCGGAGGTCTTCACGTCGTTTGGGTGATTACTGATGATCTTGATTGGGCTGTACACCCAAGAAGATGGAAATAGTTAGTGATCGTCCAGACGTACTTGGAGATCGATGGATATGCGGGGTACTAGGTGCCTCCGGTTTCGTTCAGACCCAGAACGGACTTGTAAATGGACTGTATGTCTGACATTGGATTTTAGTCCGTGTGATTGATCTCTATTAAATATATATCTGTTTGGCGGCGGAGAATTTATTCTCTTGCTTAACGCCCTTCTCTGAGACGTACGAGCTCAGGGGTTATATATTGATGGATATCAAACGCATGGAGTGAATTGCCTGTGTGGCATGCCTAAGTGGCAATTGATCGAGACTTCTGTTGAAAAGCAAAGTCTCATGGTTGATGATCAAAGCACGGCCTTTGTGGCATAGCTTTGTGTAACGTTGATTCGCGAGCTTCACACCCGGTATGAACCAAAAACGGGAGACAGACCTCAGGGAGGGCATGCGTTTCTTTCTAGTTAGAAGTGGCGTCAGTGGTTTTACACGCCCTGACGAGTTTGACTTATGTGGTTGTTGCTGTTGCGAGGCGCCTCGGTTTGATCGGACGATCCGGGTCCGATGGAGTTATTCGTTGGCTCATTTACGCCCCATAGGGCGGGGGAACGCATGTTCAGGGTTTAAGTTTAATCCACATCGGTGGACCGGGCCTGTCGCTCCAAGGGCCCACCTGAGTCTGGGTCCTGAGGCTCGGGCTAGAGAGTCTCGAATCGGTTGAGGACTATCTTTTGCCTCGGTTCATAGATGGAAATCCAATTTCCAAATACGTGACATTTGCGGTTTTATTTGTAAACCTATATATGGCGACATAGTGGCATGGGACGCTCATGTCGCCTATGATTGATACTTATGATTTGAAGTTGTTTTATACACTATGCACTTATAATAGTATCAGATGATTTGTTTTAAACGTATCAAGCATTCTTTGGCTGTTATAAGGGAAAACCCTATCCCCCGGCTTGCGTTGCATTGTGTGATAGGACCTGGGTCTTATAACAGCTTCATTCTTCTTTATTTAGCATTGCGCTGTTTGTCTTATGCACTGGTATTCTTGGGAGGAAACCCGTTCCGTGTTATACGGCGTGGTCCCTTGATTTACCTAACTTTAAAAATAAAGATGAATAACTGTTTTAGTTCTCACACCAGTCCCATGACTGACCTGGAGTTTATTGTTTTGACCTAAACTCTGTGTGCCCCTATTTTCCACACGGGCAGCTAGTAGTTTTGGTTTTGCAGATTTATATTCACAGGATCCTGGTTTACAGCTGGAACGATATCCGGAAAGCTTTGTATCCGTATATCTACTTATAGTTGTGTATTGTATTATTTTCCGCTGCTATGTATTTAAATGTAATTTAAATCTCTGATATTTCTATGTAATATTTATTCATTTATACTCTGTATATTCTTGTAATCTGATGCATTGCTGTGATATACAATGAAATGTTCTTCTGTATGCGTTCTGATTTGTCGTGTTCTCAAACGATAGGGCGTTTCGAACGGTCTGGGTCGGTTTAGCGACAGGTTCGGACCGAGCGAAATTCCCGCTCGTCACATTTGGTATCAGAGCTTTGGTTTACAGAGCTCGAGAACAAGACACATTAGAACCATACGAAAGAATTCATCAGATATTGGATTAGTAATATCCAACGGGAATGACTCGTTAGAGATGAGATCATTAGTATCCTAGAACGAGTGTGAAGAGTATATTTTTCTAATGAAAACAAATTTTGTTTTGCAAATTTAAATCAACTATTTGTATTTGATTATTTGTTTATATTGATTTTGGACAATTCAGTATATAAAGAATTTGCATATACGCCTTGCAAACGTATATTCAAAGTTTTAATATATTGGATAGATATAGCATCACACTCTAGTCGCCCGGAGATATTATTGATGATAGCGATCGCATCATCAACATTTATGTTCGAGTTTCGAAGGTGGGATTTCTATATATTTCCATTAGATTGGTGTGAGAACCAAAATTAGATAGGGCTTATTGTTGTGATTTGGCATCAAAAATCTGATTTTTGACTATGTATCAAAGTTATGAATTTGAAAAGCTAATCAACTAATTGATTGATGGTTGTGTTGTTTGATTATAGTTTGTTAGTTGAAATTTTGAACCATTATGCCTAATTGTACCAAATATTGAACTGTATTAAAATTGGTCGCATTTGCTTGCATATACATATACTATTATTGAGCAGGTCATAGCAAGGAGGCTAGAGCCAAAGAATAAAATTTGTTTGCCCGACAAATAGGTACATGTTTACTACATAATTTACTGTTTTGTTTGGGTGATGATGATTTTATGAGCCTATTGGCTAGCCGCTTGGCTTTTTCTTTTTCTTTTTGAGATCTGAAGGACCGGGGAAGCTATTTGAAATTCCCCGATGCTCCCGGTGCAGGGGAGGTTATGGCGAAATTTTTCAAAAATTTAGGGTTTTAGCCAAATTTTTGAAGAATTAGAAAATTCTCAGAAACTAAAGAGTTGGAGAATGGAAGCCAGATCAAGCGAAGAGTTGAATGATCAAACCACTTTCGACTTTGTTCCTTTTCGGGGACGAAAAGTTTTAAGTGGGGGAGATTGTAACAACCCGAAATTCTGGGCCAGTTTAAAATTTTTATTTTGGCAATTTTAGCGAATTTCGAATATTTAAAATGAATTATTTTAAATAAAAACGACGAGAAAATTTATTTTGAATAGAATTCGACGTATATATTATATACGCCGTCGTTAGAATATAAATATTTATATATAATTATAAATAGAATTGAAAATGGCGCGGTAGTTCGATAATTCGATTTCAAACTTCAATTGAATGTACCGGGTGCAAAACAATCCGGATTTTAGTGAAACCAAAAACATTAGGATCTAATCGATAATATCTTCCCAACGAATCCGAATAATCGAAGTTTCATAGCGGGAATCAAAAGATAGGTCCAGTTGAAAATTCTGAATAGTCGCTATAGAATTCAGGCCCTTAAAAATGGAAATTTTGCAGACGACCTCGGATTTCGACGAAACCACTTTTGTTGGGTCTGTGATGTAAAGTTATTGCTAGATTCCAAATTTCATAATTTTTCGAATCAATATGTGAGCGTGGCAAAGGAAAACGCGTTTGACCAGTTTCAGTTGATTTTAATCGACTGGAAAATGGCCATTTTTCTAACGGTCTCAGAATTCGACGAAACTAGTTTGGTTAGGACCGTATCGTCAATACGAAGCTAGAAAATATTTTTCGGGAATTTTTAGAGTTAGTATGTGACCCCGGTAACTCGAAATGTACGTTTAAAATTCAATATAGTGATTTAAATGTAAATTTAACAGAAACTGGTTCAAACAATCGAATCAACCTACGATACATATCCCATTGTGTTCGGAATGGGGGTAAAACGCTATAGACGACAGGCGGTGGGCCTCGTTTAGAGGTCGTAAATAAAGGTCGCTTTTTAGTGATAAATAAAATAAATTAAATAGAATTAAATAAATAAATTATTTAAAACCCCTTATTTCCCCATACCAAAAGTCAACCCCGCCCATTCAGAACCCATTGTGGAGAAATCGAAAAAGAAAGAAAAAACAATCAACGGATCGAAGAAACCACGGCGCCGCCCACCGCGCTGCTTCCTCCCGACCGCCGACGATCTCCGGCAAAGCCCCCTGACGCTGGCGCTCGCCCTTCTCTAACCCCCCCCCCCCCCCAATTCGAACGGAAGTCCACAAACCCTCAAACCCGCGATGCCCTAACCAAGCCCGACCACCGGACCTCTACCGCCGCCGGCAACATCTATCGCCGCCTCGAGCGAAACTCCCCTCCCCCCCTCCGACGATGGTGCAACAGCTCACCTCTTCGTTTAACTGTAAGTTTTTTTACTTTTCTTAGTTGATTTTAATTCTGACAAAAAATAACAGTAAATTATATTTGTATTTATTTTGAAAAGCAGTTTTCTAGTGCATACAAATAGCGATTTTAAAAATCAGTTTTGATTTAAATAAAACATTGTTTAAAAATCAGTTCGTATGAAGAATGGCAGTGTTTAGATCTGAAAATAAAAACTATATTCTTATCGAATGAAAGACTATATCTTTATCGCTTGAAAGATATGATTTTTAACCCGATAATTAATGGAATAATTTTTAAAAGTAATAAAAATATGATTTTTATATTTTTAAAGTATTAAAAATATAGTCTTTACTATATAGCGATTATAAAAATATGATTTTTAAATTGAAAGTGAACAAATAAAAATATGATTTTTATTTTAAAAGACATCAGCAAATATGAAAATGGGTGATTTTTATATATGTAGTGGCTACGGGCAACGAAGATGACGAAGATGCGATGGCAATGAAGATTTCTATCAATGAAGTGCCGTGGAGCTAGGATAGCTATTTGTGAGAATTTCTCACCTTTCAATTTCTTTTTCTAGTTATATATATATACTAGGATGCAGACGGTGCTTAGTAGCACCCGACACAATCGTCCACAGACCATGGACTTGTTTGTTTGGTTGCATAGATTAGTTATATGATTTGATTTGAATTTGGTTGTTTGGTGATTTGATTGATGTGTGAATGGCGTGGGCCTTCACTAGACCGGGGATAAGGCTAGGCCTTGTCCCGTTTCTAGTATCGTGCCGTTATGCCGCCGAAATTTTCTAAAATATGTTAGAAAAATAAAAATATCATTTTATTTAAAGAATGAACTGAATAGAAATTCATATGTTGAAATAAAATATTTTATCGTTAAAAATATATTTTTTAACGTGAATGTGAATAAATAAATATTCATTTACAAACCGGACGGTTTGTTTATGTACACCTATTTGAAGGACATTGATTGGGTCGATAAATTTTACACATCGCCCAACTGCACGAATAAAATATTTGTTTGATCGTTTGAAACCCCACACGGGTGTTGGGATGAAATATGAAGTTCACTCATCCTGATTGATTAAATATGTCGATCGATTGATTGACAGGCTGTTATAAGCGTTAGATATCTATATTTGATGCTTATACAGTGTAGTGCACTTTGGTTGATGGTTGATTATTTTTCAATGCTATTATATACATATGTTGTATGAAAATCCATATAATTAACTTTATATGGTAATTGATTGGGCCTCATTCCAATTTGAAAAATAAAGAACAATATAAAATAAAGGTTCATGTGTTGACAGTACTCATCCATTGAGATTGGTCATGTGTTGAACGAAATATTTTAGTAATAAAATTTACATCTTTATCGATATAAAATAAAGGTTCATGTGTTGACAGTACTCATCCATTGAGATTGGTCATGTGTTGAACGAAATATTTTAGTAATAAAATTTACATCTTTATCGATATAAAATAAAAGTTCATGTGTTGACAGTACTCATCCATTGAGATTGGTCATGTGTTGAACGAAATATTTTAGTAATAAAATTTACATCTTTATCGATATGAAATAAAAGTTCATGTGTTGACAGTACTCATCCATTGAGATTGGTCATGTGTTGAACGAAATATTTTGATAATAACAACTATTTTGAAAAAGAAATATTTGAAATAAGATATTTGAAAATAGAAATTTATGAAGCCGTGTTGATTAGATTGACGCCATTTTGACGTGAACGATATTTATATCGATTTTATTCATTTCGAAATGAATTGAATATATAACGATTTCGAAATGAATTGAATATATAACGATTTCGAAATGAATTGAATATACAACGATTTCGAAATGAATTGAATATATAACTATTTCGAAATAAATTGAATTGAAAACGAATTCAAATTGAATTGAAAACGATTTTGAAATAAATTGAATTGAAAACGAATTCAAATTGAATTGAAAACGATTTCGAAATGAATTGAATTGAAAACGATTTCGAAATGAATTGAATTGAAAACGATTTCGAAACGAATTGAAAACGATTTCGAAATGAATTGAATTGAAAACGATTTCGAAATAAATTGAATTGAAAACGATTTCGAAATGAATTGGAAACGAATTCAAATTTAATTGAAAGCAAATTGAAATGAATTCAAATTGAATTGAAATTCGAATTGAATAGAAATGAATTTTAAAACGAATTTATAAAGAAGAATTCCATTTTTGCTTTGGATTGAAATGGAAGTTGAAGTTGCTTTTGAAACGAATTTTAAAACTATTTATATAATTCGTTTTAAATAGAAATCGACGAAATATATATAATATATATATATATTATATATATAATGGCCTGAATAGAACGCGCCACGCCGCGGCAGTTCGCGAATTTCGACCATTTATTTCAAACGGACATTACGGGAGATCCGACCGTCGGATTCTCCTAAAACCGGAACCGTTGGGTTCGTATCGAAAAGAGCTTTCTAACGAATATTAGAAATTAGAAATCTAACGGTTGGATTTGGAGATACGTCCAAATCAAATTCGAAAAAGGTCGCTGTAAGTGCAGTTCGATGGCCATTGATGGAAATCGACTGTACGGGCCTTGATAAAATTATTAAAAATAGTAATAATTGGTGTAAAATCATAAGAAATGATTTAGAAAGAATTGGGGTGAAAAACTCCATATTTGAAAAGATAAAAATAGATTTTTATCGAAATGAACTAGTTTTGAACTAGAATTATAATTCTATTTATTTTTAAAGAAATAAATTGAATTTAAAAAGGGTTTTAAAAATAACCAGAATTTCCAATGATTGCATTGGAGTGGATTTGAATCGAAATTGTCTTCGGAATATTTCGATGTTGGAATTCGTGATTATACGGATGTTGTTACGGAAATTTGAAAGATATATATTTATATCGTTATTTCCAATACGACATTTGTTAATCATAGAATTTGATATTGAATATAAGCCGATATATTTTCTATTCAGAGCCTTATATTGAATATCATATGTGATTTGGGTTTGTCGTGAATGGTGTCTTCACTAACACTGTTCTTGAACCCAGTTGAGAAAAGATTAAATCTTTTTATTTAGATTTAATGAAGTGTACCAATTAAATAATATTTAATTGGAATGGAATTGATATTGATTTTTGGGTTTATCGTGGACAGTGTTCTAAATACCACTCGTTCTTTAACCCGATAATCAATGGAATGTGACTTTGGGTTTATCGTGAACCGTGTTTTAAATGACACGAATTCTTTAACCCAGTTAACGATTAAAACTAAGTGGAGTTTTAATGAATCTTTAATTAGATTGAAAAGATCGAAAATGGAGTATCACCAGTTTTGCTCCAGGCGATAGTTAAATCTTTAATTAGATTTGAACGTGAAATGGTAATTGAATTTACCGATAACACTGTGGTGTTAGATATGAAGTATTACCAGTTTTACTTCATGGGATAAATAGGTTGGGATTGGGAAATTAGAACAAATGATTACTCCGGTAAGTTTCGTTAATCCCGACTAGTTTGAATTGATATTCAAAAATAGATTAAAGGATAAATTCAAGAAATTTATCTTGGATAAAATTAATGGGAACCTTTCCCTATGAATGTGAATTTAGAAACTAACTGTCGGTTAGCCAAGCAGAATGGTTTTCTGGATATTGATCTGATGTTGGTTTCGGCCTTCGGGGTTAATATTTGGGGAATTGTTCTCTTGATTAATTTACGGTTAGTGACTGATGAATTGGAATGAGGCGTATGTTGTGTTTGTGTAACACTTATTTAAAATATACGCGAGTTATTCGGAAAGACCGGGTTTATCCCATTCTGAATAACTGATACGACGATAAGTCGAAGATGAAGACGATGGTCGAAGACCGGAGGTCTTCACGCCGTTTGGGTGATTACTGATGATCTTGATTGGGCTGTACACCCAAGAAGATGGAAACAGTTAGTGATCGTCCAGACGTACTTGGAGATCGATGGATATGCGGGGTACTAGGTGCCTCCGGTTTCGTTCAGACCCAGAACGGACTTGTAAATGGACTGTATGTCTGACATTGGATTTTAGTCCGTGTGATTGATCTCTATTAAATATATATCTGTTTGGCGGCGGAGAATTTATTCTCTTGCTTAACGCCCTTCTCTGAGACGTACGAGCTCAGGGGTTATATATTGATGGATATCAAACGCATGGAGTGAATTGCCTGTGTGGCATGCCTAAGTGGCAATTGATCGAGGCTTCTGTTGAAAAGCAAAGTCTCATGGTTGATGATCAAAGCACGGCCTTTGTGGCATAGCTTTGTGTAACGTTGATTCGCGAGCTTCACACCCGGTATGAACCAAAAACGGGAGACGGACCTCAGGGAGGGCATGCGTTTCTTTCTAGTTAGAAGTGGCGTCAGTGGTTTTACACGCCCTGACGAGTTTGACTTATGTGGTTGTTGCTGTTGAGGCGCCTCGGTTTGATCGGACGATCCGGGTCCGATGGATTCATTCGTTGGCTCATTTACGCCCCATAGGGCGGGGGAACGCATGTTCAGGGTTTAAGTTTAATCCACATCGGTGGACCGGCCCTGTCGCTCCAAGGGCCCACCTGAGTCTGGGTCCTGAGGCTCGGGCTAGAGAGTCTCGAATCGGTTGAGGACTATCTTTTGCCTCGGTTCATAGATGGAAATCCAATTTCCAAATACGTGACATTTGCGGTTTTATTTGTAAACCTATATATGGCGACATAGTGGCATGGGACGCTCATGTCACCTATGATTGATACTTATGATTTGAAGTTGTTTTATACACTATGCACTTATAATAGTATCAGATGATTTGTTTTAAACGTATCAAGCATTCTTTGGCTGTTATAAGGGAAAACCCTATCCCCCGGCTTGCGTTGCATTGTGTGATAGGACCTGGGTCTTATAACAGCTTCATTCTTCTTTATTTAGCATTGCGCTGTTTGTCTTATGCACTGGTATTCTTGGGAGGAAACCCGTTCCGTGTTATACGGCGTGGTCCCTTGATTTAGCTAACTTTAAAAATAAAGATGAATAACTGTTTTAGTTCTCACACCAGTCCCATGACTGACCTGGAGTTTATTGTTTTGACCTAAACTCTGGGTGCCCCTATTTTCCACACGGGCAGCTAGTAGTTTTGGTTTTGCAGATTTATATTCACAGGATCCTGGTTTACAGCTGGAACGATATCCGGAAAGCTTTGTATCCGTATATCTACTTCTAGTTGTGTATTGTATTATTTTCCGCTGCTATGTATTTAAATGTAATTTAAATCTCTGATATTTCTGTGTAATATTTATTCATTTATACTCTGTATATTCTTGTAATCTGATGCATTGCTGTGATATACAATGAAATGTTCTTCTGTATGCGTTCTGATTTGTCGTGTTCTCAAACGATAGGGCGTTTCGAACGGTCTGGGTCGGTTTAGCGACAGGTTCGGACCGAGCGAAATTCCCACTCGTCACAATGCCAAATCTTTCTATTCGAATCTGTGCCTATTTCTTTGGACCTAATGAAGAACTGTTATGATTCAAGGACAAATAAGACTGTGACTATGAAACTATGGACCTTAGAACCATATGCCTCTTTGACTATGAACATTGCCTATGACTATGGACATTGCCTATGACTGTGACTATGAGCATTATTTCCTTGACTAAGCCTATGCCCTTGACTAGAAAGCATAAACTATTGCCTATGACATAACAAGGACAACTGTGACTAAACACCAATGATTCCTGACTAGGAAAGTGTTGCTTAAGTTTTGTGACTGTGAAATTGGGTCTAAACCTGATTTTTCTATTCTTTCTATTCTTGGTTTTCTTTGGTTTTAGACCTTGGGAATTTACCTATTAAGTTAGGTCTACCCATGTTCTTGAACCTACGTCTCTATTCTTGGTTTTCTTTGGTTTTAGACCTTGGGAATTTACCTATTAAGTTAGGTCTACCCATGTTCTTGAACCGACGTCGTTATTCAACCCTTTTTATGCCAGTTATTATGTCTATCTTTTGCATAACATCTTTGGTTCATTCCCTATCTTCTACGAATCTAGATTTATCTATAATCTAGATTGAATCACGATTATACGAACGGTGGGAATACGATTTGGGCAAAATATGAAATTTACTAAAAACATAGTTATAAACTAGGAAATTGGCATAAATTGGGAGCATGTATTATGGAATGTTCATAGGAATGCAAATTGGATAAATTTGACATGAATTATAGATTGTGTAACCTGAATCTAGTATCGACGTGTAAATCTAGCATTTACATGAATAGTGAACTAGAGTAATAAGTCTAGTTTGACATGAATTAGAATGTGAATCGGAATTGGATTAGCTAATTTGGCACGGTAAGTATATTGGCATAAATTTGAAATTGGCCATAATTGGGAGTAATTGGCAACTTTAGCAAAATCATGGTTAGTGACACTTAATTTGGTATAGTTTACATACCAAAAAGCATAAATATGATTTAGAGGGGGCAATGGGCCATAGAAATAAATGTAGACAATTTACAGTAAAAGAGTAATTGGGAAATAAGTAAATTAGGATTAATTTACTTATATAATTTGTCCTAAATGAGGAAAGGCAAATTTAGACAAATTAAGGGTTTCTTAACGACATCTCTTTTAATAACACACCAGAAAGTTCTAGGGTGACAGAGAGGATGGTGTCTAGGCTTGGTTTTGGAAAATACAAGTTTCCTGCTCTCCCTGGCTATCCCTAACTGATCCGACGGACGGGATGGTTACTTTCAAAACCTGATTTGAAAACTAATCAAAACCCTTTGAACATAGAAAACACGAATATGCCTAACCCGAGGTTAGACTGAGTTGCGATGTAAACCTGTCCAGAACCAACCGGCACATCCGGTAATCACAACAATATCTGTCTAATGTGAGTGGTCGTGGTTTAATCTATTTAATTAAAGCTAGAACAAGAATGGTAGGGTTAAGTTCACTAAGACACTTAACCAATTCAACATGATAACCAGACTGGTGGGTGGGGTTTGGGCCATACAGTTAAGCTAGAATGGGAAGGTTATGTCCATAGGAACACTTAACCAATTTAACACAGTTAAGCTAGGATAGGAGGGCCAAGTCCATAGGGACACTTAACCAACTTCACATGGTAACAAGACAAGATTTGTAGGGGTTAAGTAACTAAGGAAACACTTAGCCAAATTAACATGTTAACTAGACTAGAAGGTGGGGTTAAGTAAAGTTAATACACTTAGCCAAATTAGCATGTTAACTAGACTAGAGGTTGGGGTTAAGTAAATACACTTAGCCAATCTGATATGTTAGCTGGGCTAGACTGTAGGGTTAAGTAAACATGAACACTTAACCATCTGATTGTGAAAAAGGAATAGGGTTAAGTCTAAAACATGAAGGGGTAATACTTAACCATTAATAACATGTTACTTAAAACAGACGGGCAGGATTAAGTTAAAAAGGAACACTTAACCAATACAGAATGAAGGAGTAGGGTTAAGTAATAAGAAATACTTAACCAATATAACTTGGTTTGTGATGGGGTTAAGTCAACATGAATTACGAATAACACTTAACCAGTTTAACAGGATAAATGAAGAGGGTTAAGTTGGCTTGAATTGACTAATGACACTTAACCAATCCAAATTGATGGGAAAGAGAACTAAGTAGTAAACCTTAGTTAAGAAAACAACGATTCTGGAAACTAAGTGGTAAACCTTAGTAGAACTAAGTAGTAATTCTTAGTATAACACGAGAAGGAGCGAATGTCTGTCTGGGTAAAAAGAAGGCTCCAACGAATTGGGTTACGAAGCCCGAGGCTTCGAGGGGACTTGAGGGTACCCTTGGTATCCCTCTGTGAGGCCGTAGATGATCCTCCTGGGCTCACAGAGGTTAAGGTCTGCGGTAGAAGAACCAAGGGTATGCCTTGGTTGCAAAATATGGTAACCTAAAGACTAGGATGGACCAACATGATTCGGCAAGAAAATGGTAGCCCTGTGATAGCAACTCGTCGTCTACCATCCATCTTCAGTCAATCGAGATAAGTGAAGCGGAAAGGCGGAGAACTCCAAAAGACCATATACTTGCTATCTAGTTATGGGTGAGGATGGCCATAGGATAGTGGGGGCATAGGGGGTCGGCGTATAGTTCTCATTTTTCAAGGTGTGTCTTTCATTAGTTGAGGGAGGGGTCAAGTGTGACCATAGCCACTGGAATAAAAACAGACCTTAGCATCTACATCGGCAGATATCTGAAAGCTCCCGACCGGGTTCTGTATTCCTTGATTTTCCCTGTCACAGGACTCGGGTCGCACATTATGGGACATGTGCATCTAGACAAGCGATAACGATTCGCGATACATGCGTGGGGAAGTATAGGAACATATACCACTCTAGGTAGTGTGTCCTAGACTTGGGGGCATCGTTCGACAGGCAGCATAATCCCTAGTTAGGTGGCATAAATCCTGAATCCGAGAAGCGTTCAGCAGATAGCGTAAACTCTAGTTGAATCTAGAAGGCGCTTGATAGAAAAACCTAGATTAGATCTAGGTAATAACTAATAAATGGATGCCCGAAGGCAATGGAAAATACAGGGATTGGGATCACGTTATCGTTACTAGTTGGGACAGTAGTTAGGTGGTGCAGAGATATTGAAAACCAGTATAATAAGGAAATAGCGAAGCGGCGAAAGTATTAGAGTATATCCAGTTTATCTTATCTTAGCATATCTCGTGATTATCTTGTCTAATCTTGCCAACCCTATCATCATGGTGTTATCTTGTATTCAGTTAATTCATGTCGTTTTGTTTTTCCATGTTCACATGCTAGAAGTTACTGAACTTACTCAGGCTTTATGTCTGACTCTGTTTTTCTTTCGTCTTCTTTTCTTCCGTCCCCCCCCCCTCCCCCAGGTAGTAAAGGTGGGAATAGTATAGCTCAGGTTAAGTCGGACAGTCACTCTTGCCCAGCTTGAAGATTTGTCGAAGATTTTGCTTGGATTCACTTTTCAGATGCTATGGCTGGCTCTTGCTAAAATTGGGGAATATATATGTTGTTTTATGCTTCTTTATTTTGTAAGACAGATGATACTCTGATATTGTAAAGAAATCATTGTACAAACTATTTTATCAATAAAAGCAAAGTTTTATTTTCCGCTGTTTAATTTCTGTCTGTCTTGTAATTTATCTGCATCTTTTACCCAAAATGCTCCATAGAACTTAGTGCATTCCCTTTGTGAGTGACACTAACGGACGTGGGGTGTTACACGTGGTATCAGAGCTAAAGGTTACCAGATCAGATAAAGGATTTGAAAAATTATTTTCAAAACGGTTTTTAAAGAAGCATTTTCAAGAGAAAAGATTTGTTTTAAAGGTATATTCCCCAAAGCCATACGCACTATCTTCTCTTCCTCTGTCTGAATCCTTGTTTCATTCTTTCTTGAGTCTCTGGGGCTCCTGGCTTTCTAGGAGGTAACCTCATCGAAGGGCGAAGTAGTGCCCGACTTCCATCTATAACCGTAGTTGTTTCACCTACGGCCAGTTTTCTTTCAAGCTTAGTAGGGTTTTTTTGTACGATGGAAGCAGCTTTCGAGAGATTTGCCAGCATGACTACACACGGAAGGGGGTGAGGAGTTTGGCTAAGGAGCACAACCCTAGGATAAGGAATTCATGGATGTAGATTTAGCTCACGAAGGAGGAAGAAATTATAAACCTAAGACAAGAGGAAGTATCTTTACTAGGGTATGATAGGGCATATCATTAAGGACAAGGGCAAGAACGAGGAACAAGATTTTCAGAAGGGCAAGTACATACTTTCTCCACCAAGCGTACCTAGGAGAAGGGTAGTGAAGTTCTGTTGGAAGAGTCTAGTTTTGCTGTTCGTATTCTTTCCTTTGGTTCTAGCGCTTCACATTTGTTCATATCCACTTCCATAGTTGAGTCTCTGCACCATAGTACTTGTATAGTAGAAAGATCCCACTAGAGTCTCAAATCCAATTGGTGGTTCGACCAGTTTATTTTTGGTTAGTAGGGATTTGAGAATAGATATCGAATTTGCTTATATCATCTCACGTAGATCATCTAAATTCGAAGGAGATATTCCTTGGGTGCTTGTCTGATATTGGTTTAGGCCTTTGGGGCTTGTACTTGAGGAATGTCGAGCTCGACTAAGATGGTTTGCGTGAGAGATGAATAGTTGTGGCAGGCACTCTAAAAAGCACATAGTGACCTTTCGACCCTTATAGTTATGGCATGGCGGATAAGAGAGAAGATATCTAATCATCTTGGTACATATACTTGGTACAGTGATTGACATCTGTTTATTTTGGAAATGGAGATCAGAAACTTCACAATCGTGAAGTTAAATTAGTTAAGATACAGTGGAGTAAAGCTCAAGAAGGCTAGATACTAGCATCATACCCTTTTCCTTATGGGTGCATCCTTGATTTCTTCATTTATAGGAGCTTTACGCATAATTGTTTCTCTCTTTCCAAAGTATATCCTCTAGGTCGTACCTTCGATCCTTAGGAAGAAGCCAATGGATGTAAACATGTATTTGAAACATGTTATGGTTGATGGTTGCAAGTGACTGCCAATGGTTGCTCGTGAATGCATATGCATACGTATTAGGCACTAGATTTTCAAGAAGAGGTTCAAGTCAAGCTAGGATTCAAGTGAAGATTCAAATGACTTCAATGACTGTTTTTCTACGAATCATAGCAACGCCATCTTTCTTTTCGAATCTAAATCTCTGTAAGTCAGTTATTTTTAGATTTGAATGTTTCTCTCTGTTCGTGACATGAATTAAAGGAATAAAAGAATATGCCAAATCTTTCTATTCGAATCTGTGCCTATTTCTTTGGACCTAATTAAGAACTGTTATGATTCAAGGACAAATAAGACTGTGACTATGAAACTATGGACCTTAGAACCATATGCCTCTTTGACTGTGAACATTGCCTATGACTATGGACATTGCCTATGACTGTGACTGTGACTATGAGCATTATTTCCTTGACTAAGCCTATGCCCTTGACTAGAAAGCATAAACTATTGCCTATGACATAACAAGGACAACTATGACTAAACACCTATGATTCCTGACTAGGAAAGTGTTTCTTAAGTGTTGTTACTGTGAAATTGGGTCTAAACCTGATTTTTCTATTCTGTCTATTCTTGGTTTTCTTTGGTTTTAGACATTGGGAATTTACCTATTAAGTTAGGTCTACCCATGTTCTTGAACCTACGTCTCTATTCTTGGTTTTCTTTGGTTTTAGACCTTAGGAATTTACCTATTAAGTTAGGTCTACGCATGTTCTTGAACCGACGTCGTTATTCAACCCTTTTTATGCCAGTTATTATGTCTATCTTTTGCATAGCATCTTTGGTTCATTCCCTATCTTCTACGAATCTAGATTTATCTATAATCTAGATTGAATCACGATTATACGAACGGTGGGAATACGATTTGGGCAAAATATGAAATTTACTAAAAACATAGTTATAAACTAGGAAATTGGCATAAATTGGGAACATGTATTATGGCATGTTCATAGGAATGCAAATTGGATAAATTTGACATGAATTATAGATTGTGTAACCTGAATGTAGTATCGACGTGTAAATCTAGCATTTACATGAATAGTGAACTAGAGTAATAAGTCTAGTTTGACATGAATTAGAATGTGAATCGGAATTGGATTAGCTAATTTGGCATGGTAAGTATATTGGCATAAATTTGAAATTGGCCATAATTGGGAGTAATTGGCAACTTTAGCAAAATCATGGTTAGTGACACTTAATTTGGTATAGTTTACATACCAAAAAGCATAAATATGATTTAGAGGGGGAAATGGGCCATAGAAATAAATGTAGACAATTTACATTAAAAGAGTAATTGGGAAATAAGTAAATTAGGTTTAATTTACTTATAGAATTTGTCCTAAATGAGGAAAGGCAAATTTAGTCAAATTAAAGGTTTCTTAACGACATCTCTTTTAATAACACACCAGAAAGTTCTAGGGTGACAGAGAGGATAGTGTCTAGGCTTGGGTTTGGAAAATACAAGTTTCCTGCTCTCCCTGGCTATCCCTAACTGATCCGACGGACGGGATGGTTACTTTCAAAACCTGATTTGAAAACTAATCAAAACCCTTTGAACATAGAAAACACGAATATGCCTAACCCGAGGTTTGACTGAGTTGCGATGTAAACCTGCCCGGAACCAACCGGCACATCTAGTAATCGCAACAATATCTCTCTAATGTGAGTGGTCGTGGCTTTAATCTATTTAATTAAAGCTAGAACAAGAATGGTAGGGTTAAGTTCACTAAGACACTTAACCAATTCAACATGATAACCAGACTGGTGGGTGGGGTTAGGGCTATACAGTTAAGCTAGAATGGGAGGGTTAAGTCCATAGGAACACTTAACCAATTTAACACAGTTAAGCTAGGATGGGAGGGCTAAGTCCATAGGGACACTTAACCAACTTCACATGGTAACAAGACAAGATTTGTAGGGGTTAAGTAACTAAGGAAACACTTAGCCAAATTAACATGTTAACTAGACTAGAAGGTGGGGTTAAGTAAAGTTAATACACTTAGCCAAATTAACATGTTAACTAGACTAGAGGTTGGGGTTAAGTAAATACACTTAGCCAATCTGATATGTTAGCTGGGCTAGACTGTAGGGTTAAGTAAACTTGAACACTTAACCATCTGATTGTGAAAAAGGAATAGGGTTAAGTCTAAAACATGAAGGGGTAATACTTAACCATTAATAACATGTTAGTTAAAACAGACGGGCAGGGTTAAGTTAAAAAGGAACACTTAACCAATACAGAATGAAGGGGTAGGGTTAAGTAATAAGAAATACTTAACCAATATAACTTGGTTTGTGATGGGGTTAAGTCAACATGAATTACGGATAACACTTAACCAGTTTAACAGGATAAATGAAGAGGGTTAAGTTGGCTTGAATTGACTAATGACACTTAACCAATCCAAATTGACGGGAAAGAGAACTAAGTAGTAAACCTTAGTTAAGAAAACAACGATTCTGGAAACTAAATGGAAAACTTTAGTAGAACTAAGTAGTAATTCTTAGTATAACACGAGAAGGAGTGAATGTCCGTCAGGGTAAAAAGAAGGCTCCAACGAATTGGGTTACGAAGCCCGAGGCTTCGAAAGGATGTGAGGGTACCCTTGGTATCCCTCTGTGAGGCCGCAGAATATCCTTCTGGGCTCACAGAGGTTAAGGTCTGCGGTAGAAGAACCAAGGGTATGCCTTGGTTGCAAAATATGGCAACCTAAAGACTAGGATGGACCAGCGTGATTCGGCGAGAAAACGGTAGCCCTGTGATAGCAACTCGTCGTCTACCATCCATCTTCAGTCAATCGAGATGCGTGAAGCGAAAAGGCGGAGAACTCCAAAAGACCATATACTTGCTATCTAGTTATGGGTGAGGATGGACATAGAGAGTGGGGCACCGGGGGCCGGCGTGTAGTTCTCATTTTTCAAGGTGTGCCTTTCATTAGTTGAGGGAGGGGTCAAGTGGGACCATAGCCACTGGAATAAAAACAGACCTTAGCATCAGCATCGGCAGATATCTGAAAGCTCCCGACCGAGTTCTGTATTCCTTGATTTGCCCTGTCACAGGACTCGGGTCGCACATTATGGGACATGTGCATCTAGACAAGCGATAACGATTCGCGATACATGCGTGGGGAAGTATAGGAACATATACCTCTCTAGGTAGTGTGTCCTAGACTTGGGGGCATCGTTTGACAGGTAGCATAATCCCTAGTTAGGTGGCATAAATCCTGAATCCAAGAAGCGTTCAGCAGATAGCGTAAACTCTAGTTGAATCTAGAAGGCGCTTGATAGAAAAACCTAGATTAGATCTAGGTAATAACTAATAAATGGATGCCCGAAGGCAATGGAAAATACAGGGATTGGGATCACGTTATCGTTACTAGTTGGGACACTAGTTAGGTGGTGCAGAGATATTGAAAACCAGTATAATAAGGAAATAGCAAAGCGGCGAAAGTATTAGAGTATATCCAGTTTATCTTATCTTAGCATATCTCGTGATTATCTTGTCTAGTCTTGCCATCCCTATCATCATGGTGTTATCTTGTATTCAGTTAATTCATGCCGTTTTGTTTTTCCATGTTCACATGCTAGAAGTTACTGAACTTACTCAGGCTTTATGTCTGACTCTGTTTTTCTTTCGTCTTCTTTTCTTCCGTTCCCCCACCCAGGTAGTAAAGGAGAGAATAGTATAGCTCAGGTTAAATCGGACTGTCACTCTTGCCCAGCTTGAAGATTTGTCGAAGATTTTGCTTGGATTCTCTTTTCAGATGCTATGGCTGGCTCTTGCTAAAATTGGGGAATATAGATGTTGTTTTATGCTTCTTTATTTTGTAAGACAGATAATACTCTGATATTGTAAAGAAATCGTTGTACAAACTATTTTATCAATAAAAGCAAAGTTTTATTTTCCGCTGTTTAATTTCTGTCTATCTTGTAATTTATCTGCATCTTTTACCCAAAATGCTCCATAGAACTTAGTGCATTCCCTTTGTGAGTGACACTAACGGACGTGGGGTGTTACATAGGTATTCCATGAAATCTCACTACCCACTTCATATATAGTTCCGCTAACTTAGATGTCATTCTATTCGACCTGACCAGTATAAACCTTGCACTTTTGGTCAATCGATCCACAATCACCCAAATACTATCATAGCCCGATCTAGTCCTTGGAAAGCCATCGATGAAATCCATTGAGACTTGTTCCCATTTCCATTCGGGAATTTCCAACGATTGTAACAGACCACTAGGCTTCTTTTGCTCGGCTTTAACTAACTGGAAATTCATACACTCGGATATAAACTTCCCAGCGTCTCTCTTCATCCCTTCCAGTTAGTAGGTCTGCTTCATGTCTCGATACATTTTGTTACCACCGGGATGTATAGTCAGTTTCGAGTGATGACACTCTCTAAGAACTCCATCTCTCAATCCGTTAACATTGGGTATAACTAGTCTCCCATTTTTTCAAAGCCATCCTTCTCTTTTAAGTCCATACTTGTTTATCTCCTCACTGTCGATACCCATCTCTACCTTGAAGATGATTCCCAATAGGTTAGGATCCTCCCTCTAACTGGAACCGATCCGCTCAATCAAAGTGGGTCTGATCGTCAGACTTTCTAACATCTCTGGATCTAATTCACACTTAGGTATGAAATCATATCCTGCAATATACTCCAGTTTCTTCCATTCCAGAAACATATCCCTTAAATTGGCATGTCTCCTGCTCAATGCATCAGCTACTCCATTGCCCTTCTCGAGTGTGTATGCGATATTGAAATCATATGAAGCCAAGAATTCTAACCATCTCTGCTGACGAAGATTTAAATCCTTCTGGGAGAAAAGATACTTTAATGACTTATGATTGGTAAACAACTCGAATCTTTCTCCCAAGAGATAATGTCTCCACATCTTTAATGCAAACACGATCGCTGCCAATTCCAAATCATGGGTAGGATATCTTTTCTCATGTGGTTTCAGTTGACGACTAGCATAAGCTATAACCTTACCCCCTTGCATCAGTACAGCAACTAGTCTGGTACCACAGGCATCCGTGTATACCGTCATCTCTTCGTTCCCTTTAGGAATAACTAACACCGATGCACACGTTAACTTCTCCTTTGAGCTCCTAAATGCATTCTCACACCTTTCGTCCCAAGAAAAAGCTTGATTCTTCTTGGTCAACTGAGTTAACGGCATCGCTATCTTGGGGAAGTCTTGGATAAACTTACGATAATATCCAGGTAACCCCAAGAAATTTCTCACGTCTGTTGCATTCTTGGGCGTAGACCAATCATGCACCGTAGCCACCTTCGCATGATCCACGACAATACCATTCTCTGAAACAACATGGCCCAAGAATCTCATTTCCTTCCTCCAAAAGTGACACCTAGAAAATTTTGCTTTCAATTGGTGTTTCCTCAACACCTTCATCACTATCCTCAAATGTTCCTTGTGTTCTTCCTCTGTCCTCGAGTAAACCAAGATATCGCCCACGAACACAAGACAAACTTATTTAATTGATCCCTGAAAACACTATTCATAAGATCCAAAAAATATGCGGGTGCATTTGTCAACCCGAATGGCATGACCAGCCACTCATAGAATCCAAATGGCGTCTGAAATGTCGTTTTAGGTATACTCTCAGCTGCTACTCGGAGATGATGAAATCTTGTTGCGAGATCCAATTGGGAAAATACTCTTGCTCCATCTAGTTGATCAAAAAATCATCTATCCATCGAAGAGGATATTTATTATTCCTAGTCGCCTTGTTCAACTCGCGGTAGTCCATACATAAGCGAAGGGAACCATCGGTCTTAGTAGCAAATACAAATGATGCTCCCTACTCGGAAATAATACTTTGGATAAATCCCTTCTTCAAAAGATCGCCTACTTACACTTCGAGCTCTCGCTGCTCCCTTAGCGCCATATGGCGAAGTGGCATCACTATAGGTCTGGTATCTTTCACTAACCAATCCGAAACTCGATCTCTTGGTGTGGTGGAAGTCCGGTCACTTCCTCAAAGATGTCCGGATACTCGCCAGCAATAGGCAAATATAATAACCTATCTGCAAGGATATCGAGGGAATTTAGAAAATTATCCATCACCTCATCACTAGGTAGGCAACCCAATACCACCCTACGCCCATCATCCGCTCTAATGGTCATCGAAGACCCCTCACAGTCTACCACCACCCCACAGTTTTGGAGCCAATCGACTCCCAAAATAATGCTAAACCCAGTAAAGCCCAAAACAGAGCAATCACAAGTAAACATACATTCGTGACTCGATAAGACCAAATTACGACAAATCATACAAAGGCTGGTCAAACCACCGATCAGATTCGTTGCAACTAAAGGTCTATCGACAATCTCGGGTTCCAATTCCAACCTATCTACATGGTTACCAGATACGAAGGAATGGGAAGCCCCGATATCAAACAATACTCAAACAGGAACATCATAAATAGAAAGCATACCTTGAATAATGACACCCTTTCCCTTTTCCGCCGCTGTTGGGGCATTCGACGAAGAAGAAATAACGTTTATAGCATATGCTTTCATGATCTGCTTCTCCTTAGGGGTTTGCAGACATTCATTCCTAGAATGTCCCACTTGGTCACAATTGAAGCACTTCCTCTCCCCTGGCTTTGCTCGACAATCTCTGACATAGTGGCCCTTCTTGCCATAGCCAAAGCACTAGATATCTTTCTTATTCTTCTTTTTCTGACCATCCTTGGTCTGGTTCTATTTCCTCTTATTTTGGGAATTCTTCTTGCCTTCACCGCTTGCCTGCAGTTTTGGCTCCTTTGCAGATGTAATAGCAACCTCGGTCTTCGTCTTAGGGCAAAGGCTCTCCGATCTCAATGCCTTCCCTACAATAGATTCAAATGTCTCATCGATATGGTTTATAAATCTTTCCCCCAAGTACTCATCTAGGAAAGTTACGAACTTCTCGTTCTTCTTCCCGAAAGTATTGATAAGAGATAATACATGTTTCGATAAGTAACTTGATCCTCAGGAGTAGCCTCTTTAATAGCATTCCACCAATTCATTGCCTGTCCTTGAAGCTGACATGTTGCTAGCTTTCTCTTCATTGCATCATCGATTCCCAAATCCTCGAAGATGCGCTCACAAAAATCATGCCAATCCTGAACCTCTGTAGCTGATTCTGTTCCGTGGAACAGCTTCCCACCAAGACTAGTATAATCCTTATTAAGCTTTGCGAAATCGGCTCTAGGCGCCTGCACTACTGCACCACCACCATTAGCAGCATTAGGAACTGCTTCCTGAGCATCCCTAAGCATCTCTCGCATGAAGGTACTAAACATCATCCTCATGTTAGTGACATTCCCATTATTGGCCCCTGAACCCGCTCCTTCTTCAACTCCCGGTGCGGGGTTCCTCATCGTGCTCCTCGTATTTCGGCTCATCTTTAAATCTGTAAAGATAAAATGATTAACCATCTCCTTAATAGTGCCCCTGCAGTGCGACATCATACTTAGATATGCTAATAGTATATATATATAGTTTTTGAAAACAAAAATATCATAAATACGTGCTCTCATATACATATACTATCTCTCCCTGGTGTCTTCCCCTAGGTTAAACTACGCAACCTAGGCTCTAATACCAAGTTTGACGGCCGCCCCGTACCATTAGACATTTTCCCGAAATGCATTGTACCAATGTCCAACTACCACGGGACGGTCGTCAGAAGGGTTAAAACGATGAATCACCAAGAAACTGTAGTATATCTCACAGCACATGGAATAAAATATAATTATAACATAACTTGATATAAAATAGGCGAGATAGTACATAAGCTGAAAACTAAACCATATCCATCAGAGTAGCGGAATCCAAAATACAGCTTCATATCCAATTATTACAACTTTAAAATACTGTCTCTAAAAGGGAATAAAAGATGTATACACTACTAATTCCCAAAGCATTGACCAGCAATAACACAAGGAGAATATATATAAAGTACATGGAAGCCTCATGCTCGTCTCCGGACAGCTACTCGTGCATAACCACCTAACCTGTCTCTAGTCTGCTTGTTTAGGATCACCTAGAGTAATAAGAAAAGACATAAAACTCTGGGTTAGCCAAAGTCTAGTGTGAGCGATAACAATTCTATACAACTAAATAGAGCAATAACAAGTATAAGTAATCATATCTAACATGGACCTACAACCAAAGAGTTAGCACAACAAGATGTACAATACGCAAACGTAACACTAATATAGAGTGTAAAATGGAAGTGTTCATGTCATGGTGCTAGCAAAAAATCAAACATAACAATCATCCTCACATATCTCACTTAGTGCGTAAAGCATACGATATCTACCGCGTTGATCACCAAATCCATTGGGGTCATGATGGGTCCATACTGCACTAGACTCCGTATAACTATTGCTATGACCATGATCTTATGGTCTATAGTCAATAACCCTAACCAGTCCACACTTCCTTGGCTCTGGTTCGTCAATATGCCCCCTCTCTCAACGGTGAACCAAAGTTATAGATATCGATAACCCTTTTGCACACGTCCTGCAACAAAGCCCAACTCTAGAAGCTAACTAATTGGTTCCTATCTGGATCCTGAGTAATAGCTTCCCATTTGGACTTCCATTGCATCTAGGGATTTGGACGAATTGTGTTCGGTTTGTCATCCCCTATCCGGTTCGGTTCAAGTCTCCCCCTCCTATCCGGTTTGGGTCTCCTCCTATCTAATTCGGTTCGATTCACCTCCTCCTATCCGATTCGGTTTTGGTCTCCTCCTCCTATCTAGCTCGATCCGGGTCTCCTCCTCCAATCCAGTTCGGTTCGGGTCACTTCCTCCTATCCGGTTCGGTTCGGGTCACTTCCTCATATCCTGTTTGGATCGGGTCTCCACCTTCTATCCGGTTCAGTTCGAGTCTCTTCCTCCTATCCGGTTCGGATTGGGTCTCCTTCTCCTATCCGGTTCAGTTCAGCTTTCTTCCTCTTATCCGGTTCGGATCGGCTTTTTCAACTCCGGACTACGTGCACGGCCATAGTCCGCCTGAACCTACAATGGTGCACCAACTCAGCCGTCGTTCTGGTCGCTTACAATCAGCCCAGTAATCGTGCCCCACCCTGCCTAGTTTCAGGGTACCATGATACATCTAGTGGGTTACTGCTGAAACGGACCGCGTAACTAGGACTTCCATCTAATAGGTTAAGTGTTGTCATTTAAATTCGAGACTTAACCCCATCGGTCTAGCATGTCAAGTTGGTTAAGTGTTGTCATTCAAGTTCGTGACTTAACCCGTCTACGTGTCATGTCAAATTGGCTAAGTGTTGTCGTTTAAGTTCATGACTTAGCCCTATGAATCATGTGTCAAGTTGGTTAAGTATATTCAAGCGGTTCATGGCTTAACCCTATCAAATCATCGTGTTAATCTGGTTAAGTATATTCAAGCGGTTCAGGACTTAACCCTATCAAGTCATCGTGTCAAATTGGTTAAGTATATTCAAGCGGTTCAGGACTTAACCCTATCAAGTCATCGTGTCAAATTGGTTAAGTATAATCAAGCGGTTCAGGACTTAACCCTATCAAGTCATCGAGTCAAATTGGTTAAGTATATTCAAGCGGTACATGACTTAACCCTATCATGTCATCGAGTCAAATAGGTTAAGTATATTAAAGCGGTACATGAATTAACCCTATCATGTGGCATTAATTCATTAGTGCACCCCAACCTCTCACATCAAACCTGTTGTTGTGGTTACTGGATAAGCCGGGCGGTTCCGGGCGGTTCCGGGCAGATTTACACCACAACTCAGTCTGACCTCGGGTTTAAAGTGCGATATGACCAACTACCCACATTGGATCCTATTGTTTGCAGTAACTGGATTTGCCGGGCGGTTCCGGGTAGATTTACACTGCAAACTCAACCCAACCTCGAGTTGGCCATTTTCATGTTTATTCTAATGTCATGTCCATGTTCAAGTTTCATATCAAGTACGTGTCAAGTTTTCAAGGAAAGTTTCATATCAAGTCGATGTCAGGTTTGTGTCCATATCCAGGTTCAAGTTATAACAGCGTTCATGTTTCAAGTTTTGCCTATTATCGAGTTCATAATTCATGTTCATAACCAATTCATGTTTTGCCTAATCTACCCAAATCATATTCCCTTCGCACATGAACGTGAATCGATCTCTACTACAAATAAATCCAAATCTCGAAATAGAGGGAATAACATCAAAACTATGATAGCAAAAGGGACTAGCATAAAGCAATAAAAGGGGTTACAAGACTAGCATGACATAACTTGAGATAATTGGTTACAACATCACTGGCATATAGGATTTCAAATATAGCAAGATAAGGTGATAGTCATGGTAAACGCTGACATAAAAGAATAGGCATGCAAAGGCAAGCCAAATACAAGAATAATGGATCCAATGGTTTTGGTGTACATAATAGGTGAATAAACTAAGCAAGTCACACCCTTGGTATGAGATCCAACAAACTACGAATTCGGTATACAACATGGGTTTCAATCAACTATAATAGTCCCAGGTAATTAACCCCGATAGTCATAGTCATGGTCATAGGTAGAAATCTCATAATTAAGAATCCTAAGTGATTAATCACAATAGTCATGGTTAATTATCCAAAATAGTTCTAGGCAATAGTCATAGGCAATTAACAGTAATAATTTCAAGGTCATGGTCATAGATAATGGCCTTATGTTCATAATCATAGATAATAATTCTCATAGTCAAGAGTCATAGTTGATTAGCCACAATTGTCCTTATCATAGTCATAGACAGCAGTCTTTCTTTCACCGTCATAGGCATAGGCTTAGTCTTATTAGTCATAGGCAGTCTTATGTTCACCGTCATAATCATTGGCATAGTCATATTAGTCATATGCAGTCTTATGTTCTCAGTCATAGTCCTTTTCCATTAACAATAGATTCAACGTCATAGGCATGTTAAGGTTATAGACACGAGAGAGTTTGATTTACAACATGAATAGGTCCAAAGGAATATTCACGAAAGTCAAGATCCAAGACGAACAAGAATAGATACGAATCAATTACCATACATAGATCCAATTCCAATTTTCAACATGGATATTAAATTTACAGCTTTTATCTAAAAGTAACTTGAACTTATAGTGCGTGGATCGAGAATTAGAAAGCAGAATTTGATTGCTGAATCTCTATTTGATCGATCGTGTTCTAATTGAAATCCCCAATTTGCAAATCCCTAAGCGTAGTCTTGATTGAGAAGGAGCAGTCCTTTTTCTTCCTTTTTATCTTATTATTTTAGTTATCTTAGAAGAAGCATAAGGACAGAAAGAAATAGTGTGGAGAGAATGAGGCTAGGGGGCTGTTTATATAGGGTTAGGCTGGTGAATCTGGCCAGAAAACGAGTCTAAATACATCAGAATGCATCTGGTTCAGAAAAGCGGTTCGGGAGGCAGGTCGACCCCCAGGTCGACACTATGGTCGACCTGGTACCTGGGAGATCGACAGTATAGTCGACCCCTAGGTCGACCTGGTCCATGGGCAGGAATTTTCCCGCCCAGTCTGATCTGGGGTTTGAATTCGAATTTCGAATTCGAATTTCGAGCTGTTTTTTATTCTGAAAATTCCTGAAACTTCGTAGGGTCACATCTCCCTCATACGGACTCCGATTTTCGAAAACTCGGACTCTATTTCATGTAAAATTTCGAGACGAACGCAATGGCGTAACCCGTTTCCCTTGATTCTTGTTTTAAAAATTAATTCTGCCTTGATTTCTAGTTTTAACATGTTATCAAAATTCGGGTTGTTACAATCTCCCCTCCTTAAAGGATTTCGTCCTCGAAATCTTCAAGTTAAGAAGAATGTGTCCTACCATCCAATCATCAATCTACTCAATCATCAATCACAGGCATCCATTGTCCTTAAGAGATTTCTAATGCTGTATGAATATATGCAAAAAGTGTGTGTATATGTTCCTTATCTAATGCAAATGATCAGGCCTGATTGATCTTTTTTAATGCAAAATATGTTTAGTGTAATGAGTCCAACATGTATGCAAATAGCCCTAATCACATAAACACTATATGTGTGCTCAAACATCCATCCATATGCATCATCCATATGATAACACATCCAATGTCATCCATAAACAAGTATAAACACTCATGCATATGCAATATGAAAATGTGTCTAAGCCGATCTAGTGCCTAATGTGTGTTATGCAACCACGAGCAACGACTTGCAACCACTTGCAACCATAAATCATAACATGTCTCAAACACATGTTTCACCCAATTGTTCCAACCTAAAGATATAGCTGAATGATAGAAGCAAGTAAAAACTTTGTGCCCATTAGGCAATGTCAAAGCTGGAAATCTACGTCACATATATACTGAATAGGAGAAGAACTCCCTAAGCACCAGCCCATATCCTATAAAACCCAAAAAGTTTAGTCAACCCAACGGACACCCTCAAGCCTTAACATGTATTACTAATAGATAAGTCATACTCCCTATGGGGTTTGCAACAGAAATAGGATTGAGAATAGGACCGAGAGGTTATACTTAAAAGATAGCATGCAAGTAAGCTCTACAGGAAAAGAGGGATCAAGGATATACTCTTAAAAAGAGATATGATACGTGTATCTAGTCTTCAATCTTCTGAGTCACATTTCCTTAAGCTTAACTCCATTGTGCTTTCACCGTCTTTAACTTCACAATTCTCGTAGCTTCTTGATTCTTGTTTCCAAAATATGAGTTGGAACTCATTCCATTGTTGCCTCTCGTTCCACTTTTACTTATTCTTCTTTCTAGTATACTCGGCTTAAACATAACTGCGTACTCATGGTTACGTGCAAGCTCTCCAAAATTCACTAGTGAATCATGGATCTCATTCACTTACTAGAAGGTATTCCACATAAATGAATTTTCTCTTGAAAATAAACAAATGCCAACCATATTGCCAAGTGTACTTACTAAGATGATTTTCTTTAATTCATGCATAAGCGAAATGAACCATCCGCCTTAGTGGCGAATACTACTCGAGCGGATCGATAAATGTATCAAGAGATTCTAGGTAACTAAGCATGGCAGAACCCTAAGGGTTACACTAGACTTCGAGGGCATTACCGGGGCAAGTCAAGAATCTAACTACCCTCTTTTCATATTCGAGAATGGTATTATTTCTGGATAATCACTCCATCCCTAGAATCAACCCATTGCCCAAAAGCATAAGCATTACTTCTAAATTCAACACTTAGCATAGACATTCTCAAATCCAAACAAGTCATGAATAAATGAACCGATTCCCCAACAGGATTTGAGACAAAAATGGGATCCTCTACTACGCTAGTACTAAGGTGCAGAGACTTAACTATCGAGGCAGAAATAAAAAGGATGCAATGTACGAAAACAAAGTTCCCATGGTATGATAGAAAAGAGAAGCTAAACATTTAACAGAAACGTTACCACCTCTCTTAGGTATGCTAGTAGTGAGAGCATACAATTTTGCCCTCTCGACGATCTTGTTCTTTGCCCTTGTCCTATGATACTTAACTACATGTCCCTTTTTACCATACCAACGATGTCCTTTCTTGTCATGGGTTTTAATATTCTTTTACTTTGACCTCTTCCCTTTCACCTTTTCCTCCTTCGTGGATTACGCCTTATCAACAAGTTTCTCATCCTTAGGCTTGTGTTCTTTATCCTCTTCCTTATTATCCTTTGTTGACAAGTTTCTCGAAAGCTACTTCCATCGCACGACAACCCTACAAAGCTTGAGATAAGATTAGTCGCAAGTAAAACTACTGCGGCTACAGATGGAGGTTGGACACTACTTTGCCCTCCGACATGTGTCGCATGCCTACAAACTATGGTGAAAAAGAAAGAGAGAAGAGACTCAAGGAGAGAATCAAAAGATAGTGCATATGGCTTTGGGGAATAGCCTTTAAATAAAACAAGATTTTTCTTGAAAAATGCTTCTTTGTAAACGGTTTTGAAAATAATTTCAAAAGGTTTTAAAAACTTTTCCCCAGTCTGGTAACCTTCTGCTCTGATACCAAATGTAACGCCCCACCTCTGCTAGGGTCACTCACAAAAGCGAATGCACTAGCTTTGGTGGAGCATTATCTAGGTAAACATACACAGAAATATTACAAGACAGAACATATAAAACAGCGGAAGAAGAACCAAATTTCGTTGCTTTAAAATCTAGAAAATAAAGCAACAAAGCAAGCCATAGCCAAGAGCAATCCAAGCCTTCATGAAATAGCCTTGGAGCTTGGTAAGATCCGAACTAAGCTGTGTTCCCACCCTGTGAACCTGGGGGGGAGGGGGACGGAAGAAAAGGAGGCGAAACAAACTGGGTCAGTCATAAAGACTGAGTAAGTCCTAGTGACTTTCAGCATAAAAACAGGTAAAGATAACATGGCATGAATAAACTGAAAGTAAACATAAGCATGGTGACAAGATAAGCTACAGGCACGATAACTAAGAATAACATCATAGGATTTCTGTAATGTATAACATTGCAAGGTTCCCGTTCAGGACGAACTAAGTATAGTTTCGCACGATTTCTATCAAGTATCGCAAGATTTCTCTGCTTCACCATTAAAACGATATCTATTTGCTCTGATTTCCTAAATTCTCAGCACCAACTGTACTAGTATCCCAACCCATATGATCCTTTCCATGTATATGTACAGTCCCTTGCCGTATATCATATGGGTTTCATTACGTATTTCTATACTACTTCAACGTAGTGCCACCATTCTTGAAATCGTTGGGACAACCATCCTTGTTATGGCTAGGTTTCCTTATCATGAGCTATCGCGTGTTCAACTAGGATTTATGCCACCTAGGACCACTAGGGATTATGCTACCTATTGAACGTTTTCTAGATTCGATTAGGGTTTATGCCACCTAGGACCACTAGGGATTACGCTACCTAACGAATTCCACGTAACGATCTATTAATCGATCGGCTCCCTACAAGTCCTAGCTCGTATATATGTCTGTGTCATACGGCCCAATCACGAAATGTAGTCACCTGTGCTTGGTCCACCATAGGGTGTATCAAGCCCTATGGTGCCAACCATCGACACGAATCAAGCACGCACAGATAAACCTACTGATGCCCAATGCCTGTTTTTCTGCTCCGGAGTGTGTGCACGCCCGCACTCCTTTAGAACCTACACTGGCGCACCCACACAGCCGCCGTTCTGGTCACTTACAATTAGCCCAGTAATCGTGCCCCACCCTACCTAGTTCCAGGGTACCATGATACATCTAGTGGGTTACTGCTGAAATGTACCGCGTAACTAGGGTTTCCGTCTAGTTGGTTAAGTGTTATCATTTAAATTCGAGACTTAACCCCATCGGTCTAGCATGTCAAGTTGGTTAAGTGTTGTCATTCAAGTTCGTGACTTAACCCGTCTATGTGTCATGTCAAATTGGCTAAGTGTTATCGTTTAAGTTCATGACTTAGTCCTACGAATCATGTGTCAAGTTGGTTAAGTATATTCAAGCGGTTCATGGCTTAACCCTATCAAATCATCATGTTAAACTGGTTAAGTATATTCAAGCGGTTTAGGACTTAACCTTATCAAGTCATCGCGTCAAATTGGTTAAGTATATTCAAGCGGTTCAGAACTTAACCCTATCAAGTCATCGTGTCAAATTGGTTAAGCATATTCAAGCGGTTTAGGACTTAACCCTATCAAGTCATCGAGTCAAATAGGTTAAGTATATTCAAGAGGTACATGACTTAACCCTATCATGTCATCGAGTCAAATAGGTTAAGTATATTCAAGCGGTACATGACTTAACCCTATCACGTGGCATTAATTCATTAGTGCACCCCAACCTCTCACATCAGACCTGTTGTTGTGGTTACTGGATATGTCGGGCGGTTCCGGGCAGATTTACACCACAACTCAGTCTGACCTCGGGTTTCAAGTGCGATATGACCAACTACCCACATTGGATCCTATTGTTTGCAGTAACTGGATTTGCCGGGCGGTTCCGGGCAGATTTACACTGCAAACTCAACCCAACCTCGAGTTGGCCATTTTCATGTTTATTCTAATGTCATGTCCATGTTCAAGTTTCATATCAAGTTCGTGTCAAGTTTTCAAGGCAAGTTTCATATCAAGTCGATGTCAGGTTCGTGTCCATATCCAGGTTCAAGTTATAACAGCGTTCATGTTTCAAGTTTTGCCTATTATCGAGTTCATAATTCACGTTCATAACCAATTCATGTTTTGCCTAATCTACCCAAATCATATTCCCTTCGCACGTGAACGTGAATCGATCTCTACTACAAATAAATCCAAATCTCGAAATAGAGGGAATAGCATCAAAACTATGATAGGCAAATGGGACTAGCATAAAGCAATAAAACGGGTTACAAGACTAGCATGACATAATTTGAGATAATTGGTTACAACATCACTGGCATATAGGATTTTAAATCTAGCAAGATAAGGTGATAGTCATGGTAAACGCTGACATAAAAGAATAGGCATGCAAAGGCAAGCCAAATACAAGAATAATGGATCCAATGGTTTTGGTGTACATAATAGTGAATAAACTAAGCAAGTCACACCCTTGGTATTAGATCCAACAAACTGCGAATTCGGTATACAACATGGGTTTCTATCAACTATAATAGTCCCAGGTAATTAACCCCGATAGTCATAGTCATGGTCATAGGTAGAAATCTCATAATTAAGAATCCTAAGCGATTAATCACAATAGTCATGGTTAATTATCCAAAATAGTTCTAGGCAATAGTCATAGGCAATTAACAGTAATAGTTTCAAGGTCATGGTCATAGATAATGGCCTTATGTTCATAATTATAGATAATAATTCTCACAGTCAAGAGTCATAGTTGATTAGCCACAATTGTCCTTGTCATAGTCATAGACAACAGTCTTTCTTTCACCATCATAGGCATAGGCTTAGTCTTATTAGTCATAGGCAGTCTTATGTTCACCGACATAATCATTGGCATAGTCATATTAGTCATATGCATTCTTATGTTCTCAGTCATAGTCCTTGTCCATTAACAATAGATTCAACGTCATAGGCATGTTAAGGTTATAGACACGAGAGAGTTTGATTTACAACATGAATAGGTCCAAAGCAATATTCACGAAAGTCAAGATCCAAGACGAACAAGAATATATACGAATCAATTACCATACATAGATCCAATTCCAATTTTCAACATGGATATTAAATTTATAGCTTTTATCTAAAAGTAACTTGAACTTATAGTGCGTGGATCGAGAATTAGAAAGCAGAATTTGATTGCTGAATCTCTATTTGATCGATCGTGTTCTAATTGAAATCCCCAATTTGCAAATCCCTAAGCGTAGTCTTAATGGAGAAGGAGCAGTCCTTTTTCTTCCTTTTTATCTTATTATTTTAATTATCTTATAAGCAACATAAGGACAGAAAGAAATAGTGTGGAGAGAATGAGGCTAGGGGGCTGTTTATATAGGGTTAGGCAGGCGAATCTGGCCAGAAAACGAGTCTAAATACATCAGAATGCATCTGGTTCAGAAAAGCGGTTCGGGAGGCTGGGGACTATGGTCGACCTGGTCCCTGGGAGGTCGACACTATAGTCGACCCCCAGGTCGACCTGGTCCATGGGCGGGAATTTTCCCGCCCAGTCTTATTTGGGGTTTGAATTCGAATTTCGGATTCGAATTTCGAGCTGTTTTTTATTCTGAAAATTCCTGAAACTTCGGAGGGTCATATCTCCCTCATACGGACTCCGATTTTCGAAAACTCGGACTCTGTTTCATGTAAAATTTCGAGACGAACACAGTGACGTAACCCGTTTCCCTTTATTATTGTTTTAGAAATTAATTCTGCCTTGATTTCTAGTTTCAACATGTTATAAAAATTTGGGTTGTTACAGTATGCCCAGGACCAACTAGCAAATCCGGTAGGTACAAATAGTTAGCTTAATGTGGGACTTTTAGTGTAATATATACTTGTGTGAAGTGGGCCTGTCTCAAGAAGGTATTAAGTGATGTATCTACCATATTTGGGTATCTAGTGGTAAGGACACAAGTCCTCTTCTAGTCTTTATTCTTTAGAAGGGTTAAAGTACATGGACCCACCCTTATTAGGTCTTAAGTAGTCATTGGGTTTGCCTTTCTTTTTTAAGTTGATGAGGTATTAAATTGTCTTAATAAAAGATAGACATATGAGGGATTTTAGTTCTCTGGAAGTTGTCCGCTTTCTATCTAAGGGCTATGGGAGGGTATACCCAGGGATAGTCTAATAAGAGTTCTAAAGAGCATGTAAAGATGCCGCTTGTTAAGGGTAGTATTAACTGACTAGGATTTCACCCATAATTCCAGTTAAATAGTAATGCATGGATCTGCCAGAGGGATTTTAATTGCGATGAGTGTCTACCCTCACTTGGTTTTAAGTGGAAGATTACTATTTCTTGCATTACAATTGAGAGAATGCTTTGATAACGTTAAGTGAGGTATTAAGTGACTAGGGTTTGTCATAGGGTCTTATGTGATCATAAGTATCCGCCTACAAATAAATATGTAAGATGGCCTTAAGTGACCAAATGAGAATCCTCCTTGTAGGGTCTTAAGTTATAATAGGAATCCACCCTTAGGGTATTAAGTGATAACAGAAATCTTCCCTTACATATATAGGTTAGGCCTTAAGCGACTTTAGGATAGTTTGCCTAATTAATGTTATATTGAATTGTGTGTTTGATTCGACTAGACATAACCTAATGAATTTATACTGCCAAGTATAAGAAATTTGTTCCTTTAAACTTATGTGATTTTCATTCACCAAAACATAGTTGTTCTGACCCTCCCTCCTCTTAACAACACAGGTTAGTATGTGGAAAGCTTTAATGATGACAAGATGAAGACTGGAGCTTGATGTCAGAGATTTTAAATTAGTTTATTATTATTTCTAGTAGTTATCTGTATTTACGGGATATTAATTATCTAGTTATGACATTTGGAAATCTTGATTTAATTGACAGTATAATGGTTTTTAGGAAAAGGGTACATTTATTTTCATTAGTATATTTGTTCCATCCGCTCTAAGATTCTTATTTTGTTTTAGTCTGGCTTTGTTTATTTATTTCTTATAGGAACCAACAACCCGTTTATAATGGTCAAAGTTCCGATAGGCCTTTTCTTAGTCGGATTCAAGCCTATTTTTGGCGGTTTGTTACACTATCACAACTCAGGATCTATTTAACATTGGTACTGACCCTCAAAAATAATAACGTACCCATCTCGCTCCTCAACCTGATTCTAATTTATTAACTTAATTCACGATCTAAGTATTGTTCCTATTGGCCTAATCCCATATCTAAACCCAGCCAATTAACTTAGTCCCTTTTTTGAGCTTATGATATTCTATCATTTATTATAATAGGCTTTTTTCTTTTCTTTTTATTATGATTTTAAGCATGCCTATACCATTCTTAATTATCACAATCAGCTATTTATTTTTCTTTCTTCTTAAGTTATAACACTTGTTGTAATTTACTGCAAATTCCTACGAATTATCCTTATTCAGTTGGATTTCTTTATATTATAGTTTTACAATTTACACAAATGTTTGTCAAATTAAGTTTTCTTTTATTTAACACGTATTTGCGAAGTTTACGCTTTTTATTTTATTTCTCACATTTATATATCTAGGCCTTTTTAACAACAAATGTAAATAATTGTAGAAAACTTTAACTAACTGATGGGAATGAAGTAATTGTTAGGGGAAAAGACTAAGCAACAAACTTACAAAACTTAACTAAAAAGAAACAATAAGAAATGACAGAAAAATACTTATAGAAAATAACTTACAAAAATCTACTAAAAACCATAAGAAAAATTGTTAGAAGGATTATAAAAGAAACTACAACAATTATGAATCCTATTTCTTTAAATTACTTAGAAGTATGCATATTTACAACAATCAACATATTCCTTAGCTCTTATGCACACAGCCTTTGTAAATCCATTGCTTAGGCTAATTATACATATTTTTATTTTTACGAGAAAAACTACTTTTCGGGTCTACCTCATGTAAAAGGAATCCAGAGGGAAAAGATTTGTGTTGTGAATGAATAGCTAGATATAAGGCTTATTTATAGTGGAGCAAGGGGATCTTTGATGTTATATTAGTTGCTTTAATCTAGTCCACCCACTCACATAACTAGTTTTATCTATTCGATAAGAACAGCGTCTTAGATTTTATGAAAACAGGGTTTTAATTCAGCTGGCTCGCACCTGGACGTTTCACATCTAGGAAGAATTGTCGGTTGAATCAACCCTATCAAGGGTCAATCCATTAAAGCTCATTTCTTTTTTGCTTCTTTGGTGATTTAATTCTAAATTCTTATTTCTTTGACAACTTCTCCACATGAACTCCGATTTTGACAAGTTATATATGTAAATTGCTCAGTAAATTGCCATGGATACAGTGAAATTCACATAGCTAAATTCTGATAATTTCATCAACTTGATCTATTATTTAATTATTTCTTTAATTAATTATTATTTATATTTTAATGAATTCCATTAGTACCTGACTTAATTTCTGTTTATGACATGCATTGATTTTTCAAATTCAAACACGTAAGTTAGCATTCGTTAATTAATTCTTTCATTAGCTTTTAATGTTTTGCATGTAACGCTAGTCTTTAATTAACTTCCATTTATTCTTTTATAACATTACTATTAATTTTTTAATTAATTTCATTTATTACTTTGTAACATTATGTTTACATAACGTTAGGTTTTAGTATTTGAATTTATGGAAAAAATTCATTAATCATTATTGCTTAAATTTTTGGATTGTCACGTTCTTCCTTCTTTAAAGGGTTTCATCCTAAAAATCTCCATGGGAAGAAGAATGAAATAAGCAATCACAATTAATGCCTGCACCAATCTACATAAACATCATCCACTCCATTCAACATCCTTAAGTTTTCTAATGTAATTTATGATAGTATATAATAATGTAATGTATATGTCCCTGACTAATGCAAAAGATTAGGTCTACAAATAAAATTGACCTTCTTTTTATGCAAATATGCTCGTGCTATAGATCTAGATATGTGCAAATATCATAACGATAGCTAATAATCCTACATGTGTGCTACAATCACTATCCATATGCAACGACCATATAATAGTCATCCATTTAGAGCAACCTTGAAAATAAAATAAAAATGCATACACATCCATATATATGCTTAATATCCTAGTTAGTCGATCTCCAAGAGGTAATAGTGCCTAGTATGTTTGTATGCATCTGTTTGCATCCACTAGTAACCTCTTGCAACCATCAAAAATAACATGTTCCATTAACATGTTTTCAATCAATCCCACCATACATAGGCTTAATGCTAAGACCTATCCTTCCCAAGGATACTTAGAAGAAAGATAATAATCAAAGGAAAAAAGATAATGATAAAATATCTAAAGAATGGTGAGTAAACAATATGGATGCTCCCAAGATACCCTATTTTCTCTATTAGCAAGTTATCCTTATATGACTAAATATCATATTGCGGAGCTCGTTGAAGCCCTACTTTTAAGATGACAAACTAGCGACTCATACCACTTTTTCATTTATTCTAACCGAATAGTTCCTCTAGTAATTGTTGAGTCATTCTAAGCAAGTACATATGAGAGTTTTATCATCTTATGCACTATAATTAATCTAGAAAGAAATCTTTCAAGCAAGGTAACCAATTTACCTTCAAAAATTTTCCATCTTCTTTCTACTTACCTTTACATTTTTGAATTTATTCTTCACTTGTTAGTATGGCTTAGTTGTTATTACCTCTTAGCTTAAATTTCTAGAGTCTACTCTAACTCCAAGCAGAATCTTCATAGCCTCATTAATATATTTTTTATTCACGTTCCAAATTCATGTATTTTATCCTTTTTACTTTGCATACCTCAATCCACTCCACTTATATTGTCTAACCCATAAGAGTACACAACTTTTTAAATTCTCTATATATTTTTCAAAATTAAATTTATCCTTTAAAATCTAATTTAAAAGAATTTTAGTAAGAAAAATTATTATTCGTAAAGGTATAAAAATTTCTTTTTCATAGAGCTATTATATGAAATTTCTAAAAGCACTAATTTTGTATCAAAGCATACTAGCCTTTTAAAAAGCTTTGTTTCTATGATATATATTGGGTTAGATTCAAAGTGGATTCATAGATTTCCTTTGTCCGTAATAAAATAATCTTCTTCAAACTTATTTTCTTGGAACACAAATATTCACCTTGTCATTAATCCAATTGAAATATTTATATCCTTTCTGCCTTAAACATATTAATCATTTGGAATACAAATATTCACCTTGTCATTCAGACTTATTTCTTATTTCGGATCGGTGGCCATATAAGACTCTAAAACTCCTAGGTTCTGTCAATATGATCTTTATAATTAGGTATCAACTTTTCCCTATAAGCTATCAATCTGCAATCAAAAATTTTAAGATCTTCATCTCATGTCTAAATGATAAAAAACTTGATGAACACCAAACTCTTAATCTTTCAAATTTATTATTCTTTGTTGTCTTAGGTTCTAATTTCTTTTTGGAGACAAATAAACTAATGATTTATGGCTTAATTTTCAGACCCTTCTCGTAGTAGGTAACGCCTCCGCGACGTAACTGAAAAATTGAAGGCAGCTATTACAAGGTATCCACTCTCATGGGTCCCTTTTCTAATGCCACTAAGAAGAAATGATAATAAAGTATTAATCAAAGATCTTTCTGACTCTTAAAAAATGGCGTTGCAATTTGTGTCAATAAAAGCTAACCTTCTCTCGGTGAGGTAGGTTCAGAAAATCAGTATCTTAGAAAAAATTTCAATAATTTTTCTAGAGTAACCCAATAATCTAAGAAAACTTCTTACCTTGATTTTAGAGGACCTGGTCTAGAGTTCACGTGCTTATAAGGCACTGGATTCCTTTACTAAATACCACATTTACTCCATGCTACCTTTTGTTTTGACCAACATGTCATCCACATAGACTCGTACCAACTTACTTTAAAACTTCACTAAATACCTCCTGTAATCAGGAAACAACTAGCCTTAAACACAATCTAGTCTAAACGGTATCGGAAACTATTCTTAAAATCCACTGGGTGATCCACCATCGTCTTTATCTCTAATTCATTCCACTACTCATGACTGGTAGAATACCACCGAAAGACAAACTAGCTATTGGAGAATCTTGGCTCCTACTAATTAATTGAAAATACAATCCACATGAGACAATTGATAATGGTTTTTTAGTAACTTATGATTATTGTAGAGCCAAAGAAGCTATCCACCAAAGAATGCTTACTCTTAACAATCACTTTTTTCTAAAGGTTCCTTAATCTGTTTTCCCCTAAAACTTTAACTATGGCTGAAGTCCAAAAACTTCCTTAAAATATATATGGAAAGCTTCTATCATGGGTATGAGACTCAATTTACCAAAAGATAGGTCAAAGGAGTAAAATAGTTCATCTCAACTGAACCTTCATAGGCAAATTCTATGGTGCATCCACTCATGTGTGCCGAAGTAACTATTATCCATTCCAAATTTGTGGTAGCCTATAACTAATTTATCTGAACTCATAATCAGCCCAAATCTAGCAATGCTACAAGTATCATTCTCTATCTAGAAATTTTCTAGCCATAAGTATAAGACTCAACTCTCTTCGCTCCCTCAGAGCTATATGCCTTACATGAAATGCCATAGGTTTAGCTTTGTCACAATTATGAATCCAAAAATCACACTTTCTTTTAAGAGGTATCCCTTTAACCTCTTCCAATAAACTTAGAAAATAAAGCACAACTGGAACTGAATCGGTATGGCCTAGAGATGCACTAAAGGAATATAGGAAATTCAAATAAATGACCCTTCAGGTTGTAAGTAATTTTAAGAGTTTATCTGCTGCATGTCCTAGCTTGGCAACCTTCCTCTTGCAGTCAAAATAGCCATATAAATGTCTAACCAATTTATTCTTTAAATTTTCCTATACTAAAAATCCTAAAACTTAAGCATACCAATTAAGCTATACTCTTTGTGTCAAAATTTGAGATAGCCAACTGTATGGTTAGCCTATCTAGACCCAAAGCCAACTATACCTGTAAATGCCCTAAGCATTACCCTACTTCTAGAATTCCTTCTCAACCCCCAACTTATCATGAATAACTATGTCGTTTCTTCCATGGGGTTAAGAAACTACTAACGGGTCTAGAAAAGTGTCTAAGTGCAAACAATCGACTAGTACCACTAATGCACACTCTACATGAAACAGATATTTACTATATCTATAAAGTACAGCTTCATTAGGCCTATAATATCGATGTCCCTCATGGTCTGTCCCTCATTAGCATGACTATTTCCCCCACCTAACCACCCTTAAATTTGTTGAAAATCTATTACTTAAATAGGGAAGGAAGAACCACAATACACGTGTCACTTCCACAACTCATTCGCACATCCCTAGGTTTTCTTCTGTTCTCTCACCGCTTTCTTTTGCGGTTTCACCCTTTCCGTTAACACAACTTCCTCCTCTTCTCCTACTGTTTACTTTTCCCCTCCTCTCCTAACTCATCTCCCACAACCGCTCGACTCATCCAATTAGCCCCTCCACCACAAATTATTCACCCACCAGACCTCATGTTCACCAACCTTTCTTTTCCACGGTACCCAATAACAAGTCGGCGCAATACCTGTCTATGCCCACTCTCTTCCCTAGCGCTACCGTTTCCCAACACTGATAAACTTCCAATACTCTCGCGCTCATTTCTTTCCTACCCGCACGCACTTGCACTCCGTAACTGAACTGCTACTACCGTACTCTCATTTGACTACCGTCCTCCCTCTCTTACTGTATTTACACGCATCCAGGTATGGAAACGTCCACTTTTTTAAACATCTCAATGTATTATTACTCTTCACTCCCTTTTACATGTACCCCAATGCTACCACCATCAGTGTTGTATTCCTTCACCTGTATTTGGTATGCGACAAAATCATAGTTTAATTCACACAACCTGTCCTCTCTGGTAGGCCAACGAATTGTGTAACACCCCACCTCCGCTAGGGTCACTCACAAAGGGAATGCACTAGCTTTGGTGGAGCATTATCTAGGTAAACATACACAGAAATATCACAAGACAGAACATATAAAACAGCGGAAGAAGAACCAAATTTCATTGCTTTAAAATCTAGAAAGGTCTAAAGCCTTTTACATCAAAATGCCATTAAATCCATTACATCGAAATCTGTCTTGCAATAGTAAATAAGCATAAAACCATAGTCATAAATCATTCCCCAAGTAAAACAGTAAAGCAACCATAGCCAAGAAAGGTCCAAGCCATATATGATGATCTTGAAGCAGAAAGAAGCCCAAACTAAGTAGTAGTGTTTCCTCCCTGAGAACCTGGGGGGGGGGGGGAACGGAAGAAAAAGAGGCAAAAGAAAACGGGTCAGTCATAAAGACTGGTTAGTCTTAGTGACTTTCAGCATAGAAACAAGTAAAGATAACATGACATGTATAAACTAAAAGTAAACATAAGGATGATGACAAGATAGGACAGTTAAACTAAGATAACAAGATAAACTATGCTAACTAGATAAACTACGGTAGCAATATAAACTATGCTAACCAGATAAACTACGTATAGCATCGCATGTTTAACATTCTCTGCACTAGTACTAGTATAACAGAATTAGGTGTTATCCTAATGTCCAAACAGAAATGGAAACAAAAACAGGGTGATCATTACAGAAATAGTAATGGGCTTTTACCTCCCTAACAGAAACAGAAATAGAAATGGGCCTTTACCACCTGTACTAGTAGCCCAACCCGTGTTATGTATTAACTATGAAATGATCCCTTGCCCAATATCATGAAATGACCCATTACTTGGTCCCACGAAACGATCTATTAATCGATCGGCTCCCTACAAGTTCTAGCTCGTCATGTGTCTGTGTCATACAACCCTATCACGAATATAGTTACCTGTGCTCGGTCCACCATAGGGTGTATCAAGCCTTAGGGTGCCAACCACCGACAGGAATCAACCACGCACAGTGTAAACCTACTGGTGCCCAATGCCTGCTTTTTCAACTCCGGACAACGTGCACGACCCTAGTCCGCCTGAACCTACAATGGCGCACCAACTCAGCCATCGTTCTGGTCGCTTACAATCAGCCCAGTAATCGTGCCACACCCTACCTAGTTCAAGGGTACCGTGATACATCTAGTGGATTACTGCTGAAAAGGACCGCGTAACTAGGGTTTCCGTCCAGTAGGTTAAGTGTTGTCATTTAAATTCGAGACTTAACCCCATCAGTCTAGCATGTCAAGTTGGTTAAGTGTTGTCATTCAATTTCGTGACTTAACCCGCTTACGTGTCATGTCAAATTGGCTAAGTATTGTCATTTAAGTTCATGACTTAGCCCTACGAATCATGTATCAAGTTGGTTGAGTTATATTCAAGCGGTTCATGACTTAACCCTACCAAATCATCGTGTCAAATTGGTTAAGTTCATTCAAGCGGTTCATGAATTAATCCTATCAAATCATCGTGTCAAATTGGTTAAGTATATTCAAGCGGTTCATGACTTAACCCTATAAATCATCGTGTCAAATTGGTTAAGTATATTCAAGCGGTTCATGACTTAACCCTATCAAATCATCGTGTCAAATTGGTTAAGTATTTTCAAGCGGTTCATGAATTAACCTTATCATGTGGCATTAATTCATTAATGCACCCCAACCTCTCACATCATACCTGTTGTTGTGGTCACTGGATATGCCGGGCGGCTCCGGGAAGATTTACACCACAACTCAGTCTGACCTCGGGTTTCAAGCGCGGTATGATCAACTGCCCACATTGGAACCTATTGTTTGCAGTAACTGAATTTGCTGGCCGGTTCCGGGCAGATTTACACTGCAAACTCAACCCAACCTCGAGTTGGCCATTTTCATGTTTATTCTAGTGTCATGTCCATGTTCAAGATTCATGTCAAGTTCGTGTCAAGTTTTCAAGGCAAGTTTCATGTCAAGTTTCCTATGATAACCAATCTTTCCCAACGTTACCCCGTCTAAATATTAGGCTAACAATCTTAGCCTAATTTTCTGTCCACATGATTTTTGACATATAATATTAGGCTAAAAACTTAGCCTAATTTAACGTACACAAAATTTGCATAAAGAAATCCATTAACATAAACATGTCATAGGTGTAAACTTGGCATTCTTGGCATAGTCAATATGAACACCATAGGTGTGTACTTGCAAAGTAATCAACATGAATATCATAGGCGCAAACTTGCAACATGGACTAATTCAATATACATATATGTGAATTTGCAACATATACTAAATCAACTTACATATATGCGAACTTGCAAATCAATCACGAACATATGAATAAGTGTGAACTTGAAGACGTAGGTTTAACACATAAACATGTAGATCTAACATTTGGTCACATATGTCATATGATTTTACAACCTAAAACTTGCATAACATGATAAACTACACAACTTGTCATAACAGGTTATATTCCAAGTTCATATACATATGAATAGACTTATTCATTAATTCTCAATTCAAAATGATAATAAAATAGAACTAAAAACATAGATCAATATCATTCAATTTCACCTATAACATAATAGACATCATTCTATTATTAATTTAATTCCAAGGTATGACATAACTAAATTGACTAAAACATCGCAGGCTTACAGATCTGATAATATTATGAACATGAAAAGGTTTGAATAATAATCTAGTTTCAAGAACATGGATAGATCTAACTTAAATAGAAAAATCCCCAAAATCAAGATCCAAGGATAAATAAAGAAAGTCAAGCTTAGATCCAATTTCAAAGTTATAATCCTAGGCAATAACCTCATGGCCATGAATCTTAGGTAATTAGTCACAATTGTCCTTGTCATAGTCATAGGCATAGTCTTCTTGTTCATAGTCATAGGCGGTCTTATGTTCACCGTCATAGTCATAGCCATAGTCTTATGTTCACCGTCATAGTCATCGGCATAGTCTTATGTTCACCGTTATAGTCATATGCATAGGCAAAATATTATGTCCACAGTCATAGGCATAGTCATAGTCTTAGGCCATTAACAATAGTTTCAACATCGTAGGCAATATTCCCAATAGTCAAGATCCAAGAAGAAAACAAGAATAGATATGAATCATACATAAATCAATTCCAATTTATAACATGCCCATATTAGATTTATAGTTTTTATCTAAAAGTAACTGGAACTTACAAATCGTGGTCTAAGAAATTTAAAAGTCAAGTCTAGAAATTAGTCGTCGAATTGTTGCGGTGTCGCTGATCTATTCTTTTGAATTGTTGTTGAAGCGTTGATCTTTGATTTGAATCGAGTTTGAATGCTTAAGCTTTAATTTGGAGGCGATGACCATGGTTCAAGAGGTGAATTAGCAGCATAGCAGTGTAAGAATGATTTGTATGAATTAGGCTAGGTCTTAGGATGTATTTATAGGGGTAGTAACTAGTTTAGGCCCTTAGATTAACCCTAGAATCAATCCGGACCATCAAAACATGTCTCGGGCTTCAAAAATAAGTTCTGGGTCAAAACAGGCCGACCAGGTCGACCTGTAAGGGGGGAGGTCGACCACATGGTCGACTTGGGGGGTAGGTCGACCCTAGGGTCGACCACATGGACGACCTGCCTGGTCCTGTGCTGCCTAAAATCTGCTGAATCTTCTACAGGCCATAACTTCTTCATCTGGACTCCGATTTTCGAAAACTCGGACTCTATTTCATGTAAAATTTCGAGACGAACATAATGGAGTAACCTGTTTCCCTTGATTCTTATTTTAAAATTTAATTCTGCCTTGATTTATGGTTTTAACATGTTATAAAAATTCGGGTTGTTACATTCTTCCCTCCTTGAAGGATTTCGTCCCCGAAATCTTCAAGTTAAGAAAAATGCATCCTATCATCCAATCAACCATCTACTCAACCATCATTCACATGCAACCATTATCCTTAAAAGATTTCTAATGCTGTATGAACATATGCAAGAAGTGTGTGTATATGTTCCTAGTCTAATGCAAATGATGAGGCCTGATTGAGCTTTTTAAATGCAAAACATGTTTAGTGCCATGAATCCAACATGTATGCAAATAGTCCTAGTCATATAAACACTATATGTGTGCACAAACATCCATCCATATGCAACATCCACATGATAACACATTCAATTCCATCCATAAACAAGTATAAACATTCATGCATATGCAATATGAGATGTGACTGAGCCGATCTAATGCCTAATGTGTGTTCATGCATCCACGAGCAACAACTAGCAACCACTCGCAACCCCTTGCAACCATCAACCATAACATGTCTCAAACATATGTTTACATCCATTAGTTCCTACCTAAAGGTATAGCCGAATGATAGAAGCAAGTAAAGAAAAACTTTGTACCCTAAACACCAGCCCAAAACCAATATATATGATTCTAGGAAACCAAGCATGATAAACTCCTTTTAGGTCGCAAGAAATCCCTTCCTAAAACTAACCCATATCCTATAGAGCCCAAAAAAGTTTAGTCAACCCAACGGACACCCTCAAACCCCAACATATATCACAACCAGATGAGTTATACTCCTTATGGGGTTTGCAACAGAAATAAGATTGAGAATAGAATCGAGAGAATATACATAAAAGATAGCATGTAAGTAAGCTCTACAGTAAAAGAGGGATCAAGGATATACTCTTAAAAAGAGATATGATGCGCATATCTAGTCTTCAATCTTCTAAGTCGCATTTCCTTCAGCTTAACTCCATTGTGCTTTGTCCGTCTTTAACTTCATAATTTCATAGCTTCTTAATTCTTGTTTCCAAAAAATATGAGTTGGAAATCATTTCACTGTTGTCTTTCGTCCCATTTTCCCTTATCCTCCTTCTAGTATACTCGGCTCAAACATAATTGCGTACTCATGGTTTCATGCAAGCTCTCCAAAATTCACTAGTGAATCCTGGATCTCGTTTATAGGGTATTCCACGCAGAAGAATTATCTCTTGCAAATAAACAGATGTCAACCATGTTGCCAAATGTACTTACTAAGGTGATTTCCTATAACTCATGCATAAGCGAAATGAACCATCCACCTTAGTGGCGAACACTACTCGGGATCAACAAATGTATCAAGAGATTCTAGGTAAGTAAGCATGGTAGAATCCTAAGGGTTACACTAGACTTTGAGGGTATTACCACGGCAAGTCAAGAGTCTAACTACCCTCTTTTCATACTCAAGAATGGCACCATTACTGGATAACCATTCCATCCCTAGAATCGACCCGTAGCCCAAAAACATAAGCATTTCTTCTAAACTCAACGCTTAGCATAGACATTCTCAAATCCAAACAAGTCATGAATAAATGAGCCGATTCCCCAACATGATTTGAGAAGGAAAAAAAATTGGGATCCTCTATTACGCTAGTACTAAGGTGCAGAGACCCAACTATCGAAGCAGAAATAAAAAGGATGCGATGTACCATAATAAAAAAAAGTACGAACATGATAGAAAGATAAACTAGACTTTCCTACAGAAACATTTCTACCTTCTTGTTCTGAGCCTCATTCGCCTTAACCACTCTTATCCCCTCTTATATAACGTGTTAACAGGTCTCTCGAGAACTACCTCCATCACACGCCAACCCTACAAAGCTTGAAATAAGATTAGTCGCAGATGGAACTAATGTGACTACAGATGGAGGAAAGAAAGGAAAAGGGATTCAAACAAGGAAACAAAGGGTAATGCTAATGGCCTTTGGGGAATAGCCTTTTAAAATAAAACTTTTCTTGAAAAATGCTTCTTTGTAAATGGTTTTGAAAGTAATTTCAAAAGGTTTTAAAAACTTTTTCCCAGTCTGGTAACCTTCTGCTCTGATACCAAATGTAACACCCCACCTCCGCTAGGGTCACTCACAAAGGGAATGCACTAGCTTTGGTGGAGCATTATCTAGGTAAACATACACAGAAATATTACAAGACAGAACATATAAAACAGAGGAAGAAGAACCAAATTTCATTGCTTTAAAATCTAGAAAGGTCTAAAGCCTTTTACATCAAAATGCCATTAAATCCATTACATCGAAATCTGTCTTGCAATAGTAAAGAAGCATAAAACCATAGTCATAAATCCCCCAAGTAAAACAGTAAAGCAGCCATAGCCAAGAAAGGTCCAAGCCAAATACGATGATCTTGAAGCAGGAAGAAGTCCAAACTAAGTAGTAGTGTTTCCACCCTGAGAACCTTGGGGGGGGGACAAAAGAAAAAGAGGCAAAAGAAAACGGGTCAGTCATAAAGACTGGTAAGTCCTAGTGATTTTCAGCATAGAAACAAGTAAAGATAACATGACATGTATAAACTGAAAGTAAACATAAGGATGATGACAAGATAGGACAGTTAAACTAAGATAACAAGATAAACTATGCTAACCAGATAAACTACGGTAGCAATATAAACTATGCTAACCAGATAAACTACGTATAGCATCGCATGTTTAACATTCTCTGCACTAGTACTAGTATAACAGAATTAGGTGTTATCCTAATGTCCAGACAGAAATGGAAACGGAAATAGGGTGATCTTTACAGAAATAGTAATGGGCTTTTACCTCCCTAACAGAAACAGAAATGGGCTTTTACCACCTGTACTAGTAACCCAACCCGTGTCATGTATTAACTATGAAATGATCCCTTGCCCAATATCATGAAATGACCCATTACTTGGTCCCACGAAACGATCTATTAATCGATCGGCTCCCTACAAGTTCTAGCTCGTCATGTGTCTGTATCATACAGCCATATCACGAATGTAGTTACCTGTGCTAGGTCCACCATAGGGTGTATCAAGCCCTAGGGTGCCAACCACCGACACGAATCAACCACGCACAGTGTAAACCTACTGGTGCCCAATGCCTGCTTTTTCAACTCCAGACAACGTGCACGACCCTAGTCCGCCTGAACCTACAATGGCGCACCAACTCAGCCGTCGTTCTGGTCACTTACAATCAGCCTAGTAATCGTGCCACACCCTACCTAGTTCAAGGGTACCGTGATACATCTAGTGGGTTACTGCTGAAAAGGACCGCGTAACTAGGGTTTCCATCCAGTAGGTTAAGTGGTGTCATTTAAATTCGAGACTTAACCCCATCAGTCTAGCATGTCAATTTGGTTAAGTGTTGTCATTCAATTTCGTGACTTAACCCGCCTACGTGTCATGTCAAATTGGCTAAGTGTTGTCATTTAAGTTCATGACTTAGCCCTACGAATCATGTATCAAGTTGGTTGAGTTATATTCAAGCGGTTCATGACTTAACCTACCAAATCATCGTGTCAAATTGGTTAAGTTCATTCAAGCGGTTCATGACTTATTCCTATCAAATCATCGTGTCAAATTGGTTAAGTATATTCAAGCGTTTCATGACTTAACCCTATAAATCATCGTGTCAAATTGGTTAAGTATATTCAAGCGGTTCATGACTTAACCCTATCAAATCATCGTGTCAAATTGGTTAAGTATATTCAAGCGGTTCATGACTTAACCCTATCATGTGGCATTAATTCATTAATGCACCCCAACCTCTCACATCAGACCTGTTGTTGTGGTCACTGGATATGCCGGGCGGTTCCGGGCAGATTTACCCACAACTCAGTCTGACCTCGGGTTTCAAGCGCGATATGACCAACTGCCCACATTGGATCCTATTGTTTGCAGTAACTGGATTTGCCGGTCGGTTCCGGGCAGATTTACACTGCAAACTCAATCCAACCTCGAGTTGGCCATTATCATGTTTATTCTAGTGTCATGTCCATGTTCAAGATTCATGTCAAGTTCGTGTCAAGTTTTCAAGGCAAGTTTCATGTCAAGTTTCCTATGATTACCAATTTTTCCCAATGTTACTCCGTCTAAATATTAGGCTAACAATCTTAGCCTAATTTTCCGTCCGCATGATTTTTGACATATAATATTAGGCTAAAAACTTAGCCTAATTTAACGTACACAAAATTTGCATAAAGAAATAACATAAACATGTCATAGGTGTAAACTTGGCATTCTTGGCATAGTCAATATGAACACCATAGGTGTGTACTTGCAAAGTAATCAACATGAATATCATAGGCGCGAACTTGCAACGTGGACTAATTCAACATACATATATGTGAAGTTGCAACATATACTAAATCAACTTACATATATGTGAACTTGCAAATCAATCACGAACATATGAATAAGTGTGAACTTGAAATATGACGTAGGTTTAACACATAAACATGTAGATCTAACATTTGGTCACATATGTGATATGATTTTACAACCTAAAACTTGCATAACATATTAAACTACACAACTTGTCATAACAGGTTATATTCCAAGTTCATATACATATAAATAGACTTATTCATTAATTCTCAATTGAAAATGATAATAAAATAGAACTACAGACATAAATCAATATCGTTCAATTTCACCTATAACATAATAGACATCGTTCTATTATTAATTTAATTCCAAAGTATGACATAACTAAATTGACTAAAACATCGCAGGCTTATAGATCTGATAATATTATGAACATGAAAAGGTTTGAATAATAATCTAGTTTCAGGAACATGGATAGATCTAACTTAAATAGAAAAATCCCCAAAATCAAGATCCAAGGATAAATAAAGAAAGTCAAGCTTAGATCCAATTTCAAAGTTATAATCCCAGGCAATAACCTCATGGTCATGAATCTTAGGTAATTAGTCACAATTGTCCTTGTCATAGTCATAGGCATAGTCTTATTGTTCATAGTCATAGGCGGTCTTATGTTCACCGTCATAGTCATAGGCATAGTCTTATGTTCACCGTCATAGTCATAGGCATAGGCAAAATATTATGTCCACAGTCATAGGCATAGTCATAGTCTTAGGCCATTAACAATAGTTTCAACGTCGTAGGCAATATTCCCAATAGTCAAGATCCAAGAAGAAAACAAGAATAGATATGAATCATACATAAATCAATTCCAATTTATGACATGCCCATATTAGATTTATAGTTTTTATCTAAACGTAACTGGAACTTACAGATCGTGGTCTAAGAAATTTAGAAGTCAAGTCTAGAAATTAGTCGTCGAATTGTTAGGGTGTCGCTGATCCATTCTCTTGAATTGTTGTAGAAGCGTTGATCTTTTATTTGAATCGAGTTTGAATGCTTAAGCTTTAATTTGGAGGCGGCGACCATGGTTCAAGAGGTGAATTAGCAGCATAGCAGTGTAAGAATGATTTGTATGAATTAGGCTAGGTCTTAGGATGTATTTATAGGGGTAGCAACTAGTTTAGGTCCTTAGATTAACCCTAGAATCAATCCGGACCATCAAAACATGTCTCAGGCTTCAAAAATAGGTTCTGGGTCAAAACAGGCCGACCAGGTCGACCTGTAAGGGGGGAGGTCGACCACATGGTCGACCTGAGGGGTAGGTCGACCCTAGGGTCGACCACATGGTCGACCTGGCAGGTCGACCCTCAGGTCGACCTGCCTGGTCCTGTGCTGCCTAAAATCTGCTGAATCTTCTACATGCCATAACTTCTTCATCCGGACTCCGATTTTCGAAAACTCGGACTCTATTTCATGCAAAATTTCGAGACGAACGCAATGGCGTAACCCGTTTCCCTTGATTCTTATTTTAAAATTTAATTCTGCCTTGATTTATGGTTTTAACATGTTATAAAAATTTGGGTTGTTACAAACTGTATTGACTCACTATTACTTAATTACATACATTACGCGATTTGATTCAACTACTTTCTCCTTTACCATCATTTATTTACATTCAATACAGTAAAATATCGAACCTGAGTTGTTTCCACATGAGTACAAGCACACCGTACGGAACGTGAATAACGAACACTTTGAATCTACAATTACAAAATGAACTTTAAACGTTTTTATTTTGATGGTTAATGAACTTTAAACGTTTTTAATTCCGATGGTTGAATTATTCTTTTCTTCGTGCGTTGCTAAATTATTTAATACAACATTTTTAAACCAAACTTTGCTTAGGCTCTAGAACAATGGTGTAAAAATATGTCTAATTATTGGTAACTACCTACCATCACCTTCGCCCTTAACAACAAACGTATTAGTCTAAATTTTTGTTTACTGCTTCACTGCTCGTACAAACGTAACGTTTTGATATTACATCATCTCGCGATTCTATTGACATTGTAAATTGAACAGTAAATTCATTATCGTCACAATTTGTTTATGCTCGAAAGCACTGGTGTAAAAGTACGTCAAATTATGGTGTAATTTGAAAGCATAACTTTTCTTTCAACTAATTTGCTTCATACTAATACGTAGTGTTACAACATGATAAGTTCCATTGACCATAATACCGATGATTTCATATTTCCCTGCATTTTTTAACCCAACACCTACTTCTGCGTACTCATCGTCTTAAACAAGGCAGGGATCTTTTGATCAAAAATTATTGCATACGACTTTTCCATGACGTATTTATATGTTATGTTCTTTTTTTCCCCCGATTGTGCCTTACACATATTTACAATATCATGCGGCACTGATGTTTGCTTTCCGCATACAAATTAATTTGTTTTGCAAAGTTACCGACTATCATGAAAGAATTTACTGTTGTTTCTTACTTCGTAATATTTTGGGAGAATAATGATTTCTTTAAACCTCCGATTTGATTAACATTAACTTATTACATAAATCAGAACTGTCTTCATTCGGTTACTGCATATGCTAATGCATTCCAAGCTTTTGAGGTTCAAACATTATTTATCAGTCTCCATATGTTACCAACATATAGTAAAAAAGGTAAATAATGACCATAATTTTACATTTTTACTCTGTAAGATTCGATGATTTTGTTATCCGCTACAGCTTCGGATTTGTCTTAATCCACAAATGGGTCTTTCCCTCATTTTGAGTTAAGAAGTCACAATCTTCCTTTTTATGCCTTCTGTACAACGAATGTTAGAAGAAAAAAGAAGACATAATTAATGTGACATACGTATGTCAACCTTCGAATTTGTCCATGTTCACAACTAATTTGTAAGTTTCAGCTATGAACGAAAGTAATAATTTAAATATTACATGTCTTTCTTTTGATTCTTTGCAACTTATTGCGCATTCAACAGTATCTGTCTCAAGATGGAGCAATCGCCAAATACTGTTCATTCTTAACGGAAATATCATCTGCCAACCTGTGAAAATTTAACAATAATGATTCTTCGTAAAGTATACCTTTATTACCCTTATAAGTATTTAAATTTTCATCAAAAATTCATATGTTCTGCTGACCTACAAGATAAGTGCTCACGTTCAGGCCATGCTATATTTATTAACTATATTCCTCTTTGTATGCCAAATCGGCTTAGATAAGGAAAATACGCCATATTGTTATTTTTCCTCCTCCTATTTTGCTTTAAAATCCTTTTGTGTCTATTAACTAGGCGAAAGTGGATTCGACGTTGCTGTAAATAAAATCAACTTCAGAAAAAAAAATTAGACTGACAGTTTATCTAGCTTTTAAGGAGAAGATAAGGTTGGAAAAATTAGCATTGTGATAGGTTCATTAGGTAGAACTCTCCCTTAAAAGCTAGCTTGTAAGGGGAGGGTGTCTAATGGGCTATATATACTAGCCAATAGCTCCCATATTTTGAGGTATGAGACATATCATTTCACCGCTCTTCGAAAGTCCGACGTCCGCGTCGGCCTACTCTATCGACACTGACCCGACAATAGCGCTTTTCTCTTTGGACGGCTTCACTCACCGATGGTAGCCCTTTTCTCTTTGGACGGCTTCACTCGTCGATGGTAGCCCTTTTCTCAGTGGACGACTTCACTCACCTATCAGTATTTTAATCCAGCCTATAGATCGCCCATTCTACGGCTTGAACTTTCGTCAAGCGGTTCTCAGTGAAAGCACCAAATGATAGACTCATTAGGTAGAACTCTCCCTTAAAAGCTAGCTTGTAAGGGGAGAGTGCCTAATGAGCTATATATACTAGCCAATAGCTCATATATAAACTACAACTACCCCCTTGAATCTCGACTACATCCTGTCCTCCATGTTTCATCGCTGAAGCTATGTCCTAATCCAGCCTTATCAACAACTCAACCACTGCCAACTGCTCTTGTCGACGGTAATCATGACCTTGAGGAAAAGTTCGATCTGGAAGAAGTGGGCGATGATACGAATACCACTTATACACATGCACAAGAAGGTGACAATATCAAGGCACGTCCTAGGAGGAATATACAATTGCCAATTCGGTTCAGGAATTAAATATAAGGGCGCATAATGATTGTAAGGCTGCAAGGTTGTTATGAATCGCAGCACCTACTTTTCTTTTCTGTTTTTTTTTTTAATTTTTCTGTTTTCTTAGAAAATGTTGGCGCCAAAAGTTGTTAGTGGGTGTGAGTGCCAGCTGGAAAGTGAATGAGAATGGTTGTAAGTATGTATGGATTCGAAAAGAAATATATGGAAGTTTTTAATTGCAAATGTCTCTCTGCTCTCCTTCTTCTCCTCTGTGTCTTCTCCTCCCTCCTCCTCTAATCTGCTATTCAACCCAAACTCCTCATCACATTGTATAAATGCCTATATTATAAACTATCACATATTCATGATTATTTCGTTTTTAAAATTATTTGTTATTTAATCGGCAGAGGAGAAACCACTCCTTCAGTTTTACCTTATGAATTATTCTGCAAAAGCATTGCAACTTTTTCCATTCGAAAACAAAGATAGTTGCAACAATTGATTGCTATACATCCTTTACTCTCTGATTCCATTAAAATTCATAATTTTTATATCATTCTATTTCAGAGGATACACAGAATATTTGATTTATTTTCTTTCTTCGGTTACAACACGGATCTAAAGTTCGGTTTTATCTGTAATAATCAAAGTTACTCTACATCTTCTGACTCACATAAGAAAAAACATTGCATCACGAAATTGCTCAATTAAAATTACAATATGACATATAAGGCTGCACTATTGCTGTTGAGTTATGCTAGAATGCCCGAAAAAGTTTTTGTCAAAAACTAAGAAATGGGGGTAAATCTGGAATTTAAAGGGGGTAAGCATTGAATTCAGGGGGGTATTTGTGTAATTCAAGGGGTGGGCCTCCTATTTTTTTGTCTCTGATGTATTTTTTGACAAAATTTTTTTTTGTCATAGTAGCATTTTTGATTGCTGTTACTTACAGTTGCATGTGTACATTTCAATGGTCTCTTTTGTTCTTCTTCACCTTAACTACTAATATTTAGATTCCATAATTCTGCAATTATGAAGTGCGACTTAAAAATGTACGCCTGTTACGTACAGTAGTTGACGTCGATTTCAGTGGTTCATTTTTTGTTCTTCTTCACTTTAACAACTAATATCTAGATTTCATGATACTAAAACTATGAAGTAAGTTAAAAAAAACTGAATTCCATAAAAAACATGGACAGAATTTTTTTTTGGTTTTACATTTGCTAGAGCTTCCACGTTAGTACCCGTCTATACTTCTCAAATGTATTTGATATTATTTTTTTTACAACTATTCTGCTAGCAATTTGTTTGAGGCGTGCATTGATTGCAACTTCATTTTTCCCATTCAAGTTTGAATATGTCGACAAATTCATAATATTTTTTTTGTAGTTTTTCTGTTTTTATTAGGGTACATAGCGCGCGCGAACACATACATACGTACATATACATATATATATATATATATATATATATATATATATATATATATATATATATATATATAAAGAGAGCGAGATAGAGATTAGTTGACATTAAATATTAACCTGAAAACTTTGGGTTCATGGTGTGCATACATGTTTGCTGCAAATGATTTCATACTCCGACTGATAGGATTCTGTGTTGACCATCACTCATCTATGTTGCCTCTAATTACTTCTCCACATTTCCAGGTATGTTTTAAGTTATCATTACAAAGATGATGCTATAAAGTATACCCCTCTTTTAACATATGCTTGGTCCACAAATCTTTGTTTACATTCCACAGTTATACCCTACATTCACCAGGAGAGTGGTGTTAGTTTAGCATAGAATATGTGAGATGACCAATGAAACAAGGACAAAATCCAATGGTGCAAATCATTTGTGTCACCAAATTGTGTCAAAATAGACGCTCCCAAAGTTAGGAAAAGTCTATTTTGACACAATTTGATGACACAATTGGTGACATAATGAATTCTTACCATTGGATTGCCCCCTGAATTCCACCTTCCCATGTAAAGACAAAACGATCCAATGATGCAAATCATTTGTGTCATCATTTGTGTCACCAAATTGTGTCAAAATAGACGCTCCCTTAAAGTTATTTTACTCCAAATTTGTGTATTACTAATTAAGTCACCTAAAACTATGAAAATTTGTGTATGGTAGTATACAAACCCAAAGAATTTAAAATTGAAGGTGTCAACATAATTTCTTGTGATTTGTTTGAAGTACCTGATATACGTATTAAGGAAATAACCATAATCACTCTAACTTGTTTATAGCTTGCTATCTTATAACCCTTGGCATGTGTGTTTAAGATTCATGCGCTGTACAAGCATTCGTGATGGTAAATTTTTTCTTTCATTTACGGAAATATATATTTTCTGTCTATTAACATGTCTGATTGTTCAGGTTGCACATTAGATCTATTAGAACATTACATTATTAAAAAAGGTAGATTATTACCAATGAATTTGTCACGTAATTTGTGTATGAAATATAATGATGCCCTTATATATGAAGAAAAATATTCCTTCCGTGTAGATCCATTTTCAATTCATTTTGCACCTTATATTCCTTCTGCATGTAGTTTGAAAATAAAACTGGAAATATGATAGAAATTCCATGAAGTATTAAGTTTTTTTATTTTCTTCATCAATGCAGGTTTCAGTGGTCAAGAAAATTATTTAGTTTCCAAATAATTAAATACGGCGCGGTTGAAGATCAAATTGGCGGCACATAAAACCTTAATGAGAGCTAGCCTGATTCATGTCCATTTAGCGGCATTTGCAGCTAAGATTTGAATTTTCAATAAGGACGCGTTGCATATGAATTCATACATTTTGTGAAAATCTTGGTCAGTGTTTCCACACTAATATAACACGAACACAGGTTAGACTGAGCTCAACATGTACAAGAATTTAAAGAGTTTTATGGAGATGGCGGTGGCAATTGTTTATATTGATTTACTCCTTCTCCCTGACGATTTTTGTGCTCCTTCTTCTCTGCTGAAGGCTTCCGTGCTCCTTCTTCGCTGCTGACTGTTCAGTATCTTTTCAACCACCGACATAAACTTGAACTCCTCTTTTTCAAAGGTAACTTTTTCATTTTGTTTTTTCTACTTATTTTATATGGATTATGATTTTTTTTCCCATTGATTCGTTTACACATTCTCTAACATGGTCAGAACTAATCAAACGAACTTGAACCGGTTAGCTTAAAAAAAGATACAATTACTACTAAACATACATATTGACAGCCATAAAATTAAGCAGTATCTCATATTATTATTTGTTTTGTTTAAAATCAAACATGGTCGATACTCTTGTTTATGATATTGGTTTGTAAGCGAGCCTATACCTCTTTTATTTCTACAGTTAACACCACACTAGATAAATTTTCTGCAAATAAGAGTACCTTCCATAATCAGTTGATTCATTTTTTTTTAGTTGAGATTTATAAAAGAATGATTTTATTTCTTGACAGAATTGTAAACTGGAAAACGAAAGTAATTGGTTTGTACATTGAATAGCAATATATAGCAAAACAGACGGATGGGCCAAGCCTAGGGACACATCCCACTAATGTAATAAAAGAACCAACATATACACTACAACAAAAAACACTTTTCGCAACATTCCATATCTGTTGCAGTAGACCTATTGCAACAGGCCTGCGCCTGTTAGTATAGCCGAAGTTGCAAAAAGTCTGCAACATTTTCTGCCTGTTGCAATAAGATGTTGCGGTATACTTTTTTGCAACAGGCTTTTGCTGTTGCAACATACCATTTTGCAACAGCACGTGCCCGTTGCAATAGATTCATAAATCTTTAAAACAAAAATACTACAGTTTATACATATTGTATATTAAATGTATTTGTTTTAGTAATAGCGTATATCACAAAATGAAATAAACAAATAAATTTTTTATTTTAACAAAGTTTTAATGGTACAAACAATTACAATAAAAGTTTCTACAATTTTCGTACACCATTCATGTATAACAATTTATTCTTTTACGCAACACATTTTTTTTCAAATAGAGTATTTTCTAATCATATTTCTACTCTATCATACATATACTATAACAAGAGAATAAATATCATCAATTCACTAGAACAAATCTGCAATTCATGCTCCAAATTTGCGGTCGATCATGAACATGCACATGCCTATCATGAATCTGCAGTTCAAAAAGAGGTGGAAGCAGGCCTTGAAAAACCAAGCCAACTAACCATAGACCCATTGCACAATACTATACATAAACAAAAATAAAAATAAAATACTAATAAAAAGAGAAACAAGTAGCATGTCTTGCACGGAGAAGATCTACCATGAGGGTTCCTCGTCCAGGTCCAAGCTCAACCAGATTTACCTTCTCTGGTTGCCCCCATCTACTCCATAGGCACATTGTCCAAACACCAACCATATATTAAATAAAAAGACCTCAATTTTGTGTATTTGAAATTTTTTTTTTTAGATAAACCAATAGGAATTGGACAAAGAACAAAACACATTGAAATAGACAGTTTTAAGCTTTTGGTTAAATATTTGTTGCCTTTTAAAAGAAATAGTAATATAACGAAAACACGCTTTTATTCTCATTGATCTTAATAATCAATTGACTATATCAGCGACTAACTTAACATGAGTGTGATAAACTATTATAACCTTCAAAACTGAGTGGACACATTTATTCATTCAGCATAGACATTTTCATGTGACAGTAACACGGATCTGCATAAACTGAATGTGTGTTTCTGTAAATTAACATATGATAAAAAAGCCTCCCATAGCAAGTATTATAAACTTGACAGAATAAGATTAGCTAGGGTTTTGCTCTAAGTTATCGTCGCCATTGAATTCGCGTTATCTAAAATTTCAAAAATAACGGTATCGTATTATATTTGTTTTTCCCTGAGCTCGCATACAAAGTAAGAAGCAAAGTTTGAAATTCCCATTTTTAGTTCCACCAAAAATGAAAATAGGGTAAATAAAAATCCAATTTCCACCAAAAATCATAAAACATATTTACTAAGAATATATTGTGCAGCTATAAGTACATCGTAGAAATACAGAGATAAGGATTAAATAAATTACAGAAAAACTAAGGTTTTGCATTATAATTTAAAAATGTTTAAAGGAAAAAATTTACTATTCAAATTACCTCACTAAACATCTGGCTAACTTCTGGGGATGTAATGAAATCACCTTCATTTCCAAATACATCTTTATTCATGTAATAACCAGAGTGAGGATTTGTTAATACTTCTTTCATGTATTCAGCGACTGAGATGGGACCACCACGAAACTATTTAACAGAATTGTGAATAAGAAACCAAATCACATCAGCAGATGATGCATAAAATAGTAAAATTATAACCTGATGTCCTACAAGATTAATAGTAACAATGAGTATACTATAATATATCATAACCCATATAACTTTCACATCTACTCTGCTGGAATGGTGTATTCTTTAGTTGATAATTGACAACATTACCTTGCATCTGTGGACCATTTCTAAAGATGCTACATGGGAAAGAAAGTGAAGGTGCTAGCAATCTACAAAACAAAAATATTTTAGCAATGTTAACTAACACCATTATGCAAACGAGCGTCACGGCACGCGCTTCGCGCGTGATCATGACACACACTTCGCGTAAGGATTATTGTTCCTTAAGTACTGCGTATTTTACATATACAAAAAAATATTTGTATTAATATTTGGTTTATTATTCTCATTAAACGTGCTTTATCTGTTGAGGACAAAACATATTCTTATTTCCTTTAACTTCCTAATTTCTTTCAGACAACATTCACTTTTATTTGAACATATACTAAGACATTCACTTTTATTTGAACATATACTGAGACATTCACTTCTCACGTTCATGGTCTCACGCAAGCAACAGGGGACAATGCTCCCATTTACTTTACTATTTAAAAGGAACATAAAACATTATTTTTCATACAAATCACGAAGAAAAACCTTAGAAACAAAGTACATAGGTTGAGGGCAAAGAACGCTGGTTAAACTTAAATGTGGTGTAATCTTATTTATGCGTTTACCTGGGAAAAAAAAATCACCTTTTGAATGAGGTGAAGCTTCAAAAATTTAAACCCAATAAATAAAAAGTAAATTTGTTGTGCAGTGTATTCAATTTTATGAGGCAGTGAGTATTGGGAAGATAGGTATGAAAGAGGAGAGAATTTCAAGTAAAGCGTAGAGGAAATGAGGAAAGAAGCGAGAAAATTAATTGGATGGTGTGCCATATTTGAAGGTGAATGGCTGTTTCTAGAATAGCGCATTTGCAGGGGAGACTGACCTTCAAATGCACCTACACTGATGTCAGATTTGAATAAAAATCATTAAGATTTTATTTATTTGAGTTTAGCACGTTCAACTATTTATTAATTGCTAATTTATATCGTAATACGCAATAATAAATGTCGTTATTCAAATTTAAATGCCTATTCAAATTATCGTTGGATATGGAAAGAGTAATCTAATTATATTAATTGCCTATTTATAAACGTTACAACACTTATTTTATAAACACATATTTTTTTTCAAATAATTTCAATTAGAGGGTAATAGGTGGCAGTAAATAATACTGGTAATGTTAATATAAAAATTCAAGGTTTTATACTCATAGCTAATAGAATAAGCAGTGAAACATTCAATGCAAAATTTATATTAATTGCCTATTTATTAATTTCCTATTCATAAACGTTACAATACTTATTTATAAATGCATATTTTTTTAAAATAATTTTAATTAGAGGGTAATAGATGGCAGTGAATAATAGTGGTAATGTTAATATAAAACGTCAAGGTTTTATATTTATGGCTAACAGAATAAGCAGTGAAACATTAAATGAAAATTTTATATTAATTAGCTATTTATTAATTGCCTATTTATAAACGTTAAACACTTATTTATAAACACATATTTTTTTAAAATAATTTTAATTAGAAGGTAATAGATGACAGTGAATAATATTGGTAATGTTAATATTATGTTAAATGCGTAAAGGATTTAAAGTCTGGTAATAGTGCATAAAGGAAACAAATTCTAGTATGCTGGATATGGTACTCTTGAATAAGATGGAGTAATTATTGCCGATGCAATATTATGTTAAATTGACCTATTATGTCGCTGATGCAATATATTACGAAGTCAGTATGATTTTTTTCCAAATATTTTAAGGGGCATTTTCGGTAGTTTGCGTGTACACCAAAAAAGTGTGACACCAAACCTATTCCAACTATTATTAAAGATGTCAATCATGGTCCACGGTTTTTTTTTAAACATTTATCTGTATGTTAAGCCATACAGTTTTGCATATATTTCCATTAAACATATTTTATCATAAGTTAATATTCATTATTTTACATATGATAGTTTAACTGAAAAGGATTGCTTTTCTAACTTCAATGTATACAGACCTCGCAAATTAAAATTAACGAACCCGCCACTAACACTGGCAACCAAATTCATAGATATCCAGCTAAACACGTACAGTATGATCTTCTCATGTACACGTAAAAACTATACAAACCTCCCCAACTCTTTATCCATTGAAAATGAAGCCTACACATAAAAGTAATATTTTTACTTGAGTAACACTGGTGCCAATGTAGTTCTGTAAACATGCTTTCTGAAACGTTGAAAAATGCTATATTATACATGAGATCATCCTACTCTTGTACAATATATGAAATCATGAGCTCAAAACTTTAATTTAATGTACTACAATGTATAAGTGCTACATGTCCGAAATATCCCCGGCACTAGCTGTTTAAATAACATAGGAATTAGAACATATAAAATTTATATATGTTGCACAATGAACAAATTTTCTCTCTAAATGAATGTACACGCATGTTTATTTCTAACATTAGGCATATAAATATGATATATAAGGTGAAAACTATCAGATTGTTTTTCTAGTACATGTAATACATTGGGTGTGGCGTGGCAATGCACGTATTGCATTTACAGCCTAATCATTTGACAAGTAGGGATAAGCCCAATAGAAATTCATAATTATGCCTAAAATACGATTGCATTGTTCCCTACATTAGAGGCACCATGTCCAGTGATGGGCGAGATTGTTATAAGTCGAGGTCTATGGATCAGCGTCCAGAACAGAAAATTCCCCGGTAATGAATACATAAGCACAGATGATTAAAAATATTACCTTTATTATAAGCACAGATGAAAAATCAGCTAAGTTGTCTACAATTTTATATGGATACAGGAGGTCATTAGATACATTAATTTAGAATTGCAATACACTATATTTTGAAATGTAAGTTTCAAACATATAATAGGTCACATGTTTAATGTGATATTTAAATTCTTTAGTTAACAACCTTCTTTTCCTTTTGGTTTATCTTTCCTTTTCCTAAATATCTTTATACCTCACATGTGACTCGCTTTATTTCCAAAGAGTTTAAAATATAAAACAAAATTTGTATTAAACTTTTTACAAACAGTTTTCTGTATGAAATTTTTAATTATTATCTATATAACAGGTCACAAGGAATTTAAAATTGCAATGTACACATTACCTGAAGCACCAATTCAAACATCAGAACTACCTATGCCAACACCATATCAACCACAATTTCCACTTCCTTGTTCATCTACAACTCAGACTCTTCACCATCATAATCACAACTTCAATTCTGAACCGTTCCAGCTAATTTCCTTGGTATCAAAACTGACTGCACCATATTCAACACAACAAACACCTAAAATCTATCAACTGCCTCGAAATGGAAATTCATCTTTTTTTACCCTATACATACTGCTTGCATTCACGCTCCATCCTCACAACCAAACAACAATCTTTTTACACGCTCCATCCTTTCACCTCACCCTTGAAAAATTCACTTCTGTCGCACTTTTGTAGCCTTAGGCTGATCCTAGAAGAAAGAGATTTTTACTTAATCGCGATAATAGAAAAATATTAAGAACTAATACTGAATTACTATTTTAATTGAAAGATCGGATTAGAACAAAATCAAAAAATAATATAGCTGCATCGCGATCTTAACTCAGCGAAAAAAAAAAGTTGAAAATGGGAAGAAGGAGCAGCGACAAACCGGAAATATACACGATAGATGTGGATTAATTTTGTTCTCTATTCTTTTTTCGATTTTTGTGGAAAATCTGTGCGCCGCCATTGTTTTTGTGAGGAGTTAGGGTTTGTTTTACGCAACTTTTGAGTTATGCAGTATGGTGTTTTGAGGGTTGCGGGGTTGGGTTTTCTTTTCCGTACCCGTTTGCAGATGCGTGATCTGGATTTGGTAACGCACGGAGAACACAAAAACTTTAATTGTTACTTATCCCAGTTAACTATTAATGGTTGCCTATTACTTACATTAATCAACTATTGAATAGTAGTAGTTATTGTATATATTTTTTAAATTGTTAATCGTTGGTTATTGACTAACAATTTTTAAATACGTTATTAAATAGGAAAATATTTAATATTATTCTCAATAGCCATTATTAACTATAGCAAACTATTAAATAGTAATTATTTATATATTAAACTAATTAGGCACTTATCATTAAATATTAATTATTAAATTTGATTATTATTTATTAAGTATTTAACATTAATTATTTGATAATAGATTTTAATTTTTTTCCTATATGTAATTATTTAGAATTAATTATTAAAAGTTAATCATTAAATCTTATAATTACTTTTAATAGTTTGTTTTTCGCAACTGGCTTTTCCAGTTGTAAAAAAATACAGTTATTGCAAGTGGCGAAAATAATTGCTAAAGATATTTATTCGCAACTGACTAGGAAGGGCAGTTGCAAATAACATGTTTGTTGCAACTGTTCTGAAAGCAAAGTTGCTAGAAGTATGCTTTTGCAACAGGAAGGGAAGCGCAGATGCTAAAAATATGCTTTTCGCAACAGGAAGGAAATGTTTGTTGCTAAATCTCATCTATTGCAACTGCTACAATAGGTCTGTTGCTAAATATCATTTACTGCAACTGCCATGTGTCGCCTGTTGCAAATAACTAGTTGCGGTAGGGTATTTTTCTTGTAGTGATATATATTATCTCCTGTTATCTGTAGCCGTGACTTTATTTCCCCCCTTCAAACCCTAGTAGGGTTAGGGTTTGCCACAAAACAACGTGAATGGCATCCAGACGAGGCGATCCATGAAAAGACAACGAATCTAAAGCAAAATTGAGAAGTAAAACATTAACTTGAGCTCTTCCAATCATCATCTAACATCAATCAATATGAAGACAAGACGATTCATGAAGACGAGGCGATTCATAAAGAAGCAGCAAATCCGAAGCAAAATTGAAAAAGGAAACATCAACTTGAGCTTCTCAGATCATTCTCAAACACCAATATGAAGCTATTCAGGAATATAGATAAGCCTTTGAGCTCTTTGATTTGGGTCAACATCGTCTACATTCAGTTCTTCCTTGAGTCTAGTAAAATTTACCTTCGACAAAGGTTTGGTAAGTACATCTGCCTTTTGATGCTCCAAAGGTATATATCCAATTTTTAGTTTTCCGTTAATAACCTGTTCTCTAATGAAATATAAATCCAATTCTATGTGCTCAGTTTTTGAGTGTAAAACATGATTTGATGTTAGAGAAATTGCACTCACGTTATCACACCGAATTGTAGCAACTTTGTTAGATTTAATCTTGAGTTCACTAAGTAAGTATTCAATCCACATGACTTCAGCTGCTGTGTTTGCAACACACCTGAATTCTGCTTTAGAGCTGGACCTTGATATTGTACGTTGTTTTTCTGCACTCCAAGATACAGGATTGTTTCCTAAAAATATACAGTAACTAGAAGTAGACTTTCTGTCATCATGATCACTACCTGATCGACGCTAATCTATGAATTAGAAAAACGCGATATTTAAATTAAATTCTGCAAGCATACAGATGTGTAGCATACAGGTCGAACACAGGGAGGTGTAATTAAAAATTATTATCTATTTATTCTTGGGCGAGTTAGACGAATTCTGAAGATGTTTTTAACGCTAATGATTTTACTATTGATCTGAATCTAATCAGATCAACACCAAAATTTAAAAACTGAAACTGAAAGACAATTAACTAGAAAGAAAACAACAATTAACAACTACAACAACAGAAATTAAACTTAGAATTGTCGTTGAATCTAATCGAACGACTAATTCTAATATGCAAACAGAAATAACAATAACAATTCGTGTTCTATCAAAACTAATTGAATAGAAACACAAATTGTTAGAAAAGAGCAATAAAACTGAATTGAAGAAAACTTTCTTTAGAATAAAAGAGAGTACAGAATGATCCCCTCCTTTACAATGATACAGTGGTCTTTTTATACAGGATGTAGCCTTCTCCTTCTATTTGAATACAAGGCCCACAGAATAAATACATGAAAATACCCTTTCCAGAATGAAGGAATATTCATTGCTTGATTGAAGAATTGTAATTAATGTCCTTCCTTTTGATGCATTGCACAGTCAGTGAGAAGATAAGTATGTGTTTAATTGAAGATGTGTGATTAAAACATTCCCTTCTTTTTGCATGGTAATTAAGTACGATTAATTGGATGTGAATTCTTGAGGGGATTATGCCAAAATTTAAAAATCCTTATTAAGTGCATGCATTATATACATACATAAGAATATATACATATAACACATCACTATTCCATATATTCTTCATAGCAAAAGGGGCAGTGTGAACGCGTTCCATTCTTCAGCAAAAAGAGAGTTTGATGGGAATCGAACCCAGGTCTTTCTGTACAGATTTCCATGCCTTAACCAATGTGCTACGGCTTCCTTTGTGATTGAAAACTTGTTGAGATGGGAAAGTAGCTTCTTTTTCTTATCAGTGGTCTTTAAATTTAATGAAGGAGACAATTAATCAACGACCTGTAAAAACACACAAAATACCCAAAGTAGCATTTATTTATATACAATAAAGATAAGATATAAGCATAAAAATAAACACATTTCTGTGTTAATCAAATACCCCCATACTTATCTTTTACTCGTCCTCGAGTAAAACAAGAAATGAAAAAAAAAACTAGACTAGATAGGTCACACTTTCGTAGGAAACACGATTGCATTGAGCGTATGCAACAAGCCGTTAAACCTCTAGGTGTCCCTAGTAGGACGAGTGGTGTCTCGTGAGGGTTTTCAGCGGATACTACCCACAAAATCCAAATGCAGCATGCTATGGCTCTAATGTAACTACATGAATGCAATGGACATATGCAATTGAAAAAAAAAATGAAAACACGCCCTATTTCAGGAAAGTGATACAACAAATTAAGTTAACAATTTCTAATCAGTTGATTGTACTTTAGATACCTCAACTTGTCACAAATTTTCAACATAAATCAAGTTTTCAAATGTTAAATTCCAGTTTGGCCAGTTGGTTCGGTCGATAACATAGTGCAGCCATGAAATAAATTCTTAGTTTGCATGCCACAGTTCGTAAAGTGGTATTCTAATTTCCTTGTGTATGGCTAATCAAATAAATAAGGTCAAGAAATGTTTGGGCATCATCGCTTATTCTCTATTTCTATACAAAATTAAAATTTACGATTAAGTACATACACCTAACTTAGAAGACCAAGGTTTACCACCCATGCACTGCCTCGCGGACTAACGGAGAGTGGATAAAGAGCCTGGCGGATTGTGCAGACCGACTTTGACTTTGTCAACAACGTGTCGGTAATCCTTAGGTGTCCAATCTCATAAAATGAGACCAAGATATTCCAACGCTGACTTTGTCAACAACGTGTCGGATAGAGCTTGGCGGGTTTGCACACCAACGCGAGATATACAAGCAATGTTGGATACCCTTGGATTACTATTATTATTATTATTTAAAATATAAGCACAAAAAAGAGTTTCGCGAATTCAACTTAACATAACTTAGTTTTAAAGATTCGAAAAGCCAATATAAGTATTTTAAGTCCTCCACTTATTTAAACAAAGTCTACAATATAGAATAGATTTCATGGCCATCACCTAAGAATCTCCTTATGTACCGGTTACACTATTATCCCTCAAAATTAAACTTTTCATTATATTTCTTATTCGATCTTAGTTGAGAGAAAAAAATACTATCAACTGACTGAAAATCCTTAACTTATTTTGTTGTATCAAATCTAAAATGAGTCATATTTCCAAAAAAAAAAAAAAAATGGTATGTTCGTATGATCTAAAATGTATGATGGTCCTATCTAAATGCCTGAAAATGAAAAAGAAAATAAAAATAAATAAAAATAAAAAGGATGAATTGCAGACTCCCCCCACACTAGAACTAAACAGTGTCCACACTGTTACGTTTCCTAAATTTGAAAGATCGTACCCAAAGGTGAATGAGTTGCAAAATGATTTGTAACATGAAATGCAGTTTAACAATTATTTGTGAATGCCAATTATATGAAAAATGAAATCTATAACGATGATGGGTGTTATGTGAAAAATAAGATTTTCTTTTTCCTCCACACTTGCCTCTATCGAAAATGATGTATAATGATTTCCTATCTGATTTTTGAGGTACAAGAGGCATGTCAATAAATTCTGAAATCAAAATCTTTCCTATGAAAATGTTGTTGTGCCAATGATTTATATAATTAAGATGCAGATTATCCCGTAAAATTTTCAAAGGTTTTTCTTCTTGGTCCTCGGTAAGGTCAGAGGCCAAGATAACGGGAAAATTTTCTGTAGAGTCCAAGTAAGCATACTCAAGGTCTTGTGAAAGGGGTTTGAGGTCCAACTTATGATGTTCTTGTATGACAATATTTGTCAACATTCCATGATTAGATTCAAATGATGAGGGTTTCGAGTCAAGGAGTTTATTTAGTTCAGAAATGTATTCGAACTCATCAAAATCAAAGCTGAAATGTTCCAGACACGTTTTCAAGGCTTCAGAAGTGTCATTAGAGGTTTCAACAATTGTGGTTTGAATCATGTCAATTTCCTCTATTTCATAATCTTTGGGTTGATGGAAAGTATTCAATTCGATAGTTAAGTGCCCAAACGATAGTCGAAGTTGGCCGCTCCTACAATTTATGATAGCATTTGAGGTAGCTAAGAAGGGACGACCCAAAATCAATGGAATTTGACTGCCAGGCTTCGAAACAGGCTCGGTTTCAAGAACGATGAAGTCGACAGGGAAATAAAATTGTTCAATTTGAATCAAAACGTCTTCAATTATACCCAGTGGTTTTTTAAAAGATCGATCAGCTAACTGAAGAGTGACGTTTGTTGGTTTAATCTCCCCTAATCCAAGTTGACGATAAACAGTGTAAGGAAGAAGATTCACACTGGCACCAAGATCAAGTAAGGCATGAGAGATATGAGTATTTCCTATTTTGCAATCAATTGTAGGGCAGCCCGGATCCTTATACTTGATGGGTGACGGATTTGAGAAAATAGAGCTAGTGTTCGCAGTCAAGAAGGAAGTTTTAGGAACATTAGTGGCTCGTTTTCTGGTGCATAGCTCTTTGAGACACTTGGCATATTGAGGAATTTGTTTGATGGTGTCTAAGAGTGGAATGTTGACACGAACTTGTTTGAAGATTTCAAGAATTTTTTCGAAATTTGCATCCTTCTTCTTATTGTTGAGTCTATGAGGATAAGGAGCTATTGGCTTATAGACTCTTTCAGAGTTTTGGTCATTCGAAGATGATGGTGGTAGGAGTGTAGAAGATGAAATGTTGCCAACATTTAAGGGAACTTGAGGTTTAGAAGAATTGGCATTCGAAACCAATGGGTGATCATCAAGATTAGGGATTGGGGTCGAGTTAGAAGGTTCGCCAGGGTTGCCCACGTTATTATCAATCCTCTTTCCAGATCGCAGGGTTGTAATAGCGTTGACTGGATTATGATTTTCGTCCTCACAAGAATTTATAACACGAGAGTTATATTTTGGATTCACCTCAGGTTGACTAGGCAACTTTCCTTTCTCATTACTTTTCATAAATTCCTTCATCATATTAAACATTTGGTCAAGTTTAGCGTCTTGTGAGTTCATTTTAGCTTCGTGAGAGTTCAACTGTTTTTCTAAACGCACAATATCTTGTGGTGGTTGAGAAGATTGAGAGGATTGAGTTGATGATTGAAAGTTGGGGTGCCTATAAGGTTGTTTTGGTTGAGGTGCAGATTGAGAGGTTTGAGAATTGGGAGGTGGGTCTTGATAATTCGGATTTGGAATGAAGGGTTGCATGTGAGATGGGTTAGCCGAATTATTTGGGTTTGACCAAGAAAAATTTGGGTGGTTCCTCCAACTAGGGTTGTACGTGGATGAGTAAGGATTATTTTGAGCTATAGCATTGGCTTGGTCTTGAGAGTAATAGTGGGGTATCTCTTCTCCGACTTGAGGAGTTTGATTTTCTAAGGGAATTTGACTTGGGTCCACGACATGCACTCCTCTAGTAGAAGTACGAATGGGAACACGAATTGATTCCCACTGCATGTCCTTTTCAGAATAATCTTCTAAGAAGTGCCAAGCTTCATCGGCTGTCTTAGACATAAAATCTCCTCCACACATTGATTCTAGTTGAGTTCTAGTCTGATAGTTTAGCCCTTCATATGCAATTTGACATAGGTGATCTTTTAGAATTCCATGATGAGGGCAACTATATAATAGCTGGTTGAATCTCTCAAAGTATTTTGAAAAAGTTTCCCCCTCATTTTGACAAAATTGATTTATCTCAGTTCGGATTTTTAGAGTTTTATGAAAAGGGAAAAACTTTTTCAAGAATGCAGTGACAAATTCATCCCAAGATCTTATGGAATGTCTTGGAAGAGAATTTAGCCATCTTTTAACGCTTTCAAGTAATGCAAATGGGATTAGCCTTAGCTTGATCGATTCGTTAGAAAATTGTTGCATTTTTGTTGTGGATGCATACAATTCAAATTCACTTAGAAATTCATAAGCATTTTCAGACCCAGTAAATTTTGGTACCCCTTGAATAAAAGAATGCTTTAGCTCAAAATTGTTTCCTTCAGCTGGTGGGAACACGATGACAGAGGGTTGGACGGTCCTAGTTGGATAGCATCGATCACGAAGAGACAAGGGTCTATCGATTTGAATATTGAGATTTTGAAAGTTTTGGTTTGCTCGATTTTGATCCAACTCGTTTGGAAAGTTTTGGTTTACTCGAGAACCCCCAGGAGAATTTTGTTGGCTAACACTTTTTCACTCATTGTTGTTAAATGCAAGCACAGAAATTAGCTACAATGAAGTTTTCTGTCCTTATTGGCTCTTAACACAAAATTATAAAGTGATGCGTTTGATTACTTAGATCAAAAGATTTCTCAGCCAGTCAACGGACAGGAGTTATCGGTGCACCAGGAATCACCAAGCAATGCAGCCGAAGGTTTAAGTACCTTCAGAGTAACAACCGATATAATATTTACGAATCACCGTAATATTTATAAACGGTTATTTCTCTGCCGTAGTCTAGACACCAAGAAATAATTCGTTCCAAATGAATCAATTATCACAATATAATTAAGCCCTAGATGAGCCCGTGACTCCCTTAAGTCCAATGTCTAACCGTTATTATTAGTCAGATTCTACGATGAAATGCAATTTGTGGGCCAAGGAAAGGGTGATGAAATCCCTCACCTTATGTGAATTGGGGTATTGCCCTTAACAGAATGAATAAAAATGCAGAAATAACAACAATCACACAAAATAATTGCAAAAATTAAAAATTGTACATTCAAAGCCGCTGCCCCTGCAGAATTTTTTTACAACAATTGTCTATATATTTTTTCTTTACAGCAGAGCACCTGTAGTGTTTTAAAAATTTCTTACTTTGATCGGCAGTCCGTCCAGTGAAATTGGGAAGTGCTAGCGCGTTCACACCCCACTTGGTGTGCAACCACTCCAACAATTTAACTTCAACTGATTGTTTTGCTTTGCTCGCTTTTGATTTTCTCCACTTCGGACTTGCTTGTCTTCCTTTCTTTGCTTGATCCTGATTTTTGTTTTCTTTCTTTCTCTTTTTTTTTGTTGGAAAGAAGAGAAGAAGAATTAAGAAAAAAAATATAAAAACACTAAGTAGAAAGAAAACAAAAGACTAACTAAATACAATAAACAAAAAGACTAAACTAAGAGCTAACTAGACACTTCAATTGGATTGAAATGTGTATGTGATAATTTAAGTTATCAAATTTGGGAAATGATCGAGAACGAAGTACCACCAGTTTTACTCCAGGAAACAGTTAAATCTTTAATTAGATTTGAACATGAAATGGTAATTAATTTTACCGGTAACACCGTGGTGTTATATATGGAGTATTACCAGTTTTCTCCATGGGATGTATAGGTTGGGATTGGAAATAAAACAAATGATTACTTCGGTAAGGTGCGCTAATCCCGACTAGTTTGGAAAACCTTAATTTGGTTTAAATTGTGAAAAGAATATTTGAATAAAAGAATATTCTGGATTGGAATGAGGCGTATGTTATGTTTTTATAGTACTTGTTTATAAGATACATGGATTATTTGGAAAGGCCATGTTTATACTCATTCTGAATAATTGATTTGACGATAAGTCGACGATGAAGACGGTGGTTGAAGAACGTAGATCTTCACATCATTTGGACGATTACTGATTTATTGATTGAGCTGTACACCCAAGACAAGGTAATAAGTGGTGATCGTCTAGACGTACTTGGAGATCGACCGGATATGCGAGGACTTCTCTCCTGTATTGGACATATGGGATGAGGAATAAGGTGCCTCCGGTTTCGTTCAGACCTAGAATGGACTAGTAAATGGATGTGTGTCTGACATTGGATTTTATTCTATGTTGATTGATTTCTGTTAAATGTATATATGTTTGGTGGCAGAGAATTTATTCTCTTGCTTAAGACCCTTCTATGAGATGTACAAGCTTAGAGGTTATATATTGGTAGACATCAGTCACATAGCATGAATTGTCGGTGTGGCATGCTGAGATGCAAATGATCAAGGCTTTTGTTGAAAAGTAAAGTCTTGTGGTTGATGATCAAAGCACGGCTTTAAATAGCATAGTTTTGTGTATAACGTTAATTCGCGAGCCTCAGACCTCGGTATGAGTCAAAAACGGGATAAGAGACCCAAGGAGTGCACGATGTTTCCTTCTAGCTTTGGGGGGGTGTCATGGTATGAAGCCCAGACATTTATTTATTTTTACCTATGTTGATGATGAATTGCGAGGCGCCTCAGATATATCGGTTACTACGGAGCCGATGGATAGGTCCTATAGGACCGGGAAACGTGTGTTCAGGAATAACTAATCCTCAAAAGTAAGGGAGGACCGGCCTTGGAGCATCCAAGGGTTTACTATGGGGAACTCTGAGGCATTTGCTAGAGTGTCTCGAAGCCGGCGAGGAGTACATCCCTTGCCTTGACTCATGACGGAAATCCAATTTCCAATACGTGACATTTCGGTTTTAATTGTAGGGCCTAGTATGGCGACATGATATATGGTACCAATGTTGTCTATGATTGATACATTTATATTTGAAGTTGATTTTGACACTATACACTTATAGTAATATCGAATGATTTTGTTTTAAATGTACTAAGCATGTTTGGATATTATAAGATAAAACTCTATCTTCCGGCTTGCGTTGCATTGTTTGATGGGACCTAAGTCTTATAATAGCTTCATTTTTCCAAAAAACATTGCACTGTTTATAAATTGTTTTATGCACTGGTATTCTTGGGAGAAAACCCGTTTCATGTTATAAGGCGTGGTCCCTTGATTTACTTTAGTTCCAAAGTAAAGTTTTAAATAACTGCTTTAGTTCTCACACCAGTCCCATGATTGACCTTGAGTTTATTGTTATAACTTAAACTCTGGGTGCCCCTATTTTTCACGCGGGCATCTAGTAGTTTTCGCAGATATTTCTTTTCCCATGATCCTGGATTTACAGCTGGAGCTATATTCGGAAAGCTTTGTATCCGTGTATCTCTTTCAGTTGTGTCATGTATTATTTTTCTGATGCTATGTAATGTATTTTAATCTCTGTTATTTTTTTTATATATATTATTTATTCATACTCTGTTATATTCTTATACTCTTATGTAATTGTTGTAATAATCAATGAAATGTTCTTCTGTTTGTGTTTTGATTTGTTTTGTTCTCAACTCAATCCGGGCTTTCCAATAAGGGCGAGTTTAGGTCGTAACATTTGTGGTATCAGAGCTTTGGTTTACAGAGCTCGAGAACAAGACACATTAGAACCAAACGAAAGACTTCATCAGATATTGGATTAGTAATATCCAATGAGAATGACTCGTGAGAGATGGGATCAGTAGTATCCAAGAATGAGTTTCAAAGAGTGTTATTTAAAAAAAAAAAAATCAAATTTAGTTTTGAAATTTTAAAACCAAATTATACGTATTTGATTACTTATTTTATATTGAATTTGGACTATCTAATATATAAAGATTTTGAATATACGAGTAATTAACGTATATTCGAAGTCTCGAATATACTGGGTAGATATAGAATCACACTCTAGTCGCCCGGAGATGATTCTGGTGATTGATTGATCATCATCAGCATTTATGTTCAAGTTTCTAAAGTGGGATATCTATATATTACCATTGATTGGTGTGAGAACCAAAACATAGTTAGAATTTATTGTTGTGATTTGGCACTAAAAATATGATTTTTGACTATATATTAAAGTTACGTTTTTGAAAAGCTAATCAACTAATTGATTGCTGGTTGTGATGTTTGATTATTAGTTTAATTAGTATAAATATTGGAATGATAATTAATTTAACCAATATGTAAATAAAAGGTAAAATTTAGCCAAATCAAATTGAATGTTGAACTGAATTGAAAATTTATGGGAATTGCATACATGTACATATATATGTGTGAACATGTCATAGCATGAACGCTAAGAAGAGGAATAAAATTGTATGTCCGACAAATAGGTACATGTTTACTATTTTCTTGGGTTTTGATGATTTTATGAGCCGACTGGCTTTTTCTTTTAGGATGATGAGGCCCATGTGAGGCAAGTTGCGGTTTTAAAGGTCTCCCCATACAAAGGAGGTTATGGTGAAATTATTCAAAAAATTTGGGTGTTAGCCAAATTTTTGAGAAATTAGAAAATTCTTAGAAACTAAAAAGTTGAAGAATTAAAGTCAAATGAAACTTGAGTTGGTTGGTTAAACAACTTTCAGCTCCGTTTCTTTTCAAGAACGAAAAGATTTTAAGTGGGGGAGATTGTAACAACCCGGATTTTCAAAACCAATTTTTTTTTTTTTTTTTTTAGCTATTTTAATGGATTTTGAATATTTAAAATGAGTTATTTTAAATAATAACGACTAAAAATTTATTTTAATTGAAGTTGGTATGTAAAAATTTATTTTAATTATAAAACGAGCTTGAAATGGCGCGGTAGTTTGAAAATTCGATTTTAAATTTCAATTGAATGTACATGATGCAAAATAAATCGGATTTCAGTAAAACCAGAAATATTTGAATCTGTTTAATTATATCTTTCTAACTAATGTAAGAAACTGAGATTTCATAATATAAATTGAAAGTTATGCCCGGTTTAAAATTCAGAATAGTCGCTATGGAATTTATATTATATAATATATAACCCTAAAAAATAGTCATTTTGCAAACGACCTCCGTTTTCGATGAACCAACTTTTGTTGGATCCGGAATTTCAAAATACTGCTAAATTCCAATTTTCACAATTTTTGGAATTGATTTGTGAGCGTGGTGGATTTAAATGTGTTTGGTAGTTTTAGTTTGAATTTAATCGACTGGAAAATGACCATTTTTCAAACGGTCTCCAAATTCGACGAAATTGCTTTTGTTAGGACCATACCGTCAAAACAAAGCTAGATTTATTTTTTTGGAATTTTTAGAGTCAGTATGTGGCCCCGGTAATTTAAAATGTACATTGAAATCAATATTGAACGTTATATTAATTTGTATTTTGATTTTGATTAAAACTGATTGAAACGGTCGAATTGGCTTACGAAACATATTCAATTGTGTTCAGAATGGGGATCATTAGTTTGGGACGACAGTCGTTGGGTTGGATTTGGAGTTCGAATTAAAAAGTTACTTTTTGGAATTAAGAATAATAAATTATATAAAGTCAACCCTTTCCCTTCTCCCTCATCCATCATTCATTTTCAAAAGAAGAAAAAACCCGCAGCCTTTCCTGTCGCACCCACCGCGCCGCCCGTCACCCTACCACCGCCGACCGCACCCCCTTCCCCCTTCGATCCGCCTCCCCCCTCCTTCTCCGGTCAACTCGCAACCCCCACACCCTAAAACTGCGCCGCCAGCACCCCTGGGCCGACGCCTCCAGCCAACCGCTGCCTGCCCGGACCCCCAGTAGCCCAGCGCCACCAACCTCCGACCACAAGTCAGCCCGTTGACCCCCCTCCGATCAAAACTCCAATTGTTAACAATTTCCAGTTTTGCATTTAACACCCTGAACTTCTTTCATTAATATCTCCCAAACGGTGCGCTTCTGGCCGAAACCCCACATACCAAAATTGAAGAGCATGATTTTCTCTTCGATTTGGGTATATGGAAGTCATATTTTGGATTGTGGAGCCGCCCAATTCAAGGTCTGTTGCCCAAATACTGTCTTTTCGCAAATTCTGGCGAAATGGTGCAATTTTGGATTAAAGTCCATTAGGCGAAAGTTGTCCGGAATGGCGCGCTTAAGCTAGTAAAAGAAGATGGTGTGAAGATTGGAGCTCGTTAGCAAAGTCTGGGACCAGAACAGCAAATCACAGCGTTAGAAAATAACGGCGAAGTGGATCCCAAAGTGAGAACTCCTTCTTACTCTAATTATTTTACAGTTAAAAATATACTAGGATGTAGATGGGGCTTAGAAGCCCCCGACACTATTTATTGTACAAACCATGATTGTTTGTTTGGATTGTATTGTGGAAATTTGGTTGTGATGAAAATTGATGTATTGTGGTGTATTGATTGGATTGATTATTGTGTATGGCGTGAGCTAGTATCAGGAGAGAGGTAATGCTAGACATTACTCTGGTTCTAATATCGCGCCGTTATAATGCCGAAATTTTCTGAAATAAATATTTATTCATTAAAAATATCATTTTAAGGTGTATATGAACTGTATAAAATATTCATGTGTTGAATAAAATGTTTGAACAATAAAAATATCATTTTTATTGAATATGTGAACTATATTAAATAGTCAAGTGTTAAAATAAATATTTTATCGTTAAAAATATAATTTTTAACGTATATAGGAATGACATGAAATTCTCCTAAAATGAAAATAAATATTCATTTGCAAATCAGACGATTTGTTTATGTACATCCATTTAACTGATATTGATTGGGATGATAAATTTTACACATCGCCCAACTGCACAAATGAAATTCAGTATTTGTTGGTTGAAACCCCACACGGGTATTGGGATGATATTTGACATACACCAATCCCATTTGTTTAGTTGTATGTCAATTGATTGGTTGACAAACTGTTGTAAGCGTTAATTATTTATATTTAATGCTTATGCTGTTGTGCAATGCACTCTGGATTATGGTTGATTGGTTATCATTGTTGTTGTATACATGTGTTGTATGAAATCCATATAAATAAATTATGTGGTAATTGATTGTGTTTGATTCCAATTCAGGAATAACGATTTTTTTTAAATAACAAATATTTTAAAATAATATTCCGTAAAGGATTAAAATATGGTTTTCATGTCCGATTTGGGATGGACACGAAAGTATTGAAATGTGTGAAGCCATATTGATTAAATAAGCTTTATTTTGACGCGAACAATTTTTATATCGATTTTATTTATTTTTATAAAGAATATCAAAAAGGAAATGATTTCAAAATCAGATATTTTAAAATATTATCATTTAAATATTATAATGATAAAGAGGATTCAATTATGATTTAAAATTGAAAAGAAAGTGGGAATCATTTTAAAACGAATGTATAAAATACGTTTTGAACAAAATATTTTATTTATATATATATATATATATATATATATTAATGGCTTGAATAGAACACGCCGCGCCGCAACCGTTCGCGAATTTCGACCATTGACTTCGAATTGACATTACGGGAGATCCGTACGTCGGATTATCCTAAAACTGAAACCGTTGGATTCATATCAAAAAGAGCTTTCCAACGAATATAAGAGATTTGAAATCTAATGGTTGGATTTGGAATTATGTCCAAATCAAATTTGGAAAAGGTCGTAGTAAATGCAGTTCGATGACCGTTTATGGAAATCGAATGAAAGGGCCTTAATAAAATTATTAAAAATATTATTAATTTGTGTAAAATCATAATAAATGATTTGGAAAGAATTGAGATGAAAAAAATCCATATTTGCAAAGATAAAAAAAATATTTTTATCAAATTGAACTAGTTATTAACTAGTAAAATAATCCAATGATTTTAAATAAATAAATTAGATTGGGAAATGGTTTTAATTTAACCAGGATTTTTCCAATGTATGAATTAGAATGGATTTGAATAGAAATCATCTTCGAGATATTTCGATATTGGATTCCGTGACTATACGGATATTGTGGAGGAATTTGGAAGATAGATATATATATCGTTGTTCCCCATACGATATGTGTTGGTTTCAGGATTTGATATTGAATATAAGCCGATATAATTTCTGATTAGAGCCTTATATTTAGTATTGAATTGGAGTTTGGATTTGTCGTGAATGGTATCTTAAATAACACTGTTCTTAAACCCTTTGTGAAAAGAATAAATCTTTTAATTAAGATTATTAGAGTTTCTAATTATATTTAGTAACTGGAATAAAATGGAATGTGAATTGGGTTTATTGTGAACTGTGTTTTTTTAACAATATTCGTTCTTTAACCTGATGAATAGTGAAATGTGATTTGGAATTTATAAAGGGTCCGTTTGGCACAAGGTCCCTATTAAGTTTCAAAATTAGGCACAGGTCTGGTCATAAACTTATTGTAAATTAGGTCCCTATTTTTCTATTTAGAAAAATTGCATATATTAATGCAACAATTCATCAACGTTAGTTCAACTTTATTTGCATGCATGTATGCAACAATTCAGAATATTTGTATACACGTATGCAAATATTCGTTCAGAATAGTTGCATACATGTATGCAAAAATTCAGAATATTTGCATGCATGTATGAAAATATTCATTCAGAATAGTTGCATGCATGTATGTAAATATTTTGAATAGTTGCACACATGTGTGCAACTATTCTGAACGAATATTTTCATACATGTACGCAAATATTCGTTCAGAATAGTTGCATACATGTATGCAAATATTCATCAGATAGTTGCATGCATGCATGCAAAAATTCAAAATATTTGCATACATGTATGCAAACATTTGTTCAGAATAGTTGCATACATGTATGCAATTTTTTTGAATATTTGCATACATGTATGCACATATTCGTTTAGAATATTTGCATACATGTATGCAACTATTCATCAGAATAGTTGCATACATGTATGCAAAAATTCAAAATATTTGCATACATGTATGCAAATATTCATTCAGAATATTTGCATACATGTATGCAAATATTATGAATAACACATGAAAATGAAAACAGGGACTAAATTTATAATAAGTTTATAACCGGATGTGAGCCTAATTTTGAAACTTAATGGGGATGTGACACTAATTTTCACATTTATAAATCTTTTTATTAAGATTTAATGGAAATTTTCCAAAGTAAATTTTTCCAATTTAATATATTAAATTGGAATTGAATGGAATTCGATTTGGTAATAATCGAAGTGAGTTTCTATGGAGGAAGACTGTTAATATATATGGAATATGAAAGGCTTTGTCGTTATTCCATTTATATTATTAGTCGGATACAGAAATTGATATCGATTATATATTGATCTGTTTTTCGTGAAGATTCCATAATTAATGGAATGTTATTTTGGGTTTATAGTGAACCACGTTTTAAATGACATTGGTTCTTTAATCCAGTTAAAGACAGGATTACATGTCTAACATCGTATTTCGAACTGTATTGTTGATCTCTACTAAATATATATATGTTTGGTGGCGGAGAATTTATTCTCTTGCTTAACACCCTTCTCAGAAACATACGAGCTTAGAGGTTATATATCGACAGAAATCAATGATACAGTGTAGTTTGTCGATGCAGCATGTTTGATGTCCTAAAGTTAAATAATCATTAAATAATGATTGTTGGAAGATTAAAACTAAGTGGAGTTTTGAGGAATCTTCAATTAGATTGAAATGTGAATGTGATAATTTAAATTATCAATTTTTGGAAATGATCGAGAACGGAATTTCACCAGTTTTACTCCAGAAGATAGTTAAATTTTTAATTAGATTTGAATATGAAATGGTAATTAATTTTACCGATTAATCTGTGGTGTTATATATGGAGTATTACCAGTTTTGCTCCATGGGATGAATAGGTTGGGATTGGGAAATAAAACAAATGATTACTTCGGTAAGGTGCGCTAATCTCGACTAGTTTGGAAAACCTTAATTTGGTTTAAATTGTGAAAAGAATATTTGAATAACAGAATATCTGGATTGGAATGAGGCGTATGTTGTGCTTTTATAGCACTTGTTTATAAGATACGTGGATTATCCGTAAAGGCCCGGTTTATACCCATTATGAATAATTGATTCGACGTTAAGTCGACTATGAAGACGATGGTTGAAGACCGGAGATATTTACATCATTTGGATGATTACTGATATCTTGATTGGGCTGTACACCCAAGACAAGGTAATAAGGGGTAATCGTCCAGACGTACTTGGAGATCGACCGGATATGCGAGGACCTCTCTCCTGTGTTGGACATATGTGACGAGGAATAAGGCGCCTCCGGTTTCGTTCAGACCCAGAACGGACTAGTAAATGGATGTGTGTCTGACATTGGATTTTATTCTATGTTGATTGATTTCTATTAAATATATATCTATTTGGTGGCGAAAAATTTATTCTCTTGCTTAACACCCTTCTCTAAGGCATACGAGCTTAGAGGTTATATATTAGTAGACATCAGTCGCATGACATGAATTGTCAGTGTGGCATTAAGATGCAAATGATCAAGGCTTTTGTTGAAAAGCGAAGTCTTGTGGTTGATGATCAAAGCACGGCTTTAAATTGCATAGTTCTGTGTATAGCATTAATTCGCGAGCCTCACACCTAGATATGAGTCAAAAAAGGGATAAGGGACCCAAGGAGTGCACGACGTTTCCTTCTAGTTATGGGTAGTGTCATGGTATGGAGCCCAGACATTTATTTATTTATACCTATGTGGATGATGGATTGCGAGGCGCCTCAGATATATCAGTTACAACGGAGCCAATGAATAGGTCGTATAGGACCGGGAAACGTGTGTTCATGAATAACTAATCCTCAAACGTAAGGGAGGACCGGCCTTGGAGGATCCAAGGGTTCATTGCGGGGAACCCTGAGGAATTTCCTAGAGTGTATCGAAGCTGGCTAGGAGTACATCCCTTTCCTCGACTCATGACGGAAATCCAGTTTCCAATACGTGACATTTTAGTTTTAATTGTAGAGCCTAGTATGACGACATAATATATGGCACCCATGCCATCTATGATTGATACAATTATATTTGAAGTTGATTTTGACACTATACACTTATAGTAATATCAAATGATTTTGTTTTAAACGTACCAAGCATGTTTGGCTATTATAAGGTAAAACTCTATCCTCCAGCTTGCGTTGCATTATGTGATGGGACCTGACTCTTATAATAGCTTCATTTTTCCAAAAAGCATTGCGCTGTTTATAAACCGTTTTATGCACTAGTATTCTTGGGAGAAAACTCATTCCGTGTTATATGGTGTGGTCCCTTAATTTACTTTATTTCGAAAGTATAGTTTTAAATAACTATTTTTAGTTCTCACGCCGGTCCAATGACTGACCTGGAATTTATTGTTTTAACCTAAAATCTAGATGCCCCTATTTTTCACACAGGCAGCTAGTAGCTTTGGTTTTCGCAGATATTTCTTTTCCCAGGATCCTGGATTTACAGCTGGAGCTATATTCGAAAAGCTTTGTATCCGTGTATCTCTTTCAGTTGTGTTATGTATTATTTTTCCGCTGCTATGTAATCTATTTTAATCTTTGATATTTTTCTGATGTATATTATTTATTCATACTCTATTGTATTCTTGTACTCTGATGTAATTGTTGTAATAAGCAATGAAATGTTCTTTTGTTTGTGTTCTGATTTGTCTTATTCTGAACTCAATTCGGGCTTTCCCGTAAGGGCGAGTTTGGGTCGTAACATTTACGGTAACGGTTGCGGTAATGGTTAGACGGTTACGGTAATGGTTATAAAATTTGCCAATCGTCAACAATGGTTGGAGATAAAATTGATGCTTGCTGTAACCGTAACACCCCTATATTTTTATATGTAGAAAATTGAGTGATTTTTTCCAGTTGTGTTGGATAAAAGTGTTTTAAATGAAATGGATTTTTATTATTGCAGGAAGAAAATTGTACAACGTAATAATGTTCATTTACATGATACACCATCCATTTATACAATTGTATAATGCAAATATTGTAAATGGGCTTCCATGATATCCCAATACTAGCTTTTTAGTGCTGCATGTGATCTTAAAATGTTATGTCGCTTCATCATGTACACAAAATTTTGAGTTTTGAATAGGGCTGTATATCGGACAGGACAGTCTGTTGTCCCGCTCGGTCTGAATCTATAAGGTGTCAATCCGTGTCCGTCCGATTCTCTTATAGGACAGAGCTTGGACACACCAGGATCCAGTCCGATCCAAAATGTTCAATGTTTTTCTATTGTCCGAACGTTGTCCATCCGTTGTCCGGCTCGTACAAACAGTGTTCGAACTTAATGCTTGTCCGGTCCGTGTTCGCCCGAATCTCTTATAGGACAGAGCTTGGACACACCTTTGTCTGATCCGATCCGACCCATTTACACCCCTAGTTCTGAAATCCATATTCTTCAATATTCGCCCCCAATTAAAACTAGGTTTTCCACTTCCTTTATCTTCTCTGATGTTATTAATATTCTTTTAGGAAAGTGCTTTAGAAAGGATAGTGATAAGCCGGTACATGGTTCATTACCTGTTTTTCATTTTTTCCGTTCTCTCTCGAACGAAGTGCATATCAACTTTGATATGTTTAGCGTGGGAGAGTTTGCGTTGGTTGATTGACAGTGAGACAACACTACAGTTTTCACACCATATTACTGGTTTTCTCAAGAATCGAACCCTAATTCCTTAATTAGGGTTACTATCCAAATAAGTTCTACCATGATCAAATGAAAGGACTGACCATCTAGTAAGTTTTATAAAATAATATGCCTTAGTTCCCTGTAACACCCCGAAATTTTAACGACACTAAAGATGATGAATTAAAGAATAATTAATTCAATATTTGGAATTAGGGAAACAGACTTTGCCATTGCGTCTGTCTCGAAATTCTGGTCAAGATAGACACCTGGTTTGCGTAAAACGGACTTCGTATGAAGAAGTTATTAAAGTCTGAAGTTTGTATATGCACAGCAAGTATATATACATATAATAGGTTCAGAAATTCTAAAACGGGTCCAACAATTTGAAATTTGGTTCAAAATTCGAAATTTGGGAAGGCGGCAGATTTCCCACCCAAAGGGGGGGTCGACCCATAGACCGACCCACTCAAAGGGGGTCGACCCACCCCTGAACGGAACTGGGCGAAATACTTCGTTTTGTATCTAGACACCTTTCTGAGCAAGATTCATTGATCCTAAGGCTATATAAAGGACCATAAACCTAGGTTTTATTCATCTGAAAATGGCGGCGACGGTGGAGCTCTGCTGCAACATAGACTGAATGCCCTAGTCTTCTCCAAATCCCATTCAGCAAACATTATACAAATTCAGCGATTTCTACAACAACAAATTCAATATGTTCTTCGCAGTAATTTGGATCCATTTCCTTAGATCTATTCATAGTGAATTCATGTTATTTTTAGATCTAAATTTTGAAATAGTAATCATGATATGTATATGAAAATTAGATCTTGAATCGGTGCATAATCAGTTCTATTACGACATATTCCTCTGATCTGTTCTTATATTTTTATATCGTCACCAAGTCTAATCATGTCATAATATGTCCATTCAGTTTTTATGCCTAGTTCTATCGTTATATTATTGATTCATTATTATGCCTATTCTGATTCTCTTCTCTCCCTCATTTCCCTTTTTTTTTTAAATAGTCAGGCTACCTTCGAGCCTAGGCCTAATGCTAAAAAAATGCAAACGTGCGAAATTAGGAACGATTGGAAAAGACATAACTTTGAGGCATAATTGGTATTGGAAAATATGAATATAATTTGGGCATAAATTGGGACATGTGTTAATACTGATTTGGGGCATAAACTGGAACGTATGTGAATATGAATTCCAGGCATACATTGGGAAAATATGTGTATGTGGATTTGGGTATAACTTGCATTAAAAGGGGTGAACATGGACTTGGGGCATAAATTGGAAAATATGTGGATTTGGGTTTGTGCAATATATATATATATATATATATATATATGCCTTGATATATGACAGGGGAAAAAAAGAGCAATGGTGCATAATTAAAAGATGAATTGAAAAGAGGCATAAAAGTCTATAATTCAAATAACGAATTGGGCACATAATTAAATATGGGAAAAAGGGTATGAACACCTACAAGGACATAGGTAAAATTGGATAATAATGAAATGCCTAGGATTACAGAATTTAGAAACTGTAATTACACTTATGACACGAGGTTAGATTGCACTTGCGGTGGAAGTCTGCCCGGACCCGACCGGCATATCCAGCGACCGCAGGTGTTGAATCTAACGTGTTAGGTCAAAGTACACAAATATGAGACATGCTCAGACACGAGGTTAAGCCCAATTGGTGGAATAAGTCTGTCCGGACCCGACCGACATATCCAGCATCCACAAATGGCAGGCTTAATGTAATTAAAGACACCTAGTGGTATACATAACCGGTAATGTTATGTAATTAAAGACACCTAGTGGTATACATAACCGGTAATGTTATGTAATTAAAGACACCTAGTGGTATACATAACCGGTAGAAATAATAAAGTTATGCAGTTAAAAGACACCGTTTAGGGTAAGCATAACTCGTAAGGAAATGAGATAACTTATGTAATAAGATAAGAGGTACTTAATTATAAATTAAGTAATCTAAAAGTCTAGAACCCGCTGATGTAAACAACATGTTTAGGCTCGTCCTAGGGACGAGAGGAAATTATAACAAAGGTTATAATTAATGGGTTGAGAAATTTGTTAATGGGCCTTAGTTAAGAAAATTAAGTTAAACAATGATAAGTTTTAGTAATGGTGTAAATTGAATTTATGATTAAATGAGAAAGGATGAGGAAAACTTATGAAATGATATAAGTTATATTTAATCAATGACACTTTAAAAAGAAAACATGAAAAATGAGACGTACTTAATTACACATTAAATAAGAACATGTTATTGTAACTATGGAATTGGAAGATAAAAATATAAAGGGATTGTGGGTTATAGACCATAGGCCACAATCTAGAGAATAACATGTTGTAGGTTTATTTATGAACTTAAAGGGGTTAAGTTATATAACCAAAATTAATAAGCAAGAGGAACTTCGTAACTTGATTAAGAATTCAGTATGAATGGGGATAACCAAGTTAAAAGGAAACCTGAGGAGGAAAAGAAAGCGCGTAATAGAATGATTAGACATAGGGTCTAATAACGTATTAAAGTGAGGCGCTTGGACCAGTCCGCACGTTTGAGGGTGAATAACCCGATGGGGTAGATCATAGAGGTATTATAAGGCACGAGGGGAGCGCACATTCATTTGATTGATTTGATGACTCTGAAGGACTGGAAGGGGAAGCACGCGGCTTGTTGAGGTACGTAGGGTGCTCCTAGTAGTCCTCTGTGCAGTGACAGATGTCTTAGGTTGTGCTTGCAGAGGTTGAGTCTACGCGTAACTACTAGGTGGGTGGGCCTTGACTGCAGATGTAGCTATGTGGTTAGAATGCTATGACGAGGTGACACCAACGTGGTTCGGCGGTTGCCTCACGAGGAGGCAAAGGGTCAAGACCAACAAGGATAGTAGATCGTAGGATACCCATCATCGGCAGCCAGCGGGATGCGAAAAGACTAGAGCTAAACTCAAGATACCATTTCACCTTTCCCTATTGAGGTACGGGGTTGAGGGGAGACACCATATGGATGTTTAGACTGGTTATTATCAGGGGCGGTCGCTTAGCTCTTGTAGTCTTTACTAGTTGAGGGAGGGGCCGAGGTGGGGCTATAGCCACCGTGGAAAACAGACCGTAGGAATATCTATATTTGGGGGCTCTTAAAGGCGGGCCTGTACAGGTATGGAAAATCTCCCGTCCGATCTATGTATTTCTTGTTTAGCCCTGACACGGAACTCGGTGCACATTAGAGGACGTGCAATTGAGGCATCAAGCTACAATTATAGTACATACATGGGACAGTCTAGATACATGCATATCTGCTCTGGGTGGTGTATCGTAGATTAGAGGGCATTATTCCGATAAGGAATCTGATTCGATCGATGGTGGCAGTACGTACACTTACGTAGCATAGTAATGACAGATATATGTGGAACGTAACATTGTTATATAGAGATCCGTACGTCCCTCCGGCGTAGGATGGGGGACTGCATTCATTATGGTGGAGACCGTGCGAGTGGGTTACGATGGGGTGTATCTCAATATTGAGGGATAGCTGCATATATTGTATTAGGTGAATCCATGGGAAAGTAAATGGGTATGATGCATGGATAATTCTTGAGTTCTACTAACCCAAGTAACCTAATAATCAAGAAAATGTAATGGAATGGTATTGGTAGGGATCGTTCTATTTCTGATATACTAGTATCGGTGCGATGCAGAGAAATGTATTTAAGAAGCGCAATATATCTTGTTCATCTTATCTTGCTCAGTTCACACTTGTTGTTGTTACTGTTATCTTGTTTTTCCAGTTTTATATACCTGCCATGAACTTTTATTTATTTATATTTAAAAGTAACTAGACTCGCCAAACATTATGTCTGACCCTTTTTGTTTCCTCTTCTCTCTCTTCCGTTTCCCCTCCCCCTAGGTTCTCAAGGTGGAAGTGCTTAGAGTTGATTTGGATTCTTTCAGCTTAGCTTGGATTTTGGATATTGATGTACCGCTTTGACTTCTGGTTAAATCTCTTATGGCTTCACCTAAGAAATATGGTCTTATGCTTTTGTACTCTGATATTTTTGGCAAGACAGATTATTAATGTAATTGGTTATTTCAAACCTATGATGTAAACTTAGTATTTGGTACCATGATGTTTTGATTTAAATAAAGTTTTTAATTCCGCTGCTATTTTACATGTCTATCTTGTGATATTATGTTCTTTTTTACTAATAACGTTTCACGAAACTTAATGCATTCTTTATAGAGTGACATTAATAGACGTGGGGTGTCACATTCCCTGTTTACTGAACTTGTAACAAACAACAGATAATTCATTTTTTATTATGTAACTAGCAAGCTTGAGTATCCTCATGTATTCCCTTTATCTTCCTTATGCTTTTGTCTAACGGTTATAATTTTGCAAGATGATAAATTTGGTCACTTTCTTCTTTGAAGAGATCTTTTATGTGTGCTGGTGTTATTGTTGTTGCTTAGAGAATTGAAGGAATTATATTACATCATATTGTTTTTGTAGTATTTGATTTGTGTATGTCAGTCAACTGTCAACATAAATTACATTATGCTGTTATTACTGCATTTTGTCTCCTTTGCGTATTTTTTTATGTTCATGCACTGTTTTATGCATATCTAGTTAGTGTTGTTTTTCGTTTAAAGCATATTTTTTAGTGCAGTTTTTGATAAATGGATCGGGTCTGATTGAGCCTCTAACTAATTGGGTCTGGTTGGATTAGGTCAACCCTTTTATTAAACGGGTTAGATGGGTTGGGTTTTTTAATGCTTTGATTGAGTCGGGTCAAATTCTACCCGATCCATTTATTTTCCGACTCGACCCATTTGACGGGCATAAATTTTGCATTTAAAAATATACTAGGTACTTTTACAACCCTACGACTGAACTAAAATGTTTGAGCTTTGTTGATTCAATTGTGTAGCTTGTGTATTATTATTGCTTGTGTGTGTCTTGAGCTTGTTATGATCTTTGTTGATTCAATTGTGGTAGAGATGAACATGATTTTTTGAATAGTTTGAGTGGTTTCATGCTGAACCTGCATTGTCTCTTGTTTGTGTTTGTGCACATTCGAATTTTAGAATTACTGCTAGCCTCTATAGCAGTAGCGAGCTACTGCAGACCTTGCATAAATTGAAGGAATAATATCTCCCGGTTACTCTTATCATTAATGTATAAGAATACTAGTTTGTGTAATGTTCCAATTCAAGGATATATATAAATTATGTTTTGAATCTATTAACCAACCAACCATATTTTGCGTAAGCATGAATAGACTGAATGGGGAGTTAAACTTTTTTATGTAAGTGTGAATATGACAGCCATTAATAGAAAGAAAAAAATTGCAAACTTTTTTTTTAAGTTATTGTAATTAAAAGAGATTAAATTCATTCAAACATTGGACCAGCTGATGTATCATGTTGGTTAAAGTAACCTAGCACTAGCAACTCTTGCAAAATAAGGAAAATCGTGATATGCTTTTCAAGAGTCAATGTTTATGCCAAACTGATTTGTAAACAAATAGTTTGATTGCACATTGCCTTTTGTTGAGACAAGTCCCACATCGGGGAATTTATAAAATACATACAGTATAAACATTAAGAGTTCACCCTTCATATTTTCAATTAGTTTTGTGATGCACGTGTTGAGACAAGTCTCATACTGGGGAATTAATAAAATAAATATAGTATAAACATTAAGAGTTCACCCTTCATATTGTCAATTGGTTTAGTGATAATTTGGGGTTCTCTAACACCTTTTCGTATGCATATGTTGGCATTTGCCCTTGTTTACATATTAGAATCCACCAAAGCAGACTTATATTTTTGCTTTCATCACATTTTACCCACAGACATAAAACTTCCTCACAATATTTCTAGCATGAACATTAGATGTCTATGATGTAACTTGTTTCATAAGTATAGATTCCTAAGTATGACAAAGCTGTAACAGTGTGCTCTTATATTGGAATTATGTTGATTACATAGACATAACAAAATTATACTATGTTGATTTTTTTTAATCAATTTGGTTGATGTTATATTGTAGGATAAGAATTATTAGAAATTTCAGTTGAAAAGCGCAAAAGGTCAATTGCCTATGCTGGCACAATTCTTCTTAAAGAAGAGTCGATCAAATCAACCTCCTCTGGCGTTTGGGGCACCGGGTGCGTCACCGCCACTGTTTAATAGGACTATATTCGATGACAATCTCTTAAGCCAGCAGCAGTATAAATTTGAACTGTATGTTGCGAAGCTGATGCAATTCTATTTTTGTACCGAATCAATGTACATGAGGAGGTATTGACCATAGTGCTTGTGTAGTATGATATTTTTGGTTAACCTATATCATTTGCCGCTTATGCCCTGGAATTATGCACCAAATTCCTAGAGACTGATCTAATTCACGATATGCGATATGTTACAATGTTGATTTCTATAAGATTAAAAATGAGGATGATGATATATATGAATAGAAAACTAAATGGGTTGTTATGGACTTCTCGTTTTTTTTTCAGTGTTAGGGTTGTCTAGATTGAGTATATATATATAAAAAAGATAACTGTTATATCTCAATTAGTTATTGATTCCTTGGTTGAATAATCAAACTTTTCGTTGAAAGAAATATCAATAATAACATTGTCCAAGGTTCAGTGTTCTTTTACTTTTTTTTTCATTTCAGCGATGTTAACTACTGTTAATAACAATTGTACATTAATGTTATTTATTTAAACAATGTAATTCAATAATATTTGATTTATTTATTACATTTATTCTTATATTTTTCATTTCTTTGATTAAATATTCACGAATATGACGATGTGTTTTGAGTTAATATTTTTTTTGTTCATATATTTACTTTTCAAATTCAATGATGATTTAAAACTTTTAGAAACTTATTTTTTGTAATGTATCAATCCTTCTTCATATAATATATATGTACGCGATTTGTACAAATTCAATGGTAAAAATTCCAAACTATTATAATAGTTTACATATTTAAACCTTAGTGTCATCTGGTTTACATTTCTCTAAATATTTTCATTTTTTTTCAAACAATGTAGTCAATGTTTCATCGAATTCATAGTTAAAAGCAAAAATTAACAAAGATCTTTTTTTTATACTGTATATCTTTATAACGGTTGGTTTATTGTGCAGTTGTACCGGTAATATACTGGAAAAGATTAGTCTCACATACACTTCTATCTATATCGCCATGTAGAAGACTGTATGTATAACTTCCTGATTAAAGTTTCTAAAAAATTAAGAGCTCCGCAGCCATGGCTGCCTCTAAATCTTTCTTGAACCCAATTTTTGACGACAATCCCAATCATAAAGAGGGACCTTCTTCCTCCCCTCCTCTCACCTCCAATCCTTCTTCAAGTCATCCTCATTCTTCTTCTGATTTTGTAGTGGACGAGGACGGTTTCACAAGGGTTTTCAATCGTAAGAAGGGAACCAAATCTTTCCTGAATTTGAACACTTTTAATCATATGAAAAATGGGGCTGGTAAAGCCAGCGAATACCCATTCCAATCGAAACAGAAGCCATATCCTGCTTCAACTGGAGCACGTTTCCAGCCTAGAAATCCAACCAAGATCACTCAGGAGCCTAAACAATCTACAAAGAATTATTTAGTAAAAGATTCAAGGGCTTCATCTTGGGCTGAAATGGTCAAGAATGGTGGCCAAGATTCAAATTTTGATTTAAATTTTATCTCTTCGGTGGAAACAATTGGGGAGGAGAAGATTTTGCAGTTTCTGAGGAGGTTAGTTCTCGAACAGAAGGAAAATGGGGACTTTCTATAGTCGCATACGTCTTTGACAAAAGGCCATCATATCACTACTTTAGGGTGTTCATGGTTCGCACATGGAGCCCTATTGGATCCTTCGAAATATTCACTCGTGAAAACGGGTTTTTCATAATTAGGTTTACAAATTCTAAGGGCTGTGGGAAACTTCTGAGAGGGGGGCCATATTCCATCAACGGAAAGCTGATTATTCTTAAAAAATGGACCAAGAAGTTAATTCTTGATCGAGACTTATTGAGTACTATGCCTATATGGATTAGACTCCCTGAATTGAACTTAAAATTATAGGATAAAGAGATCTTCAGCGCTATTGCGAGCCAAGTAGTTCCCCTTATAATGGATGAACTAACAGCGAAAGAAACTCGCTTGAGTTATGCTCAAATTCTTGTTGAGATTAGTGCAGATGTTGAGTTACCCAATGAGGCATTTATTTGCATGCATGATGGGGAAACTATTACACAAAAAATTACATATGAATTGATTCTGAACAGATGCAAGATTTGTAAATGCTTTGGACACTCTCTAGAAGATTGTATTCACAGTAATGATACGAGAGATGATCCAAATGAAATCACAAATCTTGACAGCTCTCCCGTTCATAATGGCTCTAGAACCAATTTATAGGATTCTCCCCGAAATATTCCTAACCGTGCAAGTGCATCGATAACCTACAATACAGAAGCAATGAATATTGATACTTCTACTATTACTTATTTTGAATTGGGCAACTTCAATCTAAACTCGTTGCAACAGAAGCAAGGGTCTGCAAATATTCATGATAACTTGCAGACCAATGCTGTTCTAAACAAATCTGAGGAAGGCATTGAAGATGGATCCTCAGATTTGGTAGAACAGTGTATTGCAAAAAACAAAAATACAAATAATTCTAAGAGGTTAAAAGAAGCAGAGGTCATTGAGCCCTCCCCCCAAAGAAGGACCCAAATTTAGATACAAATTTAGCAAATTTCAAATTGAAAGAAAAAGGAGTGGACTGCAGAGATCTTCTATCTACTGACCCAATCTTCACATATGCTAATTTTGTTAGCTGTAGGGCTTGCTCCAGTTAAGTGCTCCTCTATCACTAAAGAAAGCATACAGAAAGCAGTCAATCATTCTTTAACAACCTCTAAGCAATCAAAACCTGCATCACTAATCAAAAAGAAGAAGAAGTGCAGAATTAAAAGATTATCTGATATAACTTCAACAAAGGATGTAGAAGATGATAAAGACCATGATTTCATGGGAAAATATATAAATTAGAATGCCAAATGGGAGAAACCCATCAGACCATACCAGCTTTAAAAAAAGTGGTAAACAGTTGGAGATCAAAGTGGACAGCAGAAAGCACAGTGGTCCACTATAGCTTTCGTATATCCTTTATTTTATATTTTAAAATATAGATTTATGGATATTATAGCTTGGAATATTAGGGGGCGAAAATCCCCTAAAAGGCAACTAGATCTTGCCAATCTCCTGAGTAAATATAAGCCTAGCATTATAGGTTTAATTGAGCATAAGCTTAGTGACAAAAAGATTAATGATTTGCAAGTAAGAAAGCTATCTAATTGGAACATTATCAATAATAATTTGATGGGAGGAAATGGTAGGATTATGATATTGCATAATCCTATCATTTGCACTCTCATCATCTTCTTCATTGATATGCATGATATGCAGTATATACACTGTACATTCAAAAATAAAGGTGGGTTTGTTTGGAAAACCACTTTTATTTATGCTTCCAATTTTGAAAATGATAGATTGAAGTTATGGAATTGCATTGAGCAGATTAGCTATACTATCACCAGCCCTTGGTAATTAATTGGGGATTTCAATACTGTTTTTCACAATTATGAAAAGAGAGGTGGCAACCCTATTCCTCACTCAAAACTAGAAAGAGTTGCCAATTTCATTTTAAAATCTGGCTTATTAGAACCCCCTATTGAAACAACCCGGACTTTTAGGTAACCGGGAAGTAAGGATTTAATGGGTTTTGTGATTCTTAAGATAACATGTTGGCGATACGAGTTCCTAAGACTAACTCGTATAACATTTAAATAAGAAAATAAAGCTTTGAGCATTCCTAAACTGAGTATTTAGAATAAATATATATAACTTGGTTATAATATGGGATTTATTGCAATATATATATATATATTATCACTTCAAGATTGTAATTAAATTATTTTGGGGAATATCGAAAAAAAAAATTTGATTGGAAATCAATATTTAAAGGGGAAAATATGTTTTCAATATTTGAGATTAATTGTTGGCTGTAATTATTAAATCATTAATTGAGGTTTTAAATAATGGACGTATCTTTGATAATGATATCAAAAGAGGAAGTGTGTTTAAATCACATTAATGAATTTTAAGTGTACATGTGGCTTTTAGAATGTTAATCAATGAATTAATTGAATTGTTGAATATATGAGAATATAAAGTATTGATGTGAATCAATATTTGTAGTCTGGTTGAATGTTATTATAGTTAATAATAAATTTAATTTATTGAGTAATAAAGTATACAATAGCATTATTGTGGTAATAAATTGGGAAAATTTGTGTTTTTGAATACCAACAATACGTATAAACATATGTGCGTATTCTTGGATTGAAGGATTGAAATGAGAAGTGATTATGTTATAATTACTGAGTTAAAACTGTTTTAATATGGTTTGTTAACAATAATTGTAATTATTTGTTGATCAAAGCAATTAGTGTGATTTTGGGTTATGATATATATGCATATTGTTATATGAATTTTTAAGTGTCAAAAATTGTTGTATTCAATAATAAGATAAAATACAAATATGTGTTTTGATATGTTTAGTGATTTATTTATTTCAAATAAATCATTGTGATAAGATATTTTTGTTGTGCACAAAGATTACAAGCTTCGTTGTAAGAAGACAAACAAGTTATGATTGTAAAATAAATATTTTGATGAATATGTTGATATTGGTGTATTTGTGTCTAGTTGGATAGTAAATAAATATTTAAAAGGTGATTTGGTCTTAATTCTAGTGAGTGTATTTGTATTTATAGATTTAAAAAATGTGTATTGTATGTATTGTACTTTAATTAAACATGTTTAGCTTAATTAAGTTGTAAATGTGTGTTTAATATTTAACATAGTGTATTTAGGTTTAATTTGGGCCTTGGTTGGATGTCTAGCCCATTACCTCCTTTGTATTCGGTTCTGGAGTATTCGTTGAGGAGAGAAAAAAAAGAACGATACTTTTTTCTCTTCCTTCGTCCTCCATCTATCTGAAACCTTTCCAGGGAGAAATCATGGCCTCCTCCTTCATCTTTCCTCCAAAAACTCAATGAATGCTCCCATTTTAAGTATGATTAGATTATTTCTTGCTCTCTCTTGATTGCTAGGCCTAGATCTAAGCTCTAATCCATCTTCAATGAAAGAAAAAAAAAAGAATTAAATTAAGAAGGATTGGGGTTTTTGTAAAAGAGAAAAGGTGTTGCATATCTTTCTTTTGTTGCTACATGTTCCTTCTTGGCCTCCTATAGCTCCAAATCAAGGGGATTTCGCCTAAAAAGCCAATCAAGGTGAGTTTATGGACTCACACATTCTAATTTACATTTATTTTTATTTATTTACATAAGTCTTGCTGATTTGAATTGAAGAATGTTGTTTTCATGAAGCTTTTTTCCTCTTGTTTTGCATTGTTGTAAATACAGCCAAACCCTCACTTTGAGCCTTCGTAACTCTCTGATGATTAAGTCTTTTAGTGTGATTCTTTTTGCATATTGTTGATCATTATCTTGCGAGTTTATCCACAAATTTTGGTGACATTTCGAGTTGATTTGGATGGGTAAACGGGTCACCAAAGTAGGGGTTTTGCTGGGATTTTGACCTGAAACAAAACAGCGGCCAGGTCCTACTTTGGGGTGCTGTATCTCCTTCATTTTTGATCGGAATTGAGTGACTCTTTTTTTGGTTTCGAAGTTTGGAATCTTTTCTATAATAATGTAAATTTTGGTGTCATTATGGGTTGATTTGGACGGGCAAACTAATTGCTAAAGTTGGGATTTCGCCGTGATTGTTGTTCATTTTGTTCAAATTGATGAAATCACAGCCGAAGTGTAACTTTGGGTTGTTATAACTTCATGGTCCTTGATCCGATTTGAGTGAATCTTTTTTTATTGAGAGACATATTATTCTAGTTTGCGCACGTCGAATTTTAGACCAATCAGACATCGTTTGCTCATTCAAAACTTGCTTTAAAGTCGTTACCAGAAACGATTTTAGATCAGGTCAAAACTAGAGAATGAGTCCATGTTTGAAGCTTTGTATCTTCTCCGTATGACGTTAAAATTCAGCCATTCTTTTTTCATTGAAATACATACTATCCTAGTTTGTGCATGTTGAATTTTTGACCAATCGGACATCGTTTGATCATGCAGAACTAATCTCAAAGTTGCAACCAGAATTAGTTTCTTGGTGCATTTTTGAGCCGTGATATGTGTTTTTCGTGATTTTTCTATGGGTTTGTGATTTGTTTTACCATCATATTCATTTAATAAACCATGTTTATGTTTTGTATATCCCAAATTCCATATTTTGGGAAATTTGTGATGATTCATGGTTGACATCTTAAGGTTATTGAGCACACTTCGCACGTTTTAGATTAATTTTGAAAATATATGAATATATATCAATTTCTTATAGTTTTAAGGCTAAAGAGCTTATGGTTTTAGTTTTAGAATATAAATGGCCTTAAAATAATAGTATGAAAATCTATTTTTAAGTAAAAAGAATTCAAGGAAGAAAACAATCGAATTTCAAACAATCGTTTTATATGTGGCTTTTCTAATTCAAATATTTTCTTATATATAAACTGCACAATCTTGCACCCTTCAAAATAACATATTGGACATTAAACGACATTGTACACTCCGTAGTATGGGAAGAAGTATACAAAATTGGTTAATTACAATATAGTTAGATTGAATCTGATGATTTGGTGTTTTCGATGATTTGGTGCTTTCGATGATTTGGTGTTTTCGATGTTTTTAATTGTGAAGCTGATAAGCAGCTAGTGAACCAGTAGTGAGAACGTGTGGTATGAGACACATTGTTACCACTACTCGGGTTACTGACTGTGAGTTAGTGATGCATATTGTGTTTGTTAAGCCAGTACTATGCTTCGGGGGGAGTCATGTAGACGTATTCACTTGACCGGGGGCTCAAGATACACTCGGGGGAGGGGGGTCGTATTGATCGGCGCCTAATTTGAATACGTATAAGTACTGAGCTAAGCTCGGGGGGAGCTATATTATTATGTGGTTGCACGTGCATATTTATTTCTAATGGATCCATATTGTGATGAGATTTTGCGATTTGATCTATACGATCATACATTGAAGATTATTGGTGTTTAAATTTACATAAACATTTTTTGATTTTCTATGATGGAGTGTGATGCTCCTTTGTGATATTTGGCTCACTTAAGTTTTATGATGATTTTGATGATTTTCGTTTGGTAATACATGGTTATTGCTCGGGACGAGCAACATTATAGCTTGGGATGGGCTTTATTATTATGGTATGGGTAAATTCCTTATGATTTCTTTTATTATTTGGGTTCGATTATTTTAACTCAATTGGGATGATCTTACATTCGCAAAGATAAATTGGATTTCTAATCCAATATATTTTGAGATTCAGATATTTTGGAGTGGGATATTCTTTTTATTGATAATTTAACTCGTTAGAGGTGTATATGATAATTTTGATGGAATTGGTGTTATATTCCCATAGTGGCTCGAGTATGGTGATATACTTAGCCTAGATCTAGTCCTTGAGACTTATATATTTATCTCTTTAGTTATGTCATGTGAACTAAAACTAACTAATCCCTTTATTTCATCATGTTCACAACTCTTAGGGTAAAGAGTTGTATATCTTGTGCTTATTTATTTCTTATATTGATTTGTAAACTAGACTGACCCGTGTGTGTATTCCTTGGGTCAGACCAAGATATTTCAGGTGTAGTCGCTGAGTTTGATGTTAGCATCCATTCTTTTGAGCTATCTTATCTGTTGCAGCTTCCAATCGGGTTCGAGTTCTAGAGTTTTCTATTGATTCATTATCGAGCTCTCTATTATTTAATTGTTGTAACATATTGTAAGAGATTGAGTCGTGTCTATTCTTTTGTAGCACATGTAATTGTTGTACTCTAACGATGTAATTTTATGCAACTGTTCTGTGATCTGTGATGGTGTAATTTATATGTACTATGTTCTGAGCTGATTCTAGAGTCACCGTAGAACTGTACTACATAAAGTATTAAGTATGTCGATCCTCTTGAAAAAAAATAGCAATCACTTTATCGACATACTTAAAACTTGCTAATGCTATTCTACGAGTGGTCGCTTTTAACCAGCCCTATTCTCCGCTCTAATAAACAACATTACCTAGTAATGCTCTTTATTAGGGTGGGTCTCGGGGTGGGGCGTTACGCCTATACTTGGAAATAAGTTCACTTGGAAATTAGGTGAATTCGGAAATATTCATTGTAAACTAGATAGGGTTCTTCTAAATCAAGAGTTTATTAATCTCTCTTTTCTAATGTTAAATGCAGTACTTTACCCCCAAAACTCCAGCGATCATACCCCCATAGAAGTAACTTTTTGTTCTAATAATGGAAAAATGAGTGGTTCTCCTATCAAATTTGTTAATGGATGGGTATATGAGGATAATTACAACGAGGTTGTTTCTAGCTGTTTTAATAACAATATATATGGCAGTGCTCAATACAAATTCAACAAAACTTTGCAAATTGTTAAAACTAAGCTTAAAAACTAAAATAATTCTAAGAGTAAGAACAACATTAAAGCCATTAGGGATGAGTGTAAAAAACTCCAAAATGATCTAGATGCAAACTGCTCAAACAAGGATAAGATAGACTCATTTTTTAATGCTCAGTCTAATCTTGTTAATTCTCTCCATATTAATTCTGTTAACCTTAAACAGAAGGTCAAGGTGGATTAGTTAACATCAGGTGATGAAGCAAATAAGTTTTTTTATACTAGGATGTCTAACATAAGGAATAGGAATGATATTGGTAAAATCATTAATGATAAGGGCAAAACAATTGATAAAGCCTCCCTCATTGAGAAAGAGGCTATTAATTATTTATGCTCCTTATATAACTCCTCCAATCATTCCAATTCTTTTCCTGACATTGAATTTAAGTTTACTATTAATGATAATAGGTCGGACATTCTTGATTCCCATATTAGGCAAGATGAAATTAAAAACATTATTTTTAAGGCTAATAATGATCACAAGAGTCCCGACCCTAATGGTTTTGGTGCCAAATTTTATAAAACTCATTGGGTTGAAATGCAAGCTACTTTATGCAATTCAATTACAATTTTTTTCAATTCTGGTAAACTACTGAAAAACACAAACCACGCATTTTAACCCTTATTCCTAAAGTTGAAGCACCTGTGGGTTTGGGTGATTATAGGCCAATTGCTTGTTGCAATTTTATTTATAAGATCATATCTTATATTCTGTGTAATAGATTGAAATGTTTTATCAAATTCATTATTTCTCAAAATCAGAGTGCCTTTATTCATGAGAGATTAATTTCTAAAAATTCTTTATTAGCTCATGAGCTAATAAGGAATTTTAATCCTAAAAACAAAAATCTCATGTGCATCAAAATTGATCTACATAAAGCTTTTGATAAAATTAATAGAAATTTTGTCATATATATTATGCAGAAGATGGGATTTAATGATAAATTTTGTGCCCTAATTAAAGAATGCATCTGCAATGTGACATACAATGTGACATACTTAGTTATGATTAATGGTTCTCCTAAAGGTCTTATACATAGCAATAGAGGAATAAGGCATGGGGACCCTTTGTCTCCCTACCTATTCTCAATTGTTATGGGATACTTCTCCATGCAAATGGAAATGGAAGTGTTAAAGGGAAACATTAAACCAATTAACAGATGCAAACCATTCATTACTCACTTATTATATGCTTCTTTTTTTAAAAGCTGATAGGAAAAGTGCTGAAGTTGTGTATAGAATTTTGGGAAACATGGAAAAAAATTCTAGTTTATCTGTTAACTCTGATAAGAGAAAAATATATTTTAGTGAGAATAATTTACATAAGGATGATATTTTAAAGCTTCTAAATTTTAAAGAAGGAAAACTTCATGTTAAATACATTGGCCTTACTTTAAGTATTAATCATATTAGTGAGAAGGGTTGTTCTAGATTATTTGACATCATTCAACGTAAGCTAGAAGGTTGGTCTAGTAAAATGTTATCTCTAGCTGGCAGAATAGAACTCACTCACACAGTCATCACTGCAGTTATTATATACTGGATTCAATTACACAACATCCCTAGCAATGCCATCCAAAAAAATTGAGAAAATGTGCTCTAATTTTATAGGGAAAGGAAAACAGCATAAAATTGCTTAGAATAAAGTATGTAAACCTAAAAAAATTTGTAGGCTTGGGCTTAGTAACATCAGAGATCTCTCTGATGTCTGTAAATTAAAATTATTTTGGAAATTTCTAGATGGTAAATCACTATTGGCCAGATGGATGAAGTCCAAATACTTAAAGAATAAAAAAATTTGGACTGTCAGAAAGGAGAATTACCATTCCTATGTCTATAAAAACATATTAGACTGCAAGGAGGTTGGTAAAAAGCTTATAAATAGAAAAAATAAAGATAGCAGTCAAACTACTTTGTGGTTTGAACCTTGGATTTGTGATAACTCACTTATAAATCTTCTTGGTTGAAATAATTTATATATATATATATATATATATTTGGGGGGGGGGGTGGGTAAATGATAATGTTCAGAATAATATTTCTAATAATTGTTGGAGCTTTCAAAATTGCCCTACTGCCAATATTTTTCATAATGCAATCCTGAATATCCATATTGATCAAAACATTTATAAAGACAAATGGTGTTGGAAGCGCTGCTCAAAGGGGAAAAAATTCAAAAAAATTTGGGAATTTCTTTTAGCTCATGAGGTTGAAGTTGACTGGTATAAAGTGATTTGGTGCAAATCCAATTGTCCAAAAATGGCACATTGTACTTATTTTGCTCTTTTAAATAAACTTCCAACTAGAGAAAGATGTTGCAAATGGAGTAAAGACACAAAAAACACTTGCTTGCTTTTCAATATTGAAACTGAAAGCTCCAATCATTTATTCTTTGATTGTACATATTCCCAGTATATTTGGATTAATACCAAAAATACTTCGGGTTTCAATCAAAATATGCTACTATAAATATTGGAGATAGTATAGGTTACATTATGAAATTTTTTAAACCCAAGCCCATCCAATTTAATAGAGCCTGTGTTTTATTAACTACATCTATTTACTACATTTGGAGGGAAAGAAACCAAAGATTACACACTGGCAAAGAGGTCATTTGCGCAGAACTTTAGAAATCCATAATGCATGATAGTCATACACTACAAGAATACACTGATTTAACGTCATATTTTTAGAAGCAGAAATTTCCGTCGCTAATTTGCGACAGATTTCCATGGGATCTGCAAGGGGCAATGTTTTTGTTTTTTTCAACTTTTTTTCTTTTATTTATTACCATCATCTTCTGTCATCCCTCACTAAGCCGCCGCAAATTGCGTCAAATTACCGAAGGAAAATTTTTGCCGCTATTTTCAGCTGCAAATCCAGACAGAATACCAACGAATATTTATCGAAGCTATTTTATAGCAGAACTCCAACAGATTTGCAAGAGATGCTTATATTATTTTTCTAGGATATACTTTAGTGTTATTTTTTAATAATCATTAACATGTTCAATAATTAATAATTAATTTGTTCTAATAAATGATTCATAAGTAATGATAAATAATAATTTACGTTCTACAGTAAATAGTATTAATAATTTTAAATATGAAATAACTAATAATGACAAATATAAATAACAATGGATATAATAGTAATAACTAATAACTAGTATTAATAATTTTAAATATGAAATAACTAATAAATAGTTAATAACTAGTAACATATACATAGTAATAAACTTTTAATAAATTAAAATATCTTACTTATATAAAACAATAAATGATAATAATTTTATCTATTAAATTACATGAAAAATTAAATATAATTTTATTGGACGATGCTAGAAAACCGAAAATTTTACGGTAAAATTCACCGCATCTTGAAATATGCGGTAGGAATTCACATTCACAGAGAAGAAAGAATTAGAGTCTCATTTAGGAAACGACTCAGTGCATCCAGTTGTTTTAGCAAATTCCAATTTTATGTGCACTCAAACGAACAGTCAACGATAAGAAGCGAAAATTAAAACATTCGCTTTCCCGCTTCATGAAAATTACTTTCCCTCCTTCCATTTCAGCTACCGCACAATTTATTATTAAATTATAAAAATGAACTCATAGTCAAAATACCCTAAACCTAGATCCCAATCTCGCCCCTTCTTGCGCTAGCCACCTTGCTATCAACGCCGTTACGCTCTCCACCTTGCCATCGCGCTATATCACTCTTCTCCTTGCCATCAACGAAGCTAGATCTTATTGTGCTCACTGTTGCTGCCGAGCTAAACACCTTTCCGCACACCGCCGTTGCCATCAATGAAGCTAAATCAAGCTCTCTTTGATTTTCACCTACAAAACCTTCTTGGAAAACCTTGACCCATTACCATCGACGAAGCACAAGCTACGGTTTTCATTCGATTCTGTGCTTGATTTGATTCATTCAACTTTGATCCATTTCCACTTTGGAGTTCACAAGGTATTAATTTAAAATGTTTTTGGACACTTAAATATCATTGGTTCAATCAAGATTTATTTATATCTTCCAATAAGCAACAAGCATTATGTTATAGGAAATGATGATTTCTTGTTCACTTGGTTCCCTGTCACGGTTGGTAACAAAATGATTGACATTATTTAGCCTTGTGACAATGCCTCTATTATTGCGGAAAAAAAACTTGTGGCATGATTTTTCAGTTGTTGACTTATCTGATGCTACTTAGTTACATCATTTAGTAGTGAGTTTTAACACACAACGATTAATGCAAAATATGGTCCTCATGAAATTTGCAGCAATTATGTAGTAACTATATTTAGATATATATGTTCATGAAGTACTAACCTTTTTGCGTTTGAGTAACTAGATGGATAATTTATGTTAAGTGAGAAATGAACAAAAATGGCCATCTGTGTAGTATGTTTGGTTGGATTAGATATGGCTATACCTTTTTTTTAGGTCACTGCTAGTGGGAGAGATTACGCGATAACACATAGAATGATCCAGTATGTGATCTTGATATATATAGCATTGAGTTCCATGAATTGGTATATTGCTGAAAGCGCCTCCCAGAGATTTTCATGGTTTAGAATAATATGATATGAAAGCAACTCCATTTTATTTAGCATAATTTGTTAATATTAAGGCACAGATACATGCTTTCATGTGTGAAACTATGTTGCTTTTGAAGTAATGTTGTGAAGTTTTGTGAATTTTTATGTACTGCTAATCTTACTTTTGGTTTATTTGATAGTAATGCTACACTGAAGTGATTTTTTTAATGCAACACTACCTAATATATAGATAGTAAATATACAGATTGTTACTTTGCAATCAAAATTATTGGATTTTTCAAGTATTCAATTATGTACTAGTAATGTAATGCCTATTTGGTAAAGAAAAATTATTTCTATGCACTATATCAGTACTTCAGTAACGTACAAGCTAGTTAATTTTCTTGCATCTATAAATATGTGTTGTGTGGAGAGAGGACTAGCATTCCTTTTTACCTAGGAGCCTAAGTGAGTTTCCTTTTCTGTGTTAGTCTAAAAAAAAGTCTTGTACCTCAAGAAAAGAATTTGTAATAGTGCAACAGTTGATGAAACAAAATGTTGATGAGCTGAAGTGTTACCGTACCTTATATCCTTCAACCTGGTCTAGTCTTGAAGCCTTGTACATGCATAAGCTAGTACACCGCCGTTTGGTGTTGTTCCTGAGACATATAATGCATGTCAATTTTGGTTCTCTTCAATTTGAATCAGCACTTCAATTCTGGTTTTTAGTGCATTCGTACGACCATGTTTTATAGCGTACTTAACTCTTTGAACTTTCTCTAGATTCACATGTACCTTTTGCCAGTGTGGTCTGATTTAGTTTAGACTAATCTGGTCCTGTGCCTCGAGTACGGAATTGAAATTATATATATATGCATTTATATTTCCTTTTGCCTTGTGCTTGTACACTTCTTTAGCTGATGCACTTATACTTCATGCCAAGTTCACGCGCATGTCCTTTGTTTTACTACCCATGCGCATATCTTCAGGGCCACCGTGACCTTGTATGAAAGGCAGGATGCTCGTTCCACCATAGCCGTGCAGTCGTACGTGGTGGATGTTCCCGCTGGGAGTACGGTGGAGGAGACCTGCATCTTTTTTGTTACCATCGTTACATGTAATCTGAAGAGCTTGGCTGACGTCGCGGAAAGGCTGGCCGGCCAATCCAGTTCATGATCCATGGTATGATTGCTTTGTGTTTGTAGCGAATATGATTTGTATTTGTATGCCCATAAATGTGAATATAGGTGTTTTTCAAGGAATAAACTGCTTTCGCATTTACAACACCGCCATGGCAACGGCGGCGCATTCGTTTTGCTTCTATACGACTAAGTGACTGATCCGTACCTTTATTTCTAAAAAAAACTGCCATTAAGTTGTTTAATCCATTTCTTCATCATGCATTTATATAATCGTTCTATAATACAAATCAGAAATTGTTTATAAACTGCATATATTGTTACTGCATCTTCTTATAATGATTTTCCCTTTTTATTACCACATGATGCTTTACCATCTGAAGAGATGGATCCTGCATCTAAGCATTGCAGGAAATGAACTAGCATTGTGCGATCGTAGAATCTGAAAAAGAATTAAATAAGACGAACAAAAGGTAGAACAGTTTTAACAACAGATTAACATGCGTATATTCACTAAATTCTTTTGTGTTCTATTACAGCTTAGTTTCATTTTGGAAATTCTTAAAGATAACGGTGTCCAAACAAGTTAGATTTCAGCAACAGATCAACATGCGTGAACTCACTCAAACAACACTACATTACAAGCAAATAAAATTGTTTCCTAATCGCCAACTACACTATTGAAGAATGCATGGAATCAAAATCTAACTCTGAAGTCACAACCAATTCAGCACACTGGTCAGCTGATTATAAATGGTACTCTTGTAAGGTACGTATTACCGTATTGTTTTTATTTTTTTCCTTGGACTATGCAGACACTTAAAATAAAAATAATGCTGGCTTTGGTCAATTTTGTAGTGCACTATAATATATTGGATTACTTGAACTGACGGTATTTAGTTATTTTTTAAGCTAATGTCAGAATGGTTCAAGGAATTACAAGACTAAACTAATATCGAAAATTCAATGTTGAATCCCTTAAACTGTTAGTTTACGGTATTATGATGCATATAAGTACTGTATATAAGTACAGAGGAAAGTATCCACTTTCTACCAAACCGATGATAGTTTTCAAAATTTCGCAAAAAAAATCCACTTTTTATTACCATTCTATGGATTATTCCGAAAAAAGTATAATTATGTCAAACTTACATTGGCAAGGCCCTTAGAGATAGATGAGATCGGAGGATTTCCCCCTTGCCGCTGTGCAGATATGTTTGAGATGTGTTTTAAAAGCAATCATACAACCCTTTGTTTTACCAAATGTCTGAGTTAAATTTGTAGCAGACTCGATAGATTTGAAAGAATCCAGATTTCTGAAGGTAAATGGGAGTTTCTTTATTAAATTATTGAGGATTTTTATATCTTACCATTAGGTTGTTGCATTAAGTTATTTGTATCAGTTGCTTACTCCAATAGACAACCATGGAAGCATTTGTATATAAACAGTTTAACATCAAAGCAAAATATCTTCCTACTCTAAAATGAATTAAAATAGTCCATGTACCAATGCAAAAAATAATTCAAATATAATTTGGTTATGAATAATAATTAAGCTAGTAGGCTAGTAAGCTTGTAATTTCACAATTACATTATATGTCCATCATAAAAAATATAACGCGAAGAAAGAGTTATCTAGTAAAAAAAATAAAAACTTGAACAGAACCAATAATTTGATTAAAGTTCTTGGGAAGGAATTCCAAGTTGTTCGTATAAAGCCATTTTATTTCTAGGAGGAGCTCTTGGCGCACATATTTCCCTATTGTTTACATTGACGGTGCACATATTGGAGTATGTTGGAATATTTCGACAATTGGGTCACATATGTAAAATAAAATGTGTTGTGCTATTTTGGTGTAAAGCCTAATTAAAGTGATCTAATTTTCGATTAGAATTAATAGGCTTAAAGTTTAAGTTATCATCGGTCTAATGTGTAGATACCGGGGCATTTTATAATTTGTTGAAGGGCCGAATTACAAAATGCCAACTTTATAAATAAAGGGTTATGGTCCCCGAATTACACAAGCCTTAGCAACTCTCTAACCTCTTCTACGGGGAGCTGATTTCAAATCTAGGGTTTGTGTCAATTTGGAAGTCCAAACCAAATTATATCTTCTTCTTAGCAACCAAATACGGATTCAGGTACGCTTCCACTAATCTATTTCTGTTTTGTTCTCAATTAAATCAATATGGGTTACATATTTGGATCTAGGGTTTCATGATTGTCTGCTGTTAATTTATATTGAAATCCTATCAAGTGGTATCGGAGCCACCCATTATTGATTTTATTGAGATTTTCATTTTAGGCTTAAAGATATAAATGGACATTGGATTTGTGGTTTATAATCTTTCGATTCATGCCGTTCTTTTTCGTTTTGTGTGGACCGCATTAAAAATATGCATCAATTCAGCATTTGTACGGTTTGTGCTTATCCATGCTGCTAAAAGTATGGATTAATTCACATTAGAATGAAATTGGATACACAATTCACATTTTTCTTCCCACTTGAATAGCTCAACAGCCAGTTGGATTTAAAAAAAAAAAAAGATAACGTGTAACTCAAAGGGTTGCTAGAATACAACAGAAAAGGTCAAAACTCAAATTATGCTTTTTCAAGCCGCACTATTTACAGTGTTATATGGCGGAATCAATAATTATTCAGCGATCAATGTTTGAATTTCCAAAATAATAACTATCAGTTACCTCCTCCGTGCTTTTGAATCTCCTACCTTTTAGTGCGGATACAATTCTACCGCAACATCAGTTAATTAGAATTTTGATCCCAGTGCATAAAAAAAGGAGGAATCCGGGCTACAATTATAGATCAGGAACTCCATCGTTATGCATAGATAAAGCTTTCCGAATGATTAAATTGCAACTTTGCATATACTGCGAATTTAATGCAAACAAATTTATCTGGATATTTATGTAAAGTTATCATTATTACATGGTCTGGTCTAATGAATTTGATAAAGTAAATTAATTTGGTAGATATTTGGTGGGGCCCGTAGTTGTAGGCTTTTGGATATATGGTATTGGTGATCACTTCAAAGGTAATAGCTTTCACCTCTTCGTGTAAGCAAAATTAAATATGATATCCTGCTGCATCTATATTGCGGCATTTGAATATACACTACACGTATTAAAAACATATTCTGATGCGTGTATAATACGAACCACATCACTACGTCAACCTATAATCATGCATTAAAGTTTTCTACTAAGTTCATTATAAGCAATAGCATAGTTACGGTTTCAGATAACATGTTTCTAGATTTCACTATCTATAATCATGGTTTGAGCATGGATTGTTATACAATTTTTGATAATACTGAAGTTATTGCACATTCGGGCCATCATTGCTTTTTTAGATACTTCGGTGATTTAAATATGACTTGATTGTTGATCTTGGTTTGTATATGTGTATCTGGTACTTCATATTACAATACGGTGAAGTAATAACATGGTCAACACACAAAGTGACTCTTTATGTGTAAATCAAATGTAGAGTGACTCAGTAGCAAACTGTTTTAGCCATATTATGGTTTAGATACATAACTACATTCATTCATTTAATTCAGTGTGACATCCATTATGTCATTTAGATTTACCTTTTTATATGGCACTCAATTCTTACATTCATTTATGATATTATTAAGTGATTTATTTATGATGTCTCATTTCAACATATCTATTAAGAGAATGTCATGAATGTAATCATATAAAGCAAGTGATTACATTAGTTGTGATTCAAAGTATCACAAATGCCTAAAGCTTTTTCGGGAGTGTTTTATAACACTCAAATTACATTACATAAAGTAACAAATTCAAATATTGTTTGGCATCTCTTTACAGCTGTAAATATTTTACATTAGTAATGAATTAACTTTAAAATAATATGTCACCAAAGTGACCTCTATATTTTGGTGGTTCATGAAAATGTTTAATATTTGTGTGTAGTTATTCATGCGAATATTAGTCGGCCCAAAGGAAGGCTAATGTTTGGCCGAATCACTTACACATGTGTGATGATAAATACATGACAATTATAAGGTTTTTCGAGTGAATAATTAATCGGCCCAAAGGAAGGTTGTTATTTGACTTGAATTTATTGTCAGTATTTGATCATTACAACAAGAGTACCACTTACAGTTAATATTACTGTCCAAAGACTTGATATTAATGTGTACTAGGTATCTTGAGAAGAGACTTACCAATTATTTGAATTTACTATGGTTGATATTTGGCTATGCGCATATACGGTCAATCTTCATTTTATTTTTTGTTCATTTTCAGCTAATTTAACTGAATTATCTGTCAACTTAAAGAATATTTCCATCTTGTTTTCGGATAAATATAAGGATTTGAATGAGAGCATGTTATTTGTTCTTGACTTTATAGATTTAACTCTTGTAACTAAGAGGGTTACAGCCAACCCTAATACGGTTAAATATTCTTATAATGTTATGAAGAATATTGAAAGGTGATAGAATTCAAAGGCAAGAGTTAAATGATCATTAAGTAAATACTTCAGAAGTTTTCAAGGATGTGTTATAGGTAACGATAACTAATTTTGTATAAGTTATCCACTGAGAATGGAAACGGTTTTTGTGAAAACAATAAGGGAAATCAAGCACTCTTTGTGGTGCTTGATTACATAAAGTCAAAGTAAAAGAAATATAAATGAGTACTACACGGAAAAAGATATTGCTTCAAAAGCTAAAGACGCTCAAGTTATCGTTATTTTTGGTGCTATCTTCAGTATATTCATTTAAAGATTAAAATTATTTTAAGAATAATATGTTATCTTATTGGACTAATTTAGCACTTTGGTAATTAAAATAGAGATTGAAGTTTTTTATGATTGAAAAGTACTCATTTGATATACATTGTAAATAAATGTATGAATAAAGATTAAGAAGTCGCTAAGGATCTCAAAGAAAAGAAATAACATACGGATATTTTTTATAGTTGTTTCTTTAATGAGATATACAGACATATAAAGTAAAATATACTTGATATTTTAAAGTTATTATTGAGATTTAAGTCAATTTTTTTTGGATTTATTTGACATATTTTTTTTATGCTGTCATTTAGACAGATTTCGGTTTTATATTTCTAATGTGAACATATTAGGTTATTATTGTTCATCAAGAAATAGTAATGTTAATTTATGAATAAATTCAAAATCTTATGTAATTGAAGCACATATAAGTTATGGCTACTTATGCTAAATAACTTATGTAATGATATCTCAAATTTTGTTTTGGTGACTAATATAATTATTTGTTTCAGTTTACTAAGGAATTATAGATTGAGATATCATAAAGATAGAAAATACTTTATTATTATTCTAAGGGATTTAAAGTTTATAATCTTTATGAACCCACACTAAGGAAAAGTTTTAAAGTGGGAATTGCAATAGTTATTTTGAGGATGTTGAGTTTGGCGGGAGAAATAAAGTAATATCATTGTCTTTAAAGAGAATCATTGTCTTAGATTCAACTACGGTTGCTTCTTCGCTTAAAGTTTAAGATTTGTTTTCTTTTACTAAGAAGAAGTAAATTAAGAACCATAATAAGACGATGTTGAAGATAATTTTTTCTATAAGCTAAGGTTACTGTTTCAAGAAAACAAACTCAACAACCTCAAAATGCAAAGATCACTATGGAAATCCACCTAAATGGGAAGAAATGGTATTTTAGATTATTGTGTAGTATTTCTTCATAAAGATAAATAATGGATTGATAAAGATGATGCTATGGACTTACATCAATCCATGTAAGGTACTAATTTAAAATGTGGATTTAAGAAATGAACATATAGCATAAATCTATATGGATAATAAAGTTTGAAATATCCCTCTAACTTAAGTAATAAGATCATTGGTTATGAATAACTATTCAAAGCCAAAAGGGATCAAGTGGGTAATATTGAACTTTATAAGGCACTTTTATTGAAATCGCTATTATTAAAAGGAAATTTTATTTTCTTTAAAGAATGTTTCATTTTGGACTTAGTAAACGATTCTTTAGAATCGATCGCTTTGGAGTTTACTACATTTTGTACTTTTGAGCATTATCTGATGGAGATTAAAGTTATGTTTCTCAATGGAGACGTTGGTGAAAATACTTAAGAAACTCATTTATGGATTAGTTTTTGTAAATGGGATTCAAATACACCATTATTGTTCATGGGGTGATATTTGGATTATTACAAAAGTATTAGGAAGATAAATGCTTAAAAGATTTGGTATGTAAAATGCGATTCAGTTGTTTTTCTTTTACCAAACAGATAAATACTACCATCCTTGAAATTAAAGAAATGCAAAAGATTTCTCATGCATTTGCAGTTTGAATTCCAATGCATACTAATGTATATACACATATGGATATGCGTGTATTATTTGGCAGATACCTTACTGATATTAAAAGTGGATCATTGATTTAGTAGCCAAAATGGTTGTAATATATATGATATATCTTTAAAAAACAAAATAAAAGATTATATGCTCATAGATAAAAGATCGGATCGGGTGGAGATCATAAAGAATTACGATCCGGATATTTTGGATGTCATTATTGTAAAAGATCCACTTCTAGCAATGATAATATATTTTATGGGTGAAACTATATAAGGGAAAAGTCATTTAGGCACTTATAGTTTTCGCCATTTTGAAAATATCGTCTTTGGTTAATTATAAGACATCCAAATATGGAAAATAATAATGAAATTTTGTCACAAGACTCCTGTTATAGATAAAGAATTGAAAGACCAAGTAATATTGTGACAGTAAAGAATATATTATTTTCCAATAAGGGAAGAGTGCAAAATTTATTGTAATTCATAGAGCACACTTAGACAAACTCCATTATGGCGGATCCGCTTACCAAAAGGTTATCACCTAAGGTCTTTCATGTGCATGTAGCTCAATTGGTGTAACTTTTATGTAAGGATATTTTTGTTCAGGAGGAGTTTGTATTTGGTATTGTCATATGACTCATTGCTCTATACTTCAGTTATATATATATATATATATATGCATATCAAGTTCTTTTTCTGATCAAAAATAAAGTAATGAAGTTTTCTTTGCACTCAGGTTGTTTAAATATTAAACGTTTGATCTCACTAAAGAAGGACCAGTTGGAAATAGACATGTATAGATCACATTTCATGTAATTTCCGTGCTACGCATCCATGATTGATCTATGTCATTTGACTGTATTGATATATGAGACCATTGATGGGTTTAGTTACGATAAATGTAACGAAGGCTGCTTTGATCCTTTGTCAATGCAATTAATGGACGAAATTGTTTTAGATACACCATATGTTATAAATAGCAAATTTTGGAGCTCATAAAGTTAAACACATTTTAAGGTTATGTCATATGTGGCCCGGGGGAGATAGAAAACAATTGGGTCACATATGTAAAATAAAATGTGTTGTGCTATTTTGGTGTAAAGCCTAATTAAAGTGATCTAATTTTCGATTAGAATTAATAGGCTTAAAGTTTAAGTTATCATCGGCCGAATGTGTAGATACCGGGGCATTTTATAATTTGTTGAAGGGCTGAATTACAAAATGCCAACTTTATAAATAAAGGGTTATCGTCCCCGAATTACACAAGTCTTAGCAACTCTCTAACCTCTTCTACGGAGAGCTGATTTCAAATCTAGGGTTTGTGTCAATTTGGAAGTCCAAACCAAATTATATCTTCTTCTTAGCAACCAAATACGAATTCAGGTACGCTTCCGCTAATCTATTTCTGTTTTATTCTCAATTAAATCAATATGGGTTACATATTTGGATCTAGGGTTTCATGATTGCCTGCTGTTAATATATATTGAAATCCTATCAGAGTAAGCCACTGAGTGCACGCATGCTCGCATCCACATATGTTAGTAGTTAATTGGTTTATGCGGCAATGCTGGGAAAAAAGTTAAAAACAAAAAATTATGGTACCAATAAAATTATGTTACAAAGGTATTGTTATGAATAAAGAATCTTTGAACAATAACCTAAGAACAATAGCCAAGTCAGGAACTGTTGACAATAAACTACTGATCTTACCTATTTTTGATTGATTTTTTTAAAATGTAATATTCCTTCAATTTTTTTGTTTACGACCTTGGTTGCTGTTGGAAATGTTTTATAACATTAAGTGAATTATTAAAAATCTTGAATAAGTGTATGAATGGCTCATATATGGGAATAGTCCCACATCATGGGATTATATGAAAGAAGCAAGTATTTATACTTGTTTCTAAGAAATCATGTTGGGGCCTTGGGCTCCCAATACATGCATTGTTGTGAGGAGGGAGACCATGCATCATGACCACCACACACGCGCGCGCGACCGACCCGGCCCGGTTCGGTTCGGGCTCGGGCTTTGTGGTGTAGACAATTATATTTTTTGGACCATAAAACTTAGCCTTTTTCGAACCGTTTTTTTTATGGAAAAGATTTCTGCAACGGTAAAAATTCTTATCCTTCATTAAAGTGGCCCACTAATCAGTAAACCCGAACCCTAATTCTCGTCCTATATATTGTCATTAGCTTCAGATGAGAATACCTACCGAATCACAATTTCTCTTTTTCTCTCAGCCGCCATTAAAAAAATTCTCTCAGAAATTCTTGAGCAGTATTTTAATTCAGAAAGTGAAAATCTGCACTGATTTGTTGTGCAAGCAAATCAGTTATTGTTTTAGAGGCTGTTTTATCCTAGAGGCGGTGGCGAAGGAACTAACTGATTTGCACCTCCGACCAGATCGCCGAATCATCTTCAAGAAAGCGACCTAGTCCGCGATTCAGCCATTGTTTCCCAACAATTTGAAGACAATCTGAAACAATGGCTTCCAACTCAACCCTAGACGATTCTGCTCCACCGTCTGCTTTCCAGAACCCTCTCGTGACTGCTGCTCCATTCAGATTTGAAGGCTTGCATTTCAAACGATGGCGTCAGAAGATGGAGTTCTTCCTCACCATCAGAAAGGTTGTGGCTGCGTTGACTACTGACAAGCCACAGCTTCCAGATAAACCTGACGAGGCTGATGCAGCGAAAATGGCATCATGGACTGAACAGTCAAAGCAACTGCAGACCTGGACTGAACAGGATTACTTATGCAAGAACTTTATTCTGAACGGACTGAGCGATGATCTGTATGATTACTATAACTCAGATGAAAGACAGAAAAGGAGATCTGGGAAGCACTGAAGAAGAAGTATGATACAGAGGAGGCAGGGTAAAAGAAATATGTTGTGAGTCGTTACCTAAAGTACCAGATGACTGATGATAGATTTTTAGAGATGCAGTCTCATGAGCTGCAGAAAATAGCTCATGAGATCATCTCCGAAGGTATGGTCTTGGACGAACAATTTCAAATTGTTGTTATCATTGACAAATTACCCCCAAGCTGGAAAGATTTTATGAATGTCTTGCGACATAAGACTATGGAATTTTCCTTAGAGAGCTTGATTACACGCCTCCGTATTGAGGAGGAGGCACACAAGCAGGACCAGAAAGAAGAGGTGCTGATTGTGAAAAACAACAGTACTAAGAAGACCACTCCCGCTGTTCTGAAACCAAATTAGAAATCTTTTAAGAATCAGAACAGGCGCAACAAACAGAATGGGAATCCGCAAGGAAACCCAAAAGGACAGCAGAAACCAGTCCAAAAGAATGACTCTGGACAGTTGTTTCTATGTTACAACTGTGGAAAACCAGGTCATATGGCATGTAAGTGTCGGAACAGGCCAAGCTCTGCACCGCAGGCTAACCTGACTGAGGAGCCTCTTACGGCTATGATTACTGAGATTCACCTTGTTGGTGGATCAAAGGGTTGGTGGGTAGACACTAGTGCTTCTCGCCATGTCTGCTATGATCGTGGCATGTTCTCGACATACACGGCTGCTGAAAATCAGAAAGTGCTATTGGGAGATTCTCACACCACTAGAGTTGCGAGGATTAGCAATGTGGAACTCAAGTTCACCTCTGGAAAAACTGTAATTCTGAAAGATGTTATGCACACTCCAGAAATAAGGAAGAATCTGGTCTCTGGCTTCCTCCTTAATAAGGCTGGTTTCACTCAAGTAATTGGGGCTGATTTGTACACCCTAACTTATAAGGGAACTTTTGTGGGAAAGGGTTATGCTTGTGAGGGTATGTTTAAACTGAATGTTGAATCTAATAAAATGACTACTTCTGCTTACATGTTGTGTGATTTTAATATCTAGCATTCTAGATTATGTCATGTTAATAATCGAATAATCCGTAACATGAGCACCCTAGATATGATACCTAAAATGACAGAATCTGAACTTGATAAATGTGAATTCTGTACACAAGCTAAAATCACAAAGAAACCTCACAAATCTGTTGATAGAGTTTCTGAACCGTTAGACTTGATTCATTCTGACATATGTGAACTAGATGGCACTTTGACTAGGCAGGGACATCGTTATTTTATCACTTTTATTGATGACTGCTCTGATTTCACATATGTATACCTTATGAAAAATCAAAGTGATGCTTTTGATATGTTTAAAACATTCAAAACTGAGATTGAGAATTAAGCAAATTTAAAAATTAAGAGACTTCGTAGTGATAGAGGAACAGAATAAGAATCTAATTCAATTCTGGACTTCTATAAACAACATGGTATAGTACATGAGAGAACTGCACCCTATTCTCCTGAAATGAACGGTAAAGCCAAAAGGAAAAATAGGACCTTTACCGAACTAGTAGTTGCCATATTATTAAATTCTGGTGCAGCAAAACATTGGTGGGGGGATATTTTATTGACTGTATGCTATGTTCTGAATAGAATCCCCAAATCTAAGACTAAAATTTCTCCTTATGAAATTTTAAAGAATCATAAACCCAATGTCTCATACTTTAGAACTTGGGGTTGTTTAGCTTATGTTCGCATTCCAGACCCTAAGAGAATAAAAATGGAAAGTAGAGCATATGAATGTGCATTTATAGGCTATGCTATTAATAGCAAAGCATATAGATTTCATGACCTTAATGCACATAATATAATTGAATCAAATGATGCCGATTTTTATGAAACCAAATTTCCTTTTAAATTAAGGAATAGTGGGGGCACTTCAAATATGCCAATTAGAACAAAACTTAATGAAAATTCTGAAGTTGAACCTAGAAGAAGTAAAAGAGCAAGAACCATAAAAGACTTCGGTTCAGATTTTTGTGCTTTTACTATTGAGGAGGATCCCATAAACCTCCAAGAGGCCTTATCTTCTTTAGATGCCGATTTTTGGCAAGAGGCTATAAATGATGAGATGCATTCTTTAGAATCCAACAAGACTTGGCACTTGGTAGATTTGCCCCCTGGTTGTAAATCTATAGGCTGTAAATGGGTACTTAAAAAGAAATTAAAACCTGATGGCACTATAGATAAATATAAAGCACGACTAGTAGCTAAAGGTTTTAAACAAAAATAAAATATAGATTTCTTTGACACTTTTTCACCTGTAACTAGAATAACATCCATTCGGGTTTTAATCTCACTTGCTTCCATTCATAATTTACTTATACACCAAATGGATGTTAAAATTGTTTTTTTGAACGGTGAATTAGATGAAGAAATTTATATGGACCAGCCTGATGGATTTGTAGTACATGGTCAAGAACATAAAGTATGTAAATTGGATAAATCATTATATGGTTTAAAACAAGCACCTAAACAGTGGCATGAAAAATTTAATAACTTAATTATTTCAAATGGTTTTAAAGTTAATGAAAGTGACAAATGCATTTATTACAAATCTGAGAATGACATTTGCACTATTATATGCCTTTATGTAGATGACCTACTCATTTTTGGGTCAAATATTAATGCCATAAACTCAGTCAAATCCTTATTAAGTGTCAATTTTGATATGAAAGATCTAGGTGAGGCGAGTGTAATACTTGGTATTAAGATTACTAGGTCCGAAAAGGGAATTTCTTTGGATCAATCTCATTACATTGAGAAGATACTAAAGAAATATAATTACTTTGACTGTAAACCTGCAAGTACACCATATGATCACAGTATAAAGTTATTTAAGAACACTGGTGAAGGTGTAAGACAGTCTGATTATGCGAGCATCATTGGCAGCCTTCAGTATGCCACTGATTGTACTAGACCGGACATTGCCTATGTCGTGGGATTATTGTGCAGGTTTACCAGTAGACCTAGTATAGAGCACTGGCAAGCTATTGAAAGGGTAATGAGATACCTTAAACAAACCATGAACCTTGGATTACATTATGAAAGGTTTCCAGCTGTACTTGAACGATATTCCGATGCAGACTGGAATACCTTATCTGATGATTCTAAAGCGACCAGTGGCTATATATTTAGCATCGCTGGAGGAGCTGTTTCTTGGAAATCCAAGAAACAGACTATTTTGGCTCAGACTACTATGGAGTCTGAGATGATAGCACTAGCTACAGCTAGTGAAGAGGCAGAGTATTTGAGAAATCTGCTAGCTGAGATTCCCTTATAGGAAAAACCGATACCGGCTGTGTTGATACATTGCGATAGTACCGCGACTATTGCAAAAGTTCAGAACCGTTATTATAACGGTAAGAGACGACAAATACGTCGTAAGCACAGTACGGTTAGCGAACTACTTTCCACAGGTACCATTAGAGTGGATTATGTATGTAGTGAGGAAAATTTGGCAGATCCTTTGACGAAAGGACTGTCCAGAGAGAAAGTCCATAACTCTTCTAAAAGAATGGGACTATTGCCCTTAGATTGTTGAGTCACGCACAATGGTAACCTGACCTAAATCCCAAGAACTAGGTTCAATGGGTAATAACAAGTTGTGTAGTGATATGAGTTGAACATGCTATTTAATAAACCAAGAAGCATGTATTCCTGAAGTGATTAGAGGATGAGTTAATAGAAACTCTTAATGAGGTCTATACTCTATGTGGAGTGGAGTACCTACCTTCAGGAGTGCTCTTGATAGACTCAGCTTTGTGAATGTGGAAATGTGGTCGTTTCCTAT